>WOXC01000643.1:0-232019 GCA_011680675.1 Gymnobelideus leadbeateri | reverse complement strand
GGGGGCTCTCAATGGCTGCCCAGAGTCTCATCTGGTCAAATCACACTTCTCAAAGTGAGCCCCAAAGCAAGGCCTCACATCAGGGATTATATAGCCTTCTCCTGGCTCAGAGAATGTAACCACCCTCTTGACCCACTGCCCAGTCACACAGCATCAAGGTGTGGTCATTCCTGAAAACCAAGCCTCCTGCCACAGGCTCCATGTGACCACATTCAGCCTATTAGGAGGCAGGGTATATTTTCAAATCAAGGAAGGTTTTCATAGTCTCTTAAGCCAATCAAAGGGCCTAGGGGCAGGGAAGATCTTCAAATCTGCATTTCCATTACAAATGAGTATCCAAATTTTGAACTATAAAGGTGTTTTTGCATAAGCTTGAAACTTGAAAATTGAATTGTATTTGGTGGAGCTGTTGAGACTATAATGGGACTTGGTTGGGTCAGAGAAAGCTACTTTAATTCCAGAATGAAGATACAAGGAGTTAAAGTTCACAACAAGAGGATTAGAATTTAGTTTAGGGTTGAAGATAGGTGAGGGTTAGAAGCTGGCTCAAAGAAAAGAAACAAATATCCATTATGTCTTGGAAAGGGGATTATCCCCTGGAAGGGGAACAAGGTCCTATGAGTCAAGGCATTCTGAGCTACTTTTTTGTTTTGCTATGATAATGGATGAAGCAGCAGGGGAGCTTTGGTGATCCCTATAATTTTTCTATGGGTAGAATTAAACAGAAAGTGACACTTCAGCCAAGTAAAAGAGCAATCAGAAATCTGATTCCATACCGAACCCTGGAATTCTCTGCTGGGAGAAAAGACCACTTTCATTCATGTTCAAACAGGCCGCTTTGGGTCAAGGAAAGGAACAGCTGTTGCCCCTGCCATCAAGGACTTGAAGCTCCAAAGACCTTATTCTTTCCTCTCTCCCCCTAGAAAGTCATTAATTTTAGTGATGCTAGAACCTAATCAGCAACAGTATCTTTGCTATTAATCCTGCTATCCGTGAGTAACCTTTATAACTCATCCAAAGTTTCCATCTCTTGCTCTAGGAACAATAATCAAGCCAATATTACCATTATAAGATTGCTACTAATAAAGTTATGGCTATCTATTGGCCTTTGACCCTACTTACAATCTCTATGGCTGCCCCAGACCAAAGCTCCCTTTCTTGTTTCTCGAATTAGAATATGAGCTCCTTGATGATCCAGACTGTGTCTCTTTATTTGTATCCCTGATTTCTATCATAGTCCTTTGGACATAGCACTTAATTACAGCTTGTTGATTAATTGAAGACAGGTTAATTCTTCCCCAAGCATCCCCTAACTTTGGGTTTAAGTTCTAACTGGAAATGAAAATTCTCACATAAACTTGGACATAATTTCTCCACATCAATAAAATTGTCAATAGCTGAAGAGGAGCAATAGTAAGAAAGTGTTCGGGGGGCGGGGGGGACAAACATGTGGAAGGGAAGACAAAAGGTAAATGATTAACAACTGTGAAACAGAAGAATAGTAAATTTGAATTGGTAGAAATTGGAATAAAAAAAATCACAATTTTTCCCCCTTAATCTCTTTTCCTTTATGATCTAGAAACTGCTATGTGGGAAAATTGACTTGATGTCTCTTTGCTGTGAATAGAGCTATCACTAATAAGAGAAGTGTTTGTATAAAGTACTTACCATGAACTATATGAACACAATTTTAAAAACATTTCACCCAAATAAATCTAGAACTAAGCAATTGGAAAAATATTAATTGCTCGGGGCAGCTATGTGGCGCAGTGAGTAAGAGCGCTGGCCTCAGAGTTGGGATGACCCGAGATCGAATCTGGCCTCAGAAAATGAGCGCCCACACATAAATAATGACTAGCTGTGTAACCTTGAGCAAGTTACTTAACCCCAATTGCTTTAAAAAATATATATTAATTGCTCATGGATAAGTAGAGCCAAAATAATAAAAATAACATCTCTGCTTAAATTAGCTTATTTATTCAATGCCATACCAGTCAAACTACCTAAAATTTTTACAGAGCTAGTAAAAATAATAACAAAAGTCATCTGGAAGAACAAAAGGCACAGAATATCAAGGAAATAATGAAAAAAATGTGAAGGAAGATGGTTTAACTGTACCAGATCTCAACTTGTATTATAAAGTAGTAATTATCAAAACACTCTGGTATTAACTAAGAAATAAAGTGTGGATCAGTGGAATAAGTTAGATACACATTACATTATAGTAAATGACCATAGAAAACTAGTATATGATAAATTCAGAGATCCAAGATTTAGGAACAAAAACTCAATATTTGACCAAAAAACTGCTTTGAAAACAGGAAAACGGTATTTCCAAAACTAGGTATAGAACAACATCTCACAGAGTATACCAAGGTAATGTCAAAATGGGTACATGGTTTACACATAAAGGGTGATACCATAAGCAAATTAGGAGAGAATGCAGTACTATTTTTTTTTTTTGTCAGATCTATGTATAAGGGAAGAATTTAGGACCAAAGAAAATACAGAAAGCATTACAAAATGTAAAATAGATTGTTTTTATTATATAAAATTGAAAAGTTTTTGTATAAACAATACCAATGCAACCAACATTAAAAGGAAAGCAGAAAACTGGGGGAAAATTTTGGAAGAAGTATCTCTGAAAAAGGACTCATTTCTCAAATATATAGAGAAATTAGCCAAATTTATAAAGATATAAGTTGTTCCCTAATTGATAAATAGTCAAAGTCAGTTTTCAGACAAAGAAAACAAAGCTATCTATAGTCATATGAAAAAAATACTCTAAATAATTTTATTTTATTTTTTTTGGAGAGGCAGTTGGGGTTGACTTGCCCAGGGTCATACAGCTCGTAAGTGTCAAGTATCTGGTCAGAGGCCAGATTTGAACTCAGGTCCTCCTTACGTCAAGGCCAGTACTCTATCCACTGAGCCACCTAGCTGACCCTCTAAATTACTTTTGATTAGAGAAGCACAAATGAAAACAATTCAGGTATCACCTCACATCTATCAAATTGGCTAATATTACAGAAAAGGAAAATGATAAATGTTGGAGGGAATGTAGGAAAACTAGGACACTAATGCATTGTTGGTGGAGTTGTGAACAGAGGCAACCATTTTGGAGAGCAATTTGGAACTATGCCCAAAAGGCTGTGTGCCCTTTGATACAGCAAATACTACTGCTTGATCTGTTTACCAAAGAGATTTTTTAAAGGGGTGGGGAAAGGACCCATTTGTACAAGAATATTAATAACATTCCTTTTTGTGGTGGATAAGAATTGGAAATTGAGGAGATGACCATCAACTGGAGCTGTGGTATATGATTGTGATAGAATATCATTGTGCTATAAGAAATGACAAGCAGGATGATTTCAGAAAAACCTGGAAAGACTTAACTGAGCAGATACAAAGTGAAGTAAGCAGAACAAGGAGAACATGGTGCACATTTACAATGAAGAAGTGTGAATGACTTAGTTATTCTCAGAGGACTAAAGATGAAGCATAGTATCCACCTTTTGCTTTTCTATATACAATACCTAAGCTGTTCCATTGATCAACATATTTTTTTGTTTGTTTGTGGTTTTAGTCATTTCAGTTGTATCTGACTCTTTTGTAACCAAAGATACTAGAGTGGCTTGCCATTCCTTCTCCAGCTCTTTTCCAGGTAAGGAAACTGAGGCAAACAGTGTAAAGTGACTTGAGCAGGGTCACACCACTAGTAAGTGTCTGAGGCCAGATTTGAATTCAGGAAGATATCTTCCAGTCTCTAGGGCTAGCACTCTATCCATTGCTCTCCTGTTTCTTACCCAGTAACAGATTGTTTTGATGATTACTGCTTTGTAATATACTTTCACATCTGTTACTGCTAGGCTCTCTTCTTTCCCACTTTCCCCCCATTAATTCTCTTGAGATTTTTGCCTTTTTATTCTTCCATCTAAATTTTGTTTTCATCTTTTCTTGACATATAAAGCAATCCTTCAGTAGTTTAATTTGTTTGTCACTGGATAAGTAAATTAATTTAGTTAGTATTATCATTTTCATCATATTGATTCAACCTCTCCATGAGCAATCTGCCAACTAATTAGTTCTTGGTGTATTGAGTGTTTTGAAATTATATTTATATTGTTCCTGGATACATGTTGGTGGGTAGACTCCCAAATATTTTATACTTTTTGTGTTTATTTTTAATTGGATCTCTCTTCCTACTAGATTTTATTTTGCCTTTTCATTTTTCAGCAAACACAGAAATTTATTAACTAAATAATGGAGTCATCTCTACATGAATTGAGGGTTTCCCCAGTGAGTGTATTAGTAGGGAACAAGCAATCCTTTGCAATCAGTATTCAGTAAATGGACAGTATCAACACCATTTCATAATAAACTAAATGATATGAAGAACATAAGCTCCCACTGTGCTTATTGTCTGTTGGTTTTGAAAAAGTATTTGATTCAGTAGAGCAAAACACCATCTGCCATGTTCTTTTACAATAAGGTGCAACCCATCCACACGTCAAAATCACATGATGTCCTTGAAATATTTAACAACAGAAATAGCTAGGATTATAAACATCAAATGGAACATTAAACAAGGAGATGAATGCTCACCAATGAATTTTATAAATGCTTTTGATGGAAAAGATCCATTGTAAAGTCCAAGATGAAGGGAATTCCCAATAGATTTTCAGATCCTCCAGATGCTTCAGTTTAGAGATATAATGGTTCATCAAACTCCAGAACAATGCACAGCCTCCAGGAAGAAATACAGAATCATTCAAAGGAGTTAGTCATGTTCATCCACACAGTAAAAACCAAGTAGATAAGACTATTGTCCAAATTATGGCATGCATTTATATAGACAGTCTATAGAGCCTCTCTAGTAATATGTGTACCTGGGACAAACCAATACAAATGGATACTGAATTGGGCCTAAAATTGAACAGGAGGAAGAAAGCAAGGTGGATTGCCTGCAAGAAATTTCAGAGGTTTTAAGATGGGGGGGTGGAGGCAAGACAGCGGAATAGAAACAGGACTTCTGCGGGACCAGCTCTCACCTCCTCCAATTCCTGTAAAAGGAGACTCTGAACAAACTTTGGAGCTACAGAACCCAAAAAATGACACAGAGAAGCTAACTTCCCCCTGAGGACAGTCTGGCAGGCCAGCAGGAATCAGCCAGCAAAGCACTCTGGGGGCCAAGCCCAGCCCCATCTAAGCCAGAGGTTTTAGCCCCAGGGAGGGCCTGACCAACCACCTGCTGGAGGGACTTCAGATCACCAGCAGCTGTGGCAGTTTCCAGAATTATCAATACATAGATGCCAAAGATAAAGTGAGAGGTCAGTACAATGTGGACTTTGGGATCCAGTAGTTAGGAGTGCAGTCAGCCTTTGCCCCCAGGGTGAAAAGCCACTAAGGGGCCTCAGCTGTGCAACCATTGCCACATGGCAGCTTCAGCTCCTGGACTGCAGACTGTAGGGGACCAAGTGACCAGTCTGAGGGGGTAATAGCTCTTGCTTTAACCTGCTTGAATCTAGATTGTGGTCTAGGGTAGAAGTCCTGGGGTGTGTGACCAGCTTGCCAGAGTGTGTAGAGGCTTCAGAGAAGGCACCCAACTAATACCTTCAGCAGCTGAGAAAACCCCACTGTTTGGAACAAAGCTCCCCTGTCTGGTGGCAGAGTCCTACTGTGGCAACAAGCCCAAAAGTCAAGTGATTGAGTGGTGACATGATCAGGGAAAGGAAGCAAAATAAACAGAGCAACCCAACTTTACACTCCTATTTTGGGGACACAAAGGATCAAAGCATGGAACAGGAAGAAGACAGTTTAGTTAGAACTCCTGCACCAAAAGCTTCCAAGAAAAATATGAGCTGGTTACAGACCACAGAGGACCTTAAGAAGGGGATAAAAGAAGTGAAGGAAAAATTGGGAAGAAAAATGAGAATAATGCAAGAAAATTATGAAATGAGAGTTAATACCCTGACTGAGGAAAATAACACCTTAAAAAATGACTAACTCAAATGGCAAAAGAGGCTCAAAAAGGCAATGAGGAGAAGAATGCTTCAAAAAGCTCAATTTTCCAGATGGAAAAAGAATCTCAAAAGCTCACTGAGGAGAATCATTCCTTCAGAATTAGACTGGAGCAAATGGAAGCTAGTGACTTTATGAGAAATCAAGATGCTATTAATACAAATCCAGACAAATAAAAGAATAGAAGGCAATGTGAAATATGGAAAAACCACTGACCTGGAAAATAGATCCAGGAGAGAGAATTTAAAAATTATTGGACTACCTGAAAGCCATGATCAAAAAAGAACCTAGAAATCATCCTCCAAGAAATTCTCAAGGAAAACTGCCTTCATGTTTTGGAACCAGAGGGCAAAATAGAGGTTGAAATAATCCACCAATCACCTCCTGAAAAAGATCCCAAAAAGAAAACTCCTAGGAATATTATAGCCAGGTTCCAAAATTCCCAGATCAAGGAGAGAATATTACAAGCAGCCAGGAAGAAACAATTTCAATATTGTAGAAACACAATCAGGATAACTCAGGATCTGGCAGCCTCTACACTGAGGGATCAAAGGGCTTGGAATATGATATTCCAGAGGAGGAGGGGATTTTATTATATTATATTATTATATTATAATATAATATATCATATCATATTATTACATTATAATATATCATATTATTGTATTATATTATATTATATTATTATATTCCAAAGGAGCTGGGATTAAAACCAAGAATCACCTACCCAGCAAAACTGAGTATCCTGTTTCAGGGGAAATATGGTCATTCAGTGGAATAGAGGATTTTCAAGTATTCTTGATGAAAAAACCAGAGTTGAATAGAAAATTTGACATTCAGATACAAGAAGCAAGAGAAACATGAGAAGGTAAACAGGGAAAAGAAATCATAAGAAACTTATCAAAGTTGAGCTATTTACATTCCTACATGGAAAAATGATAATTGTAACTGATGAAACTTTTCTCAGTATGAAAATAGTTGAAGGGAATAGAAAAAAAAATACATATATATCTATATGGGAGGGTATATAGGCATATGAATACATATGTGAATGTGTGTATATATGTTTACAGGTATACATAAATAGAGGGCACAGGACCAATTTAATAGAAGGGATGATACTTAAAAGGTGAAATTAAGAGGTGAGAGAGGAATATAATGAGAGGAGATGGGGAGAGACAGAATGGGATAAATTATCTCATATAGAAGAGGCAAGGGAAAATGGTTACAATGGAGGGGAAGAATAGGAAGGCAAAAGGGAATGGGCCAAACAATTTTTTGTTTTAGCTTTGCCCCAGTCTGAAAGATAGCAGGCAGTTTTAGTGTGTTTCACAGATTTTAGTTCACTCCAGAGTAGTCTGAGACTCTCTTGTACCAAACTAACATCCCTGGGCTATACCTGAGCAGACTATAACAGATCAGAGTCAGTGGATTTCCTAAATTAAAACTAGTAAACAATTGATCCAGACCCCCTAGGATTATTCTAGATTAGAGCAGAAAATCCCAGATCTGACCCAATTCAGTTTTGAATGTGCTTCAGAATGTCAGAATGTCCTTCAGTCCAGTGTTGATAATAAATAGTGTTAGTCAGGCTATCCTATCTCACATTTAGTACAGTGTGGCTTTGAATGGGATTTGTTTTAAATGGAATTTGCTTCTATGCTGGGGCTTTAAAAGCAGCTACAAAAGCAGTATGGTTATATTATGCTAGGTTCAGTAATTTAATATGTGTAACTCTTTTAAGACTTGAATATGAATCAGCTATTAAAAGACTTTGTCAGTTGGTAGCTGACTAATTTATAATATAAATTGTTAGAGAAAAAAAAAAAACCTGCTCCTAAGTTGCAGCCACACAGCAGTAGGAATGGCCTTTGCTCCACCCTCCAGCCTGGGCGATGATATTATGACCTCCACCCCTTGTTACCCCCAACTTTCTTGAATACCAAATAAAATGTTGAGACTGTGGTCTTGGGAGGAAGTGCTGCTTCATTTCTTGGGAATAAGCAAAGGAAATGACTATAAAAGTTTTATCAGTCTTTATTCTGTTTGTTTAATACAATATTTATCAAATGAGCTGGTTATCTTGGTATGTGGTGTTCTGATGGCATACTTGTGACTGATCCAATGCTTTTTTCCTACCTTCATTTAGCATATTATTAATTATTATTATTATTAGTGCTTGACCTGTGTTAGAGCATTCCAAGCTTGTGTTGGTCTTATCAGCCTCAGTCGAACACACTGTAACTTGACTCTAACATAGTGATGTCATTTTGGTCCTCTTCGAGAATAAAGGACAGCAACCATATTATTGGTTCAGCTACCAAAACAGACTATGGACCCTGGAGAGGGGAATAAAATTAAAATAAGGTCTGTATTTGAGACCCATTTTTACCTCTTACTAGCCATGGAATCTTGTGGGCCTGTTTACTAATCTACAATATGGGGAGACCTCCCTACAGGTTTGTGAAGAAAGCTCTTTTTAAATTGTAAAATGAAATGACCTATAATTACTTTAGTACTTTCCCTGCTAATATATCCCAAATACTTTACAAAAAATTTAAGTAAAATTATATGCTGAAAATAAGTTGGCAAAAATCTAAAGCTTTTCTATACACTAGATAGAATTCCTTAACAAATTGAAATGACTCCCCAGTATGTTACATTATGAAGACATGCCAAGTATCTCTATTAAATGAGAAAGAAATTTAAAAAAACGAACAAAAAAACCCAAAACAAAACAACCAAAAAAAGGGGGTGGCTATTTGATGCAGTGAATAGAGCAGTGGCCCTGGAGTCAGGAGGACCTGAGTTCAAATTCGACCTCAGTCACTTAACATGCGCACACAAAACTAGCCATGTGACCTTGGGCAAGTCACTTAACCCCAATTACCCTCCCAAAAAAAAGCAAAAAAAAAATGAGAAAGAAATTTTCAATTTTTCTGATTGTTGTTGTTTACTGGTTGTTGTTTACTCCCTGCTTGCCAAATTAAATTCAATGCCATGATCATATAAGCATTGTTACTATTCCTTACTGAGTGCATTCTTTGTATCAGGCTCTTCTATCTTCTAGTATAACGTTTCATTTCCTTTTGATTCTCCTCACTTAGCTCAAAGACATTTAGTATTTTGGATCTTTTCCCTGTTTGCACACTTCACAACCAAGGAAACAGTGTGATTCAGTGTAAAGGAGCCAATGGATTTTGTAGTCATGGGACCTGGATTCTAACCCTATCTCACACACCACCTTTTTGACCTTAGGCAAATCACTTGCATCTCTGGGGCCCAGTTTTGTCATCTATAAAATATGGGGCTAAATGACCTCTGAAGCCTTTTCTAATTCTAGATCTAGGATATGATTCTAAGCTGAAACAGAGTAAGAACTAAAATATGTCTGTGTAACTGTCTCCATCTGCCTTCTTTAGGAAGTCTTCTGAGTATAATCAGTGAAGATCTGGAAGACTAAAATTAAAACTCCACTGACTTCTTTCCCCTAGTCTTTCCTAAGTTCCCATAATTATGTATTAATTTTTACCCCTATCCCTCAAGGACATTTTCATGTGACCTGTGATTTATGTTGAGTCCTGGTCCATTTTTATAGACAAGGTAACTGAGACACAGAGACGTTAAGTGACTTGCACATAATCATGCAGTTAAATGTCTGAGGAAGAATTGGTACTCAGGTCTTCCTGACTCTAAATCCAGCTTTCCACCCACAATGCTACCTAGCTGCCACTGATTATACAAAACATATGCAGATGATATCTCCCTGCTTTTGACCAACCATGTAGGAGCTCTGAGGAGCCTGTTTCTAGCCATGTATGACCACTGGTTGTCCTCTAATTGTCTGCTAACTCAAAAGAGCCGAGTGTCCAGGAGACCTGTCAATAGATAAGACAGTCTCTTGAAACAACCTCTTGTTTGCAACTCTTCATGTTGAAGATAATTTCAGTGAGAATTAGAGGATGGTTCTTTGTTATCCAATATCTTGTCATGGTGAACTTGTCACCACTCTCCACCCACAGTATGGACTCAGATAGTGTTGGTCAGGAGGTACTTGGTTGTGTTTGTTCTTTCCTAGTCTTAGGCAAACAGGTACCTTGAGAAGAACATAACCTGAGGAATTTATGAGCCCTCACTCGGGATCATTAAAAGAACTTTGCAATTTCTCCAAAGCTATCCATTATTTGCATCCTATTCAGTTCTGGGGCCAGCTCACTGTCTATTTGTAATATCTAAATATTCCTGCCTGATATACTAAGAGATGAGCAATATAGATTGTCCATCCAACCCAGTTTTGTAGTCTGTACAATAAGTACTTTTCATCCATTTTTCATTCCCCCCCACCATCCCTCCCAATTCATTCCTCTTCCAAACTTTCTTAGTTTTATCAAGAGCACCACCATTCTTCCAGTCACACAGCTGGAGTATCATTCTTAATTCCTCACTTTTCTTCATTTGCATATAGCTAATCAGTTGCCATGTCTTGTCTGTTCTACCCCTCTAACATCATGTTGTTGTTCTTGTTGTTCAGTCATGTCCAACTCTTCTTAATTTGGGGTTTTCTTACAACAATGCTAGGGTGGTTTGCCATTTCCTTCTCCAGCACATTTTACAGATGAGAAAATTGAGGCAAGCAGGGTTAAGTGATGTCTAAGAACAGATTTGAACTCAGAAAGTGAGTCTTCCTGACTCCAGGCCCAGCACTCTATGCACTGAACCACCTAGTGACCTCTTCCTCTTCAATGGACCTCTTGTCTGCAAGTTTTCATGTGGCAAATAATTTCAGTGAGAAACAAAAGACAGTTCTTTGTCATCTAATATGTTATGATGATCCTGTCACTGCTCCCTGCCTGCATTATGTACTTAGTTAGGCAGTATTGGTCAGGAAGTACTTGGTTGCCTTTGCCCTTTTGTGTTTGTCCTGCAACATCACTCATTCCTTTCTATTTTCAGAGCCAACATCTTGATCAAGGTGACAATTATGTCTACTTGGGCCATTGCAATAACTTCCTTATTGGTGTCCCAGCCTCAAGTCTCTCTTCTCTTTAATCTCTATTCCAAACTACAACAAGTGATTTTTCTAAAGCGTAGGTCTCACCATGTCATCTCCCTACATAAGAAACTCCAGTGACTGAATGAATGAACGAAAAGGATTTTTTAAGCTCTCTTTATGTACCATGGATTGTATTAACTGATAGGTATATAAATACAAAAGATAGATGGTCTTTGTCCTTAAGGAGTTTACATTCTAATATAGAGAGAAAGAGGAGCAGTGGCTAGGGAAGGGTGTTTTGGTCTAGTATTTTAGAAATCACAGGAATCTTGAGTGGATCTGAGGGAATTCAATTGACAGGCCTTTTCCTGAAGCTATGACAGTGTCAGTGTAATTATTGTTCCAGTTGTTCAGTCTTTGGGTTTTCTTGGTAAAGATACTGGAGTGGTTTGCCATTTCCTTTTCCAACTCATTTTATAGATGAGGAACTAAGGCAAACAAAGTTAAGGGTCATATAGCTAGTGTCTGAGGCCATATCTGAACTCATGAAGATGGTCCTGATTCCAAACCCAGTGCTCTATCCACTCTGCCACCTAGTTGCCCCTTACTGTTCCAAAGACTGTGGTAAAAAAATTTTGGTGGAATTGAGGAAGGGAGGAAAACCAAGCAAGTTGGCTTGGCAGGAAGATGGCCAGGACCTGGAGCTGTCTAGATTAACTGTATTTTCTTTCAGTCACCCTCACTGAAGTATTTTTTAAATGCATAGAAAATGGAGGGTGAAGCCAAGATGGTGCAGTAAAAGCAGGAACTTCCTTGAGCTTGTCCCCCAATCACCTCAAATACCTGTAAAAAATGACTCTAAACAAATTTTAGAGCTATGGAACCAACAAAATGACAGCTGAAGACACCCTGGGAGACTTACAGGAAGGTTCGATCGCACCAGTCTGAGAGCAGAGCACAGCCCTCCAGGGCCATGCCAGCATGGACCAGGCAGGAGCAGGCCTCAGGGAATTGAATCACTGGCAGCTGTGGTGGTTTCCAGACTTTTCAACCTGAAAACACCAAAGAGAAAGTAAAAGGTCAGTGGGGAAACACTGTTGGACGTGGGTGAGAGAAGAACGCTGTCTGGAGCTCCAGGCCCACAGATGGTGAGGGGATCAAGTGTCTGATCAGAGGACAATTGCAAGAATCTCTTTGCTGGCTCTGAGGCAGGATTCTCTTGCTTTGCTCTGCTTGAATCTGGATGGCAGTCTAGGATGGCAGTCCTAGAGTGAGGAGGAGTGCTGGCATTGCAGAGCTTGTGGCAGTTGTGGTAAGGGAGACCTCCTCACAGTTCTAAGGCAGGTGCCTAAAAGTAGCTCTGTCAACAGCTATGCAAAACCCCAGAAATTTTGGACAGAGCAGTCTCCTCTCTGGAAGCTGAGTCCTACCCGGGCAAAGAGCTCAAAAGTCAGGTAATTGACTGGAAAAATGAGAAAACAGAGGGGGAAAAAGGCAGACTATAGAATCTTTCTTTGATGACAAAGAAGATAAAAAATGTAGAACCAGAAGACAACAAAGTCAAAAGTCCTGCATCAAAAGCCTCCAAGAAAAATATGAATTGGTCATAGACCATGGAGGAGCTCAAAAAGGATTTTGAAAATCAAGTAAGAGAAGTAGAGGAAAAACTGGGAAGAAAAATGAGCATGAAGCAAGAAAATAATGAAAAATGAGTCAACAGCTTGCTAAAGTGGACTCAAAAAATGCTGAAGAAAATAACAGCTTAAATAATAGACTAACTCAAATGGCAAAAGAGGTCTAAAAAGTCAGTGAGAAGAATGCCATAAAAAGCAGAAGTGGACACAAATTTCAAACAATGTAAAAGGGGACTCCGAACAACTTCTGGAGCCACAGCACCCACAGAACAGCACAGAGAAGCTAACCTCTTGCTGAGGACAGCCCAGTAGCCCTGTAGGGAGCAGCTCTGAGAGCAGGCAGTCACAGCATGCTGGGAACCAACAGAGAGCTGAGCCCAGATCCGCAGTTTTAGCCCCAGGGCGGCCGGGCCTTCAGCCGGCTGAAGGGACACCAGAACACCAGCAACTGTGGTGATTCCAGAATTATCAGCACAGATATGCCTAGGACAAAGTGAGAGGTTAGTGCCCTATGGACTTTGGGACCAGTATTTGGGGAACGAGTCAGCTTCCTCCCCTGGGGGTGAAAAGCTGCTGAGGAAATGAGGCACAGAAGCCATTTTGCAACATCAGTGGCGGCTCTAGCTCCTGGTCTGCGAACTGTAGGGAGATCCAGCCATCAGTCTGGGGGTTAATCCCTCTTGCTTTAAACTGCCTGGATCTGGATTGTGGTCTGGGGGGGAAGTTTGGGATGGGTATCCAATTTGCCAGAATGGGTGGAGGCTTTACAGAGGCCACCCAACTGGCAGAAGTTGTGAAGACCCCATGTTTGGGCGGAAGCTCCCCTGTCTGGTGGCAAAGTCCTACTGTGGCAACAAGCCCAAAAATCAAGTAATTAAGTGGCAACATGCCTAGGCAAAAGAAACAAAATAAACAGAAAATTTCAACATTGGACTCCTATTTTAGGGGCAAAGTGGCTCAAAGCATGGAGGGGGACTGTGAGGTCAGAACTCCTGCACTAAAAGCCCCAAATGAAAATACAAGCTGGCTACAGGCCATAGAGGACCTTAAGAAGCAGATAAGAGAAGTGGGGGAAAATTTGGGAAGAGAAATGAAAAAGATGCAAGAAAAGTATGAAATGACAGTCAACAGCCTGACTGAGGAAAATAACACCTTAAAAAATAGACTAACTCAAATGGCAAAAGAGGCTCAGGAAGGTAATGAGGAGAAGAATGCCTTAAAAAGTCGAATTTGCCAGATGGAAAAAGAATCTCAAAAGCTCACTGAGGAGATTCATTCCTTCAGAGTTAGACTAGAGCAAATGGAAGCTAGTGACTTTATGAGAAATCAAGATACTATTAAACAGATCCAAACAAATGAAAGAATAAAAGGCAATGTGAAATATCTCATGGGAAAAACCATTGACCTGGAAAATAGATCCAGGAGAGATAATTTAAAAATTATTGGACTACCTGAAAGCCATGATCAAAGAAAGAACCTAGAAATCATCCTTCAAGAAATTCTCAAGGAAAATTGCCCTGATGTTTTAGACCCAGAGGGGAAAATAGAGGTTGAAAGAATCCACCGATCACCTCCTGAAGAAGATCCCAAAAAGAAAACTCCCAGGAATATTATAGCCAGGTTCCAGAATTCCCAGATCAAGGAGAAAATACTCCAAACAGCCAGGAAGAAACAATTTCAATATTGTGGAAACACAATCAGAATAGCCCAGGACCTGGCAGCTTCTACACTGAGGGATTGAAGAGCATGGAATATGATATTCCAGAGGGCAAAAGAGCTGGGATTGAAGCCAAGGGTCACCTACCCAGCAAAACTGAGTATATTGTTTCAGGGGAAAATATGGTCATTCAGTGGAATAGAGGACTTTCAAGCATTCTTGATGAAAAAACCAGAGTTGAGTAGAAAATTTGACTTCAGACACAAGAAGCAAGAGATGCTTGAGAAGGTAATCAAGGAAAAGAAATCAAAAGGAACTTATCAAAGTTGGACTATTTACATTCCTACATGGAAAAACAATAACTGTGTTTGATGAAACCTTTCTCATTATGAAAATAATTGAAGAAGGGTACATGGTATATGTTCACAGGTATACATGGATAGAGGGCACAGGTTGAATTTGATGGGAAGGGATGATTCTTTTTTTTTGGAGGGCAATTGGGGTTGGGTGACTTGCCTGGGGTCACACAGCTGGGTTTTTGTTTGTGTGTTGGGTGTCTGGGGCAGGATCTGAGCTCGGGTCCTTTTGGCTCCGGGGCCGGCACTCTGCTCGCTGGGCCACCTAGCTGCCCCAAGGAAGTGATGATTCTTAAGGGGTGAAGTCAAGAGGTGAGAGAGGAAAGTGGCAAGAGGAGATGGAGAGAGACAGGGTAGGGCAAGCTATCTCATGTAGAAGAGGCAAGGGGAAGTAGTTGCAGGGGAGGGGAAGAACAGGAAGGCAAAAAGGCAAAAGCATATTCTCATTGAAGTTGGCTCAAGGAGAGAATCACACACATACTAAATGGAGTATCTTACCCTCACTCACTCTCCTGAGTAAGGGAAAGGGGAATGAGAGAGGGGATGATGGAGGGGAGGGCATTTTGGGTGGAGGGGAGGTTGGAAGTACCCACTATCAAAGAGGGACAGGATCAAAATAGGGAATGGACCAGGTGGGAGGTGAGACGGGTGGGAGGGAAATATAAGCAGTCTTTTACAATATATCTACTATGGTAATGTTTTGCATAGCTATACATGTACAACACATACTGAATTGCTTATCTTCTCAGGGGGAGTGGGTGACAAGGGAGGAAGGGAATGGATCTGAAAATCGAAGTTTTAAAATTAAATGTTTCATAAGATGTCTAGGCACTGGGGCTCAGAGATTCACCTTGCCCTAATGGCAAAGTCGAAGGGGGTATGGGAGAAGATATGGGAGAGAGCAGATTGGATGAGGGGATATCTAGTGGGACTGCTATTCTGGGGTGGTGGGTAGGGAAAAAATGGGGGGAAAGTGTAACTCATAATCTGGTGGAAATGAATGATGTAAACCAGAAGTTAATAAAGCATTTGTTTAATTAAAAAAAAAATCAGAAGTGGACAAATGGGAAAGGATATCCAAAAGTTCACTGAAGAAAATAATTCTTTCAAAATTAGAATGAAGCAAATGGAAGCTAATGACTTTATGAGAAATCAAGATACTACAAAACAGATCCAAACAAATGAAAAAATAGAAGGCAACATGAAATATCTCATTGGAAAAACCACTGACCTGAAAAATAGTTCCAGGAGAGATAATTTTAAAATTATTGAACTACCTGAAAGTCATGATTAAAAAAAAAGACCCTAGATATCATCTTTTAAGAACTTATCAAGGAAAACTGCCCTGATATTCTGGAACAAGAGGGTAAAATAGAAATTGAAAGAATTCATCACCTCTTGAAAAAAAGATCCCCAAAAGAAAACTCCAAGGAATATTATAGCCAAATTACAGAATCCTCAAGTCAAGGAGAAAATATTATAAGCAGTCAGGAAGAAACAATTTAAGTGTTGTAGAAACACAATCAGGATAACACAAAATCTATCAGATTCTATATTAAGGGATTGAAGGACTTGAAATATGATATTCTGGAGGCCAATGGACTGAGAATTAAAACCAAGAATCACCTTCCCAGAAAAACTAAGTATAATACTTCAGGAGAAAAATGAACATTCAATGAAATAGAGGACTTTCAAGCATTCTTGATGAAAAGACCAGATATGAACAGAAAATTTGACTTTTACATTGAAGAATCAAGAGAGATGTGAAAAGGCAAACAGGAAAGAAAAATCATAAGGAACTTATTAGAGTTGAACTGTTGACACTCCTACATGGAAAGACAATGTTTGTAACTCATGAGACTATTTTCCATATTAGGATAGTTGAAGGGAATATATATATTTTATATAAACATACATACATATATGTATATATATATGTATGAATGTGTATATGTGTGTGTGTGTGTGTGTATGTATACATAGATGGCACAGGGTGAGTTGAATGTGAAGGGATGGTCTCTCAAAAATAAAATTACAGGGTAAGAGAGGAATATATCGGGAGAAGGAGAAAGGGAGAGCTAGAATAGGGTAAATTATCTCATAAAAGAGGCAAAAGAAAGTTGTTACAATGGAGGGGAAGAACAAGAAGGTGAAAAGGAATGTGTCAACCTTACTCTCTCACTGGATTTGACTTAAGGAGGGAATAACATATGCACTTAATTGGATATCTTACCCTACAGGAAAGTAGGGGGAGAAGGATATAAGAGGGAGGAAGATGATAGAAGAGAGAGTAGATTGGGAGAGGGCATAGTTAGAAGGAAACACTTTTTTTTTTTTTTTGCTTTTTGGAGGGGGGAGGGCAGGGCAATTGGGGTTAAGTGATTTGCCCAAGGTCACAAGGCTAGTAAGTATTAAGTGTGTGAGGCCAGATTTGAACTCAGGTCCTCCTGACTCCAGGGCCAGTGCTTTACTCACTTCACCACCTAGCTGCCCCTGAAGGAAACACTTTTGAAAAGGGACAGTGTCAATGAAGAAAATTGAATAAAGGGGGGGGCAGTATAGGATGGAGGGAAATATAGTTAGTCTTTCACAATATGACTACTATGGAAATGTTTTGCATAACTACACATGTATAACCTATACTGAATTGCTTGTCTTCTCAATGTGGGGGAGGGGGGGGTGAAGAAGGAAGAAGGAGGAGAATCTGGTCTCAAAGTTTTAAAAACAAATGTTAAAAAGTTGTTTTTACATGCAAACAGGAAATAAGATATACAGGCAATGGGGTATAGAAATCCATCTTGCCCTACAAGAAAGTAAGGGGGAAGGCGAGAGATAGGGAGATATAAGAGAGAGTAGACTGAGGGAAAGGGTAATCAGTATGCTTGCCATCTTGGAGTGGGTGATAGGGGAGAGATGGGGAGAAAATTTGGAACTCAAAATCTTGTGGGAATGAATGTTGAAAACTAAAAATAAATGAGTTCTGGAAAAATGCACAGGAAATAGCAGAAGAAAAGTTAGTAGGAAAACAAGTAGGGGAGCTCAAATTTGAAACCATGTTGAATTTATTATATACTTTTTAAAAAGCAAACTGTATGTAATATAGATTCACATGTACGGTGTGAATATAGTCCCATGTGCAATCCTTTGTATACTTTTTTAAAAATGAAACACCTAAGCCCTTCTTTTTGGCATTCAATTGCAACCTAGCCTGGTTCTACATTTCTTGTCTTATTGTACATTATCTGCTTCACACACAATTCCAATAAGTGTTTAATAATTATTTATTAATTATTACTTAATTGCTATTAAATATTAATTTAATAAATTATAAATAAATAAAATTTTAAATTAAATAATAATTAATTGCTGATGACTGAGAGATACAGTCCAACTCACCTTCTTCCTATTTCTCATCTGTGGTACTCCATCTCCCACTCTATACCTTTGCACTATCAGTACTTCATACTTGAGCTATACACTCCTTTACCTTTGCTTCTTAAAATCCCTAGTTTCCTTCAAAGTTTAGCTCAAGAGCAAACTTCTACCTGAAGCCTTTTCTGATCTCCCTAGTTGCTAGTGCCTGAAATTTTCCTTTGTATTAACTTTCTGTGTAGTTTGTATAGAGATGAATTACGTATAGTCTGTACACATCATCTTCTCTGACAAAATTTAAGCCCCTTGTCTTTGTATCCCAAATGCCTACCACCTATCAGCTGCTTTATAAAGGTTTGTTCATCCATTTTTTTCCCTTTCTGGATAGTTAAGTCAAATCTTCAAGGCTCTGATGTGGGCCCTTTTTTCTGTTATTATTCAATCATTTCAGTCATGTCCAACTCTTCATGATCCCATTTGGGATTTTCTTGTCAAAGATACTGGAGTACTTAGCCATTTCCTTCTCTAGCTCATTTTACAGATGAGGAAACTGAGGCAAACTGGATTAAGTACTTTCTCAGAGTCTCATGGCTATGAAGTGTCAGAGGCCAGGATTTTAATTTGAGTCTTCCTGACTCCAGACCCAGCATTCTATCCACTGAGACACCTAGCTGCCCCCTTTTTTTCTCTACATCCTCTCTTGAAGTGATCTCATCAGCAACCATATTTTCAATTATTTGCTCTATGCAGATGACACACCTATCTCTCTTATATCAAGCCCTAGTATCTCTCCTGAATTATCTCCAACTCAATCACCAACTTTCAATTAGACATTTTCAATAAGATATTACACCTGTATCTCAAACTCAATGTGTTTAAAACCGAATTCATCTTCTTTCTACCTAAACCAACCCTCCTCTGAGCTTGTCTAATTCTAGAGGAAGCATTACCATTTTTTCCTTGGAGTAAAAAAAAACTTTGGGGGGTCATCTTCAACTCCACCTTCTCCCTTCCCTTCCTCTCCCAAATCCAGTCAGTTGTCACATCTTGTCTATTCCACCTCCAGATCTCTCATATACATTCATTCCCTTCTCACCAGTCACATGGCCATCATTTTAGTCCATGCTTTAACTCTTCTCTCCTGAACTATTATAATAGCCCCCTTGACAAGGTCTCCTTGCCTCAGGTATCAACTTTCTTCAATATATCCTCCATACAACTAAAAGTAATATTCAAAACATCATGTAACTCTTTTGCCCAAAAAGCTTCAGTGACTTACTATTACTTCTGGGACAAAATAAACTCCTCACTTTATCTTTTACAGTCCTTTGTAATCTAACTTTTGCCTGCCTTTCCAGGCTTATTTCACTTGACTTCTTTTTGTGAACTCTATATTCCAATCCAAATGAACTACTTGGTGTTTCTCATATACAATATTATATCTACCATCTCCATGACTTTGCATAAACTATCCACCAAGCCTAGAAGCCATTCCCTACTCATCTCTACCTCTTAGAATCCCTAATTTAATCAAATCTTAGCTTATGTGTCAACTCCAAATGAAGCCTTTAATGATCACAGCTAATAGCTTCTACAAATTCCACAACATTCCACCCCGTGTCTCCATACCATTTCATAGGCTACCCCCTGTGCCTCAAGTGCCCTCTCTTCTCACTTCTGCCTCTTAAAATTTCTAGATTCCTGCAAAGTTCAGCTCAGGCATCACCTTCTACGTGATACTTTTCCCTATCTCCCCAATTGCTAGTGGAAGCTAAAAAATTATTTATGAATTCATTATATATATGAATATGTAGATATATAATTAGTAGCAGTAACAACATTCTTCTATACTAAAAACAGTTCAATAATAGTGTCAAATTAGTACCATGAATTGCCCCCAGGCATTGATAGGCAAATGAAAGACTGGGAGGAAGCAGATTAAGCAACCTAATATTATGTCACCACAAAAGGCTGCTATAAATATTTTTGCACACATAGGTCCTTTTCCATTTTTATGATCTCTTTGGGAGACAGACCTAATAATGATATTGCTGGAACAAAGGGTATGCACAGTTTGGTTGCCCTTTCAGAATAGTTCCAAATTGCCCTCTAGAATGGTTGGATTAGTTCAAAACTTCACCAACAATGCATTAATGTCCCACTTTTCCCACATCCTCTCCAATATTTATCATTTTGGTTTTTTGTCATATTAGCCAATCTGATAGGTATGATGTGGTACCCCAGAATTGTTTGAATTTGCATTTCTCTAATAAAAAGTGCTTTAGAGCCCCTCTTCATATGCCTGTAGAACTTTGATTTCTTTATCTGAAAACTGCCTGTTCATATCTTTTGATCATTTCTCAATTGGGGAATGGCTTATATTCTTATAAATTTGACTCATTTCTCTATATATTTGAGAAATGAGGCCTTTATCAGAGGCACTTGCCATAAAGATTGTTTCCCAGTTTACTGGTTTTCCTTCTAAGCTGCAATACAACAAAAATTAAAAGGAAAGTAGAAAAGTAGGAATTTCTTTTTTTGCAACAAATATTTCTGATAAATTTCTCAAGTAGAGAACTGAGTCAAAATTATAAGAATACAAGTCATTCCCCAATTAATCAATGGTACTCAAAGGATATGAACAGGCAGTTTTCAGATGAAGAAAGTGAAGAAAAAAATTCTCTAAAATATCTATTCTGGAGAGTAATTTGGAACTATGCCCAAAGGGCTATAAAACTGTGCATACCCTTTGATCCAGCAATACCACTGTTAGGTCTATATCCCAAAGACATTAAAAAAAAAGGTGGGGAGGTGACTTATGTGAACAAAAATATTTATAGCAGCTCTTTTTGTGGAGGCTAAGAATTGGAAATTGAGGAGATGCCCATCAATTGGGAACTGGATAAACAAACTGTGGTATATCATTGTGATGGAATATTATTGTGCTATAAGAAGTTACAAGCTGGATAATTTAAGAAAAACTTTGAAAGACTTACATGAACTATTGTGAAGTGAAGTGAGCAGAACCAGGAAAACAATGTTAACAACAATATTGTTCGATTAAGAATTGTGAATGATTTAGCTATTCTCAGCAATACAATGATCCAAGACAATCCCAAAGGACTAATTATGAAACATGTTATCCTCCTCTAGAGAAAGAACTGATACTGTCTGAATACAGAGTGAAGCATGCCATTCCTTCCTTCCTTCCTTCCTTCCTTCCTTCCTTCCTTCCTTCCTTCCTTCCTTCCTTCCTTTCTTCCTTCCTTCCTTCCTTCCTTCCTTTCTTTCTTTCTTGTCTTCTTGTAAAAAATTACTAATATGGAAATGTTTTACATGATTGCACATGTATAACCTATATCTGATCACTTACTTTCTCTGAGAGAGGGGAAGGGATAGAGGAAGGGAGTGATAGAATTTGGAACTCAAAACTTTAAAACAATATTAAAATTGTTTTAACATGTAATTGGGGGGAAACAAAATCTTACATTCAAAAAATAAAAGATACAGGAGGAAAAATTAAAATAGTATTTAAACTCCCAGGCAAGAAAAATCCCTTCAAAAATATTCCAAGGATACCGTGTGACCTTGGGCAAGTTACTTAACCCCAATTGCCCTCCAAAAAGCAAAAAAAAAAAAAATATTCCAAGGATAAACCTCCTCATTAAGCAGTATATATGGGGTTGGAAATATTTAGTTTCACAGGAAAACTAGCTACTGCTTTTTAACAGGCCTTCACCTTCACGTCAGCAGAGTAATCCTTTCCAAAGTCTTTCCTTCAAAAGTTGGGGGACTTGACATATTAGCTATACTTTAGAAGTAAAAAAAGGTGTAAGTGGGAAGGTGAAAAGGGAATGAATTACATGCACAAGGGACAGCCAGTCCAAAGACACTGAGACAGAAAACAGCACCTCATGCTCCATGCTTGCAATGTACTCCTCTTACCTCTGATGGGGTACTTGGGATGTATATATGTTTGTAACATCAATCTATGTAACATCAGTCAGTATATCAATCTGTAACATCAGTTTGTAAATGGGGTGCTTTGGGATCTATGTCTGTAAAATCAATTTGTAAAACCAGTCTGTACAATCACATTTCCACCCCCCAGCCTCAGAGCATTGACTCTGCCCCTTCCCCCTTCTAGCACTCTGCCCAGCAACAACTCATGACCTGTTTATCTCTGCTTGAAACAATAAGTTATCTATGAATCTTTCACTAAATGTTATCTCCCTTAGTTAGAGTGGCCAGCTGCACCATAAATTCTTCAGTGCCCTATTTGTAGGGTAACTCCATAGTCAATTGTCCTTTAGGCACTGACCACTCCTTAACTCCTCCCAGATCCCACCTTACTCACCTAGTTAGCATATCTTGACTCCTTAAAACTATGCCTGTGATCTCTGTAAGTTTGCAGGTTCCCTAAGAATCCTTGCCTGCTGTGCTGTGCAGTGGAACAATAAACTTTACAATCTCAGCTCCAAAGTTTGCTTGAGCCTGGTGAATTCTTTCCAGACTGAATTGCAGGGTTTCTGGTCACTGAGAGTGATCAGGGTCCCTGGCAGAACCTCTTACCCTTCCCTACCCTTATCACCCTTTTCCTCTTCACCTCTATTACTGGAAGATATTTTCTCTTTATCTCAGTCCCAATGAAGCTTAAGTTTGTACCCTCAGTGTCTATCATAGTGCCTGTCACATAGTAGGCATGTAAATGCTTGTTAATTGATTAATTGTATGACTTTTACAAAAGGGAAAACAAAAATTTGGATCTATTCAAATTTAAGATTAATACACTTCTAAGATTTTTCTATTTAAAACCTTGACACAAGTCTAATAGAAAAAAAAAGTTCAAAAGCTTAACATAAGCCATTGTAGAAATAGCAAATCATGATTTCATTTTTGTTATGGCAAATTTTGATCACAGCATAACTATTAGTACAAATTCATCCTCATTTAGAATGGGAGTTTCAACTCTTTGCAACAACTAGATTAAACTGAAAGATATGGAGCAATTCTCCAAAATAAGAGTCTATGATCATATTTCTTAGATCTGGAAGGGACTATCACATAGGGCATATAGTCAAATTCCCTGATTTTACTGAAATTGTTAAATGACTTGGTCAAAGTCACTATGATAGTAAGTTATGGGGCTAAGATGCAAACCTTCTGCCAACAGCAAAAAAAAAAAGCACAGCCAGCACTTAGTCCACTACCCAACATTGTTATTATCAATTGTAGTTTGCAGTTTAGGTAATTCATTTGAGAAGAATCAGAATTTGGAAGTTGGAAATGACCCAGTGATCACCTAGCCCAAACCATACACAACAAATCATCCATCATTGTTTTCTGTAGCTTTAGATACAAGAAAGAAATACTTTGGAGGCCTTATTGAGATAGAGAAAGTTTATTCCAAAGACTTCATAACCAAGCCTTTACTCAAGAAATACAGTATGTATTATTAATACTATTTTGCATGTAACTGGGAGATAAGATGTGCAGGCATTGGGGCACAGAGATTCACCTCGCCCTAATGGAAAAGTGAAAGGAGGTATGGGAGAAGATATGGGAGAGGGCAGATTGGATGAGGGGATATCCTGTGAGACTGCTATTCTGGGGTGGTGGGTAGGGGAAAAATGGGGAAAAAATTGTAACTCAAAATCTGGCAGAAATGAATGATGTAAACCAGAATTTAATAAAGCATTTGGGAAAAAAAAGGAAAAAAAGAAATACGGTATGATATTTTTTCCTCCAAAATTCACAAGTTGTATTTTAAAGGCTCAAAACTTGGCATACATATTGCAGTATTTAACAATTTAATTCTGCCCTGCAGATGTTAATGCAAGGTAGTTTGGAGTTTTAGAGTTGAAAGTGAAAGTATAAGGAAGAAGACCTCTCCTGATTTCCCTCTCACTCCAAGGAAGCTTTCTTTTTCCTTTCGGTGGCTTGGGAGAAATGCCCTTTCCTTTACCCACACTTCTGCTCTACTCTTCATTTTATAGACTAAAGCTTCATTGAGTCCTAGCCTACATGAATTCATCTCAACAATGATAACATTAGCATAAGGATACAGTAGTGATGAGTCATATGACTCATATCTCTCTGCTCTTTAGGACCCTATATAATGGAAATGCAAATTTAAAGATCTTCCCTGCCCCTAGGTTAAGTGCACCTGGAGCCTGTGGTGGGAGGCTTGTTTTTCAGGAACGCCCACACCTTGATACTTTGTGATTGGGCAATGGGTCAAGAAGGTTGTTACTTTCTCTGAGCCAGGAGAAGGCTATATAAACCCTGATGGGAGGTTTATGCTTTGGGGTTCTCTGTGCCCCAATGCCTGCACATCTTATCTCCCAGTTACATGCAAAATAGTATTAATAATACATACTGTATTTCTTGAGTAAAGGCTTGGTTATGAAGTCTTTGGAATAAACTTTCTCTATCTCAATAAGGCCTCCAAAGTATTTCTTTCTTGTATCTAAAGCTACAGAAAACAAGTATTGTGTGATTTGACCAGATGAGATTCTGGGCAGCTGTTGAGAGCCCCCCAGCTTTGAAAACCCAGATGTTGATGCTTCCCTCTCTGGTAACTGTGATTTTGGTATTGATATAATGGTTGGGCAGCTTGGAAGCCTGTCTGCTTGATCTGTTTGTTTCTCTGTTTTGAAACTTCTGTCTGTATATTTTGAAGTTCGGGGTGCTGACCTTTTCCCCCTGAACTAGGTAATATGTGTTTGATTGATTAGAAAAGCAAATCTAAGAACCTGTGTTGGCAGCCATCCTGGGGATGTTGGGGTGCTTACTGCTACACCCTATCAAACTTATTAATAAAATTATCTTACAATTGGCTTAGTCCCTAGTTAGGGAATCCCTAATATTCTGGGGAAATAGTTAAACTTCCAACTAGTTTTAGTTCTGTGTATACCAAGGTAGTCACCAGCGTTCTGTATTGAACTCCCTCGTGCACACAGACTTGTAATCCAAAATCACTTATGATCTGCCATGGTTTATAAAGGACAAAAAGAAAGATTAGGAAACAGAAATAGCTTAAAGAAATAGAGAACATATTGGGGCGGCTAAGTGGCCAGTGAATAGAGCACTGGCCCTGGAGTCAGGAGGACCTGAGTTCAAATTTGGCCTTAGACACTTAACACAAAAACTAGCCATGTGACCTTGGGCAAGTCACTTAACCGCAACTGCCCTCCAAAAAGCAAAAACAAACAAACAAAAAGAAAACAAAGAAGTAGAGAACATATTGTAAAAAGTGGCTGCCAGCAACATGTATCAGGAAGGGGAGTTAAATATTTAATGCTAGAGTGTTGATTCATAGGAGCAACTACCACCAGCAATGTCAGATGCAGTCCCAATCTGTCATAACCTCCTCCCCCAACCCTGAGGCTCAGTCACTGTAGCCAAATCTTAGTATCCAGACTCTAATTCCTAAACTCTTACCATAAAATATCCAGCAAAGTTTCTCTCTCTGAGACTGCCATTGCAATGCTGCCTCCTGTTGCTGCCAACAACAACTCTAAACTCAAACTACAACTAACAAAGCTTTCTGAGTCTGTCTTGGGATACCCACTATGGGTGTCTAGTAAGAATTTTTTCCTCAGAGAAGGGAGAAAAATAATATGTTCCTTTAAGACCTAACTCTTTTATAACATAAAAAATGGAAAAGGACCCACATTACAAAAATATTTATAACAGATCTTTTTTTGGTGGCAAAGAATTAGAAATGGAGAGGATACTCATCAATTGGGGAATGGCTGAACAAGTCATGATCTATGAATTTAATGGAATACTTGTCCTATAAGAAATAATGAGCAGACTGATTTCAGAAAAACCTAGAAAGACTTATATGAACTGATACAAAGTGAAAAGAGCAGAACCAAGAGAACATTGTACACAGTCACAGAAACATTGTACAGTAATCAACCATGAATGATTTAGCTATTCTCAGCAATACAATAATCCAAGACAATTCCAAAGGACCCACTGGAAAATGGTATCCATGGCCAAGAGAAGGAAATGATGGAATCTGAATGTAGACCCAAGGTAAGCATACTACTTTCACTTTATGTGTGTGTGCGTGTGTTTCCTTTTGGTCTATTTCTTCTTTCACAACATGAGTAATATGGAATTATGTTTTACGTGATTGTACACATATAACCTGTATTAAATTGCTTACCATTTTAAGGAAAGGGAAGGGGAAGGAGAAAGGAAAACTTGGAACTCAAAATTTTAAAAAAGAATGTTAAAAATTGTTTTTACATGTAATTGGAAAAAATAAAACCCTATTTTTACAAAAATAAAAGTTTACAAAAAAATAAAAAAAAAGTTTTTAAGAAAAAAAATAAAAACTATGTGATTAAAAAAGAAGAGAGACCTAACTCTTGTTTGAGGCACAAACCCAAGGAGTCCAACTCAACCTGAAGTTTCATTCTCGGCAGATAGTTCTCCTTGTCGGGCGAGTGGTTACAAAAATGATGCCCAGATTACATAATGCTAAAACTAAATTTCAATCTGCTTTTGGTATGGAGAATGTTTATATGTTCCCTGGTTCAGAAAATGCAACTTTATCTGAAATATGTTACATAATGAAAGCAGAATTTTTATTAAGAAATAGAACAATAACTACTGTGTTTTACCTGACAAAGTTCTTTTTGTCCTTAAAGATTGGAAATTATTTTATTTTCCCCCAGAAAACTAGTCTCTTTCATCCCTTAACTGGCCCCAAAACTCTTAGAAGAAAAATTATCCTATATTTTCTGGTCCATGATGCTCCTTCCTCAATCAAGTTGTTGAAAATTTTTAAAACTTCCATTTGAATGAGAACAAATTTGAACAGTCTACTTTAAATTGAATTTGCTATAACAAAATTCAGTCATTCTTTGATTATTTCAGTGGATAATAGAATTGTATAGATTTACAGATTGTATAGGCTTTGATAGACAATTGTTAAATTTTCAGTGTGAACATTTACACCTCAGAAATCAGCAAATGCTATAAATTAGGGCTTGATTTGTTGTTTTATTGATTGTCTATACTTAAGTGTTAATGGTATTAAGTTGAAATGTGTGTGTATATATTCCCCCTGCTCCTCTGCAAAGGGTTATTAAACATGTGCCAGTATATTCCTGCTTACACTTCTCATACTTGAAGATTAAATGTGTGTTTAAATATGTATATAAGTACATCATGTATGCATTTATACATATATGTAAGTGTATATATACATATGTGTGTGTGTGTGTGTATAGTCAGCCTTTATAGAAACTATATATTGTTATCCCAACTCCCACTGTCACAGACAAGTCAGGTTCCTGGACAAAGCTACATCTCCTCATGGTTCTAGGGATACCCTTAAAAGCCAATGAAGAGGTCTCTCTTTAATACCTTCGTCTTGAGCCCGCATTCTGCTATGTTTTTGCCATATCAGTCAAGCAGTTACAGCAAATATTTCCCTTTTGCCATCTATACATTCTAGCAATTAGCATCCCAGTTTCATATAACCCAGTAACATCAATTAACTTTTTTTTTTTTTTGCCTTTTGGAGGGCATTTGGGGTTAAGTAACTTGCCCAAGGTCACATGGCTAGGTTTTTGTTTGTGTGTGCGTTAAGTGTCTGAGGCCTGATCCGAACTCAGGTCTTTCTGACTCCAGGGCGCGTGCTCTACTCACTGCCACCTAGCTGCCCCCATCAATTCACTTTTACAAAGGAATATTTACTGAGAATATAAAGAAATAACAAAAGTGTAAACATTTCCCCTCAATACTCAATACTCCCCTAGGCCATCTCTATCCCTGGGGTTACTGGGCTCAAACTTGAAGCAGTTTCTACAGTCTTCTCATCAGCAAGCTTACTTCCAAATGCAGCTTGTCCTGTGCTGCCTTGCTGCTTTTGATCTAGTCCTGTGCTGGGTTAATCTCTCAGGGCCTCACTCCTAACTAGGAGTAGCTAGTCACAAGACCTGGCATGAATTCCAGTTCTTGGACCTCCAGTGGTTTGCTCTCCTAACCTTTTGAAACTCACAAAGTTGCATCCTCCTTCAATACTCCTTTACCTAAGAGCTGGAAATAAGAAACACAAAGAAGCAAAAAACAGTGGCTCATCTTCATAACCACATATGGGCACAGGTAGGAAGACAAAGGTCTTGCTCTCCACCCAAAGGTTTACAATGTGTCATCTTTTATCATAGCCATCAAGGAAAGAATTGCTGAACTATTTTGTTACTATCTTTTGGAAGCATTTTGTAAGTATTCTCAGTCCCCATTCAGTAGTAAACAGAAAAACTCCTCTTCTTCACATTATAAGCAGATCCAAAACAATACCAGAGCATACTCTGAAGTCTAACTGGGTATTTATTGTATCAGCAGAGCAAACTACACATATTCAGGAGGACTGGGCTGTTATTAGCCAGTTCCCTCATTAAAAAATAATAATAGGCATATATATAAATATATATATATACATACACACCTACTTACATATTCATATAATATACATATATACCTACTCATACACATATTGTATATGCTATTTATCCTATATGTAGCTTTCAGAGTAATATTCCTAAAGCTCAGGTCTGACCATGTCATTCTCAAGAAACTCTGGTGGCTTCCTATTTTCTCTGGGGATAAAATATAAATTCCTCTGTTTGACATTTAAAGCTCTTCATAATCTGGGACAGGCCTATTTTTTTTCTTCAAGTTTACTGCTTATTAATTCCATTTATATACCTTATTTGACCTCTTTGCTATTATGTATATACAACTTTCTATTTCTTGTCACCATACCTTGGCATATTCTATCCCCTTTGTCTGGAATATGCTCCCTCCTCAACTCTGCCTCTTGGAATTCTTGGCTTCCTTCAAAACTGAAGGATGACACCTTTCTTGATCATCCCCATCTTCTAGTAATCCCCTAACACTGACTGAGAAGCCTTGGAGGAGGGGTGGTACTTGGTGGCTATATTTTATCCAGAATTCTTCAAGTTCTTGGAGAGGGGTAACTAATTCCTGATCTTGAACTTGAATAGGGTTCTGGAACAGAGAAGACATCAGAAAGCTATAGTGGGTGGCCGAAGAAAGTAAAACCACATAAAACAAATGCTGTTTTGAAACCAGTAGGATTGATGGTGGGACATTTGAGCATGGTGTGGTAATTATAACAATTAAGCCTTCTCAGTGTGATCTATGGATTGGACTAGACCTCCAATGATGTCCAAGCATGAATTGTAAGTATGATATAATGATTCTCTTCCCCCTCCCTTCCTCCTCCATGGAGAAAGTAAGCTTCCATTTTGCTAGTCAATCCCTTTACTTTCTGTTCCCATTATCCCTTTTGGGCTAAGTAGCAACCAAAATTTTAGAAGTTTTGTTATTTTCCTAAAAGTTTACTTACATTCTTAAGCCTTTAATCTGTGATAATACTCACTGATTAATAAAATCAAAGCTATCACTCTGATCATTGAATACTTAGAGACTAAGACATAAAGGATAGAGAATCCCCTTTCAGAGATTTTCCCCAGCAAAGCAAAATAGGGAGTGGAGCTATTCAGAACCACAGAGAGTGAGGAGAGTAATAGCTTTATTCCCCCGGGAGCCTTCTAAAAGTGCCCAAGACAAATTGAGCATTGTCTCTAGAGACCATAAATTGAGAAAACATTGTGTGCACCTGGGTCCCCTGGCTACTTTCTAGACTGTAGCTTGAAAGAAAAGTCTTGTTTCATGAGTAAAGGGGAACAGAAGTATTTACAATGGCCATTGTCTCAGAAGGCTTTGACTGTCAAGACCCAGAACTATAAGTGTATTTAATAAATTTTCTGGCCTGAGGACAGAGAGCCCTAACTTGCTCATGAGCTTCCCCTAGTAGTTAGTTAGATCTTGTGTATATTTTGCATTTACTTATGTGTGTATGTCTTGTTTCTTCTGATAGAAGGAAAACTCTTTGAAAGTAGGGACTATTTAGTTTTTAATTTCATATTCCCAACACTTAGTACAGTGCTTAATTAATGCCTGTTAATCATAATGTATGCATATACCTGTAACCCTCCTGTTAGAGGTTCCTTTTTAACACAAAGTGCTTGATTATGTTTTGGGAGACTTTTCCCTTTCCTGGCTTTTCCCTCCCAGCCCAGACAATCTGGAAATTTAAGTATCTAACATCCTATTCTCCCTCTCTCCTATCAAGGGTAGTCATTAACTTCTCTTACAAATATGTAGGCTCAAAAGACTAAAAAAATATGAACAGTTTTATTTTATAAGTTAATAGAAACAAATAGGACTCACAAACAAGTCCATAAAAATAATGATAGTTCTCAATACAATCCTTCTGAGTCCTGTAGAGTTGCCATGTGTAGGCTGGGAACAATCAGGGTTTGTTCCTCCCCCTCACTGTTTCCCTCCATGGCCCCTATGCCTGCATCCTGGTTTGCTTTGGGCTGATCTTGCCTCTCATCACACTGAGCAGAATCCCTAGTCCTGATTACTTCTATCTTTTGCTGTCCCCAACAATTCTACCATAGCTGTCCTCAGTGCCTAGTAGGCGGCAGTTGTTTCATCCCTGGTCTAGTTTGCTCTTCTTCGTAGTCTCTGCTCCTTATCCTTTCCTCTACAACTGTTGCTCTTTGTGTTCACCTTTGTGACACTCTAGGCTCTCTCCTTTTCTCCCAGTGGGTGGTCATTTCATTGTTGGTCCCTTTCCTTGCTCTCTGATTTTTTGTCATCCTACTTCACTAGATGGCAATTGGTGCTTTTCCCAGGACAACGGGTTCATTTGGGAAAAAACTTCTCAGTCTATTTACAGGTCAAAAACTTATCTAATCAATATGAATATTCCCTCTAATAGTGGAGAACACAATTCCTCCATGCTTTCTAATTCCACATGATTCTTGACTATGTCCTCCCATAAACCTTCCACGGGGGGGGGGGGTGTCGTCTATTCAGTGTTGAGGGGGCATATTTTCCTCTTTATGTCTTGACATACAGTTTTACATAATTTCTACAACACACACCTTTCCTCACATCCTACATATACATATCTTTTTCAGTAGTTGTCTACTCATATCTTGTTGAATATATTTGTGTGTATGTACATATACACATATAGATACATACTTGTTATGAAGTATTGTGATTACTAATTGTTGTTATTCAGTCATTTCCATCATGTCCGACTCTTTGTGACCCCATGGACCTCTGTCCATGGAATTTTCTTCGCAAAGATACTAGAGCCCAAACTAGCTGAGCCGCAATGCAATATTCCTACTCTGTGAAGTTTATATTATTAGGAGATTAGCAATGCAGGCATAGTGGCATAAACAAAGAACATACCATAGTTTGTTTTCTAAAATAACATGTTTGGGGTAAATGGAAAAAAATTGGCTTGAATTCAGACTGGTACTTGGAACTGAAGTACCTTGATGTTATAAGAATTTTCAGTTTGAGAAGAAATGCAATCTGGATGGAGATTTCTATTAGTAACTTGCTATCAGACCTTGACTCAGTTTCTTCTGTGATTCAGTTTCTCTACCTGAGAAGTAGAGATGATACTGCTGACCTATGTTACTGTTGTTTTGTATCAAGTAGGCTAAAATTCAAAGCATTTTATAAATACTAATCAGTTATCATCTGATTTAAGTAATATTGTCTATAGTATTTAGAGACTTGTGGCAAGGTATAATTATTATTTTGGATTTGCAGCATGCCTATCACTCAGGCAGTTAATATCATTTTTCGAACATGAGCACTGCCATTTTTTTTTATAAGACAGAGCAATGAACTCATCAGAGAATTTTGAACCAATAGAAATTACAGAAGGATTTTATCTCCTTTAAAGAATTTTATGGTTATTTCTAAATTATAATACATTTGTCCTTGATATCACCATGTACAACAGGTTGTGCATTATAAAGGCCTAATGAATATTTGTTGAATGAATGAATGGATAGGTGGGTGGATGGATAGATGCCTTGATACCTTTTTGCTTAGAGTGTAGTGCTAAGGGACTCAGACCTTCAATTTGTTCCCTTCCCTGCTCAAATTGTCCCCAGACAAGATCCATACCTCTCCCCATTTTAGTGCCAATGCTTGGACACCAAAATTTACCATTGCATGACAGAAAGCATTTATTTTCAAAGAGACCGAATTTCAGGTCCTGCTGAGGAGTTTTTCAGTGACCCACAATTCCATCATATGAGCCAATTAGTTTTGATTCATTCCCTTCATCAAGATTACACTTGTATGGCTAATGCTGTTAATTTAAGAAGAGAAACTATGAAGAAAACAAGCCTATAAGCACCATTGCAGCTACTTGGATCCCAGATGGAAATCTTCCTTTTCACTTGGCATTTATGTTTCTACATGCCCTTGGTGGGACTTGATTACTAGTAAATTAATGTATATCACCCTGAGGGAAAATATATTGAAACTGTCTTGAACATATCTAAAAATAACAAACATTTTCCACCATCAACTGCCATCATTTAGATTTTAATGGAAATTGCTTCATAGTTATGTGAATAGAATGCTACTTAGAGAGGCAGTGTGCTACAGTACTGAACCTAGAGTCAGAAAGACCTCTGTTCAGATCCTCACATCTGACATTTAGTAGCTATGTGAACGTGGACAAATCACTTAACTATCTAAGCCTCAGTTTTTTCTTCTGTAAGAGGGTTGTTGTGACTTTCAAATGAGATAATGTATGTAAAGTACCCTATGTACAGAATGTCCCCAAAGTCTTAGTGCAGGTTTAGTTTAATAGCCTAAAACTTCAATGAGAGACACTCTGTGTATATTGGCTATTATCATTACTTATCTTTCCACTATCACTGAAATTCAGAAAGCAAAAAAACATATGAATAAGTATGCAATACTCTTAAATGACTTGCTTTGCCTGTCAGTATGTCATGTGAATTTGTCTAATATTAATTAGTTAAATCAATAACTTGTCTGTGCAAAGCAACCATTCTAGATACCGTACAAACATCTCTTGGTATTAGAGCTTTTCATATCTCTTTAGACACATTGGGAAAAATAAAGGTAGGGTTTTGTTTTGTTTTTTCATTTCCCTGTGAATTTTACAAATTATTCTCCAAGGTTATCAGCTCATTTTTTTTCACCTGACTGCTTCAGAAGGTTTAACTGAGGGAGGTTGTTTACACCATCACCGATTCCTGCAGTGTCTAATTTGGTCCTGCTCTGAATCAGTTAGAAGCAGCCTCAGGATGTAGTGGCCAGTCAACCTTGGTACAAGCTTTATAAAGGTATATAAGGTTTGGACAAGCATTCTAAGGAGGAATAGGAAAAGTACAGGAGTATATATCCTTTGATTTGAATATGGAAAATTCCTTCTTATCTATCTATCTATCTATCTATCTATCTATCTATCTATCTATCTATCTTGGAGGTTGTTCTCCAGGTTTTCAATTCCAAAAGGACTATACCCTGGCCACCTTGCCATCCATTTGCCTTTGGACTACTACCTTGCTTGCTTAGGGAATGAAATCAATTTTAATATTGTACTTAAGAATATTAAAAGAACAAGTGGTATAGGAGCAAATGAAAGGGGAAATAAGCAATAATGTAGAGGAAACAATTACCAAACGGAAACTGAATTCATAAATAAATGAAAAACCAAGAATATGTCAAATAATGAACCATACCTCTCTCCTTAGAGCAGATAGGCAGATGACTACTAGAGCAGAATCTTATATACATTGTCAGATATGGTCACTGTACTGAGCATTTTTGCTTAATTGTTTTGTTGTTGTTGCAAAGGAGAGCTCAGTTTTGAAGGGCTTGGGAGGAAGTTTTCTTCTCTAGAAATAACTATGATGGGGGCGGCTAGGTGGCGCAGTGAGTAAGAGCGCTGGCTGGGGATTTGGGATGACCCAGGATTGGTTCTGGCCTCAGTACTTAGCATCCACACATAAATAAGTAGCCATGTAACCTTGAGCAAGTTGCTTAACCCCAATTGCTTTAAAAAAAAAAAGAAAAAGAAAAAAAAAGAAATAACTATGATGTCAAAACAAAATGCATTAATAAAATGTATTTTTAAGAAATGAGAGAAAGGTCTGAAATGCATTGGTTGGATTCACTATGGAGAATCTGGGGAAGGACATGTACCAGAGTTCCATAGGATGGAGGAAGGTAGATACGTTACAATCTACATACTCATAGTGGTGAGTTGAATTTATAGATCTTCTGAGGTACTGAAGCAAAAGAAGAGCTAAAAATACATATTCAGTCCCACATTATGAAATGTGAGCCCCAAATCATAAAATACAAAGCCAAATAAAAATTTTTAGGTCACGATATTTGTTACATTGGAGTATAAACATCCCTACTGTCAACCATTTCTGTAATCAAGAACTGATTATAAAGATAACTAAGACTGAATAGAAAATAAAACCACTCTTATGAAGTTTTTTTTTTTATTAAAGGTGTTAGAAGTCTCCCAGCAGACAGTAGTTTGGCTAGGGTTAGAAGTAGAAATGGAATGAGAAGAGCCAGGAAAGAAACTGGGAGCACTTAGGTTTAAAACATGCCTTTGACTCTTCTCTAGGTCTCAGTTTCCCTTTCTGTAAAGTGGGGACAATGAACTTGCATTAACCACCTCAAAGCAGGAAGGGGGAGTTGTGAGGAAAGTGCTTTGGAAACCTGAAAGCACAATATAAACATGAGCTATTGTCTAGATTCAGAAGTAACATTAAAAGGTGGAAGTAAAATTTGAAAATAGGGAGCAACACCATATTTGCCTTTTGCCTTAAGGAATATATAAATAGTGTATAAAAATGCACAATGGAGTATAGTAATATAGGGCAGACTTTTTAGATCATTGTTTTTCTTATATTCTCCAAAACCCTCAATTCACTGCATTTATTTTCCTTTATTGTTCTAGATAGCAGATCCTTTGCCTGAAGGATAAGATGACATCTGCTGTGTATTGTGGCTCATCTAAGTATTTTACTCAAAACACATTTCTTTTTTAACATCTCCAGTCTAAGTACTCCCTTGATTCTGTTCCAAAATGTAAATTCTTGGTTTAAAAAAAAAAAAGTTCTTTTTTAGAAAGAGAGCTCTTTACAGGAGTAGCACTACAATGTAACCTGCTATAGAAAACACTTACATCCAAATTAAATTCCCCTCTTTTTTTTTTTCTTTTTTGCTTTTTGGAGGGCAATTGGGGTTAAGTGACTTGCCCAAAGTCACATGGCTAGTAAGTGTGTTAAGTGTCTGAGGCTGGATTTGAACTCAGGTCCTCCTGACTCCGGGCTGGTGCTCTATTCACTGAGCCACCTAGCTGCCCCCAAATTCTCCTCTTAATGAACCAGATAGGATATCAACATTTTTGATGGGGTTCATGACCATCAGTAGCTATTGTTTCCAGTTTCCCTTACTCTATTTCTATTCATCTCTGCCAAGATCTATCTTTCACCTTAATCTTTGTCCATACTCATTCATTTTTAGGAGTCTAAGACTCCTGTCTTTATGCTATTGCTCTCCATCTATCATCCCTGGAAAGAGATTTGAAAATTTCAGAGGTTACCTCATTTACCTATCCTTGTTCTTTGCCTTCAGTTGAGATGTATGTTCAGTTACATAAAAAATAATTTTTGTTGTTATTCAATTGGGTCCAACTCTTCATGACCCCATTTGGGATTTTCTTGGTAAAGATACTGAAGTGATTTGCCATTTCTTTCTCCAGCTCATTTTATAAACAGGGTTAAGTGATTTGCCCAGGGTCATAGAGCTATTAAGTGTCAGGTCACATTTGAACTCAGGAAAATGAGTCCTCCTGTCTGGGTCTGGGACTGTATCCACTGTGTCACCTAGCTGCTGCACTGAAAATCATAAATATAGACAAAGTTACATTTTAGTTAACATATGTGTAAATCATGCAAGTTATGGAGCAGCCTTATCCCAATTACCACTCCCACTGAAGAGACAGGTCCCCAAATCCTGACCAGCTATATCTCTGCCACAAGTGTACCTGTGAGGAATCAGGGATGGTTATCTAATGCCATTGGTTTGAGTCCCTGGTATGCCTTTCTCTCCTCTCTTCCCACCTTCCCCTCCCTCTCCCCCCCCCCCAACCTCCCTTCTGTCAGGGTTAAGTGATTTGCCCAGGGTCACACAGCTAATAAGTGTCTGAGACTGGATTTGAACTCAGGTCTTCCTGACTTCAGGGCCCATGCTCTATCCACAGCACCACCTACCTATGCCCAGTATGTCTCAACTGAGACTATCATTAACTATCATTTAGTTAATCATCCAACTTTAGAAAGGGGTGTACTTTCTAAGGTGGTACTTTAATAATAATGGTAAACTAAGACACCAAAGGTCTGTGACCTACCATCCCCAAAGTACATATAGAATCCTGGGGGAAATGGGTTTACATATAGAAAATACATGTGGTAAAAAGGTAACTCACAGCCCCAAGTTCCTGGAACTGCTCATCTCTCATTTGTAGGAGGCTTCTCAAGAAATTCCCCATAAGCATTAGTTTATTTTCTGGGTTACTATAAGGACAAGTCCAGTCTGTCCTTAGCTCCAGGTGATAGAGACACTGCTGGCAGCTAATCCAAGAATTCCATTTAGGACACCAATGAGAAGATGGGAAATTCAACATCCTCTGAACCCTTTGAAGCTGGGGTCAATGTGATAGTGGTAGGGAAGAGAAGACCTGGCCAAAGCTGAAGCCTTTTCTTCTCCTCCAGGTGGTTTGTCCTCAGTGGTTCTCTGGGAAGTCACTTATTCCTATTTCTGGAAATTTTCCCATTCCATTTAATTCAATGATTTCTTCTTCTTCAGGATTTGGAGAGTATAATGAAATCCCTCATCCAATTAGAACATAATTTCTGTCTGGCAATATTTCCAGTCATCAAATGGCTTTCAAAGACTTCAAATTTAGTCTTAAGGCCTGATTGATTGACTAAGAAACATATTCATTTATTTAAGGTATCAAGGATTAAAAATGGGTTGAGATGTTTTCTACTCCACCCTTAGGTATGTAATGGGGAATTGACTAAGGAGAGCTTGGTTGTGGGAGCATGTGCATTTGATAGACTTGCTTATGAAATAGCTGATGATTTGGATGGAAGGGTATTGTTCTTTACTTTAGAGCATGGGCAGGTATTCTATAGCTATTTGTGATCTACTAACCACATAGTGAAGAAAAGTAAAGTTCCAGCTGCTGAGTTGGAACTGGGTGTACATTCAAAAGGTAATAACCAACCCTTAAAAGCCTCTTTTTCCCTTTCCTGTTCAGCTGTGTTAAACTCAACTCAAGACCCAATCAAAAGTCCATTTCTTCACCATATGGTTATCAGACTGGAAACAATCATGAAACACCTGTGTATTTTCTAAGTGGTGGTCAAAACCTCCCCATTCCATATCATCAAACATTTCCAGAAGCAGGTTCACTATACTTGGCTTGCTTTCAGGATTGGGTTCTCATTGGCTAGTCACCCATTACACATATATTTAGCTATTCCAGACAGGGACTTTAAAATGACCATAGGACTATTTATTCAGAAGCACAAGCTTTGTTATAGTCATTAACTCTTACTATCTGTTGAGTTTTGGTAATAATTTTGCTTAAGAGAAACAGTTTCATTATATGTTTAAAATGGTTTTCATGGAAAACAGGATTTCACCTGCATTATGCCAGACCTTCTTGGATCTCATTCAAATGGATTTAGCTCTCAGAAAAAAAAAGTGCTAGAAGTTTATAATGACACTTCTGTCACTTGGACCCATTTCTACAGTAAGCTTCCAAGGTATGTCATTTTCCTCAGGGTGAGAATATCTTCTTAGGTAATTCTTAGAGCTGAATACTCTCTTCAGTGGAACTCAGGGAGGACTTAATTATACTGAATTTTTACAGCGAGTTTACAGCATCTTTGTTTTTGTTGATGTGATTGATTTAAATTAATATAAATATATTACTAACTTACTTGCAAGGCATATGATAATGAAATGAGATTAAAAAAAAAATCCTCAGGTAAAATAACCAGGTAACTAGAAATCTGATTAGAATCTATTTGCTTGATACGTATCATTTCCCACTACCTTGTAGGATGCTACCAAAAGTGTTAGAGAATACTGTAGCAGTGTCAAGTTGTTCTGACATTAGGAGATCAACAGATTAATTTTTTTTTCTTAGTGGTCCCAAGTCAAGCACTTTATTCTTTACCTACCATGTATTTTAAAAAATCTCACCATCTGAAGCTTATATTGGCCCAGTACTTAATAATAAATTAGGCTGTGCCTAAATTAATTGGGGTGGGTGAAAGAACACATTTGAATAAACATGGGAATGGTTATGTGTAGCATTATTGTTTTGCTTCATCACGTCTACTCTATACGAATTTAGAAGATATTGTCACTAACATTGGTAGGCATAAGGAGGGGTAGTGAAAATGTTGTGGTTAGATATTTTGGGGTGGACTGATTTTTGTAAACTTCCTTTCAATACACCAATAATAAAATTGGTAGTTAACATGAAATGTGTTAATATTTAGTAGTGAGGGAAATACAGAATTAGCTGGAAACCACTGAATCTAAAAACCTCTTCCCTTCCCTATATAGCTTCAATGGGTAGAGAAAAGATTTTCTTTGGACAGGCTATGGATCTGGGAATGGCTTTTTCTTCTAACTGGGATAATCCCTGATCTGTTGGAGAGGGGTACTTCTTATTGATCTGAGCATGTGCTTAGGCCCTTTCTGAGGGGCCACATTTTCTGTTCTCTTGCTAAAGGACATGCCTAATCAACAGCTACTGTTTAGTCCTTAAATGTCTCTGTGACTAAGAGTAGTGTTGAAGATGTTTACTCAGTCTAGAAGAGCCTTTCCCTCAGTAGACTACAAAAACTGTAGAAAATCTGTTTCCTTCTCTTTTGAGTGTTGCTTGGTTTGGCATCTCTCCCTTGAACTTGGAGAGATGGGATTGCTTTTCACTCCTAGATGATATCTAGGCTACTTTTTAAAAAAAATCATAGCTTTCAAGTAGTCCAATAATTCTTAAATTATCTCTCCTATATCTGTTTTCCAGGTCAATTGTTTTTACAATAAGTTATTTCACATTTTCTCCTTTTTCATTCTTTTGATTTTGTTTTTGTTCCTTCATATCATTAGCTTCTACTTACCCAATCCTAATTTTTAAGAAATTATTTTCTGGGGGCTCACTTTGAGAAGTGTTGTGTGATTTGACCAGATGAGACTCTGGGCAGCTGTTGAGAGCCCCCTGGCTTTGAAAACCCAGATGTTGATGCTTCCCTCTCTGGTAATGGGGATTTGGTATTGATGTAATGGTTGGACAGTTTGGAAGCCTGTCTGCTTGATCTGTTTGTTTCTCTGTCTTGTAAGTTCTGTCTGTATACTTTGAAGCTCAGGGTGCTGACCTTTTTCCCCTGAACTAGGTAAATGATATATGTTTGATTGATTAAAGTAAGCTTGTTACCCGCCCCACCCCCCTCAAAAAAAAGAAAGCAATTGTTTTCTTCAATGAACTTTTGTATCTCCTTTTCCATTTGGCCAGTTATACTTTTTAAGGCATTCTTCTTTACAGTGGTTTCTTATGTCTCTTTTATTATATGACCAATTCTGTTTTTTAGGTGTTATTTTCTTGAGTGTTTTTGGTGCCTCTTTTACTACGATGTTGACTCTCTTTTCATGATTTTCTTGCATCACTCTCATTTCTTTTCCCAATTTTTTCCCTCTACCTTTCTTACTGAAATTTTCAAATAATTTTTGAGCTCTTCCAGGAATTTTCTTTGGACCTATGCCCAATTCACATTCTTTTGTGAGTCTTTGCATATAGCGGTTTTGACTTTGTTGTCTTCTGAATTTGTATTTCAATTTTCCCTTAGTTACCAAAGTAACTTTCTGTGGTCGGGTTATTTTTTTATTATTTGTTCATTTTCCCAGCCTATCTCTTGGACTCTTAACTCTATGTTAAAGTAGGGCTCTGCTCCCATGGTAAAGGGGCACTGTCCCAAGTTTTAGGCCTTTCTTGCTATAACTCTCAGAGCTAGTTCTGGGGGTCTACAAATTTTCAGTTCTTCCAAGGTGGTATGATCTGAGAAGAAGTATGGTTACTACTCTCCTGGCCTTTGGTCTGGTCTGTGAGTGATCACAAACACTCTTTTCCTCCCTGGAACTGTGACTAGGATCCATCTTCCCCAGTGCCACAAGCTCTGGTGTACTAATGCTCCTCCTCACCTTGAAACTGTCACCCAGGACTTTGACACTGATCCATATCTGGGAAATACAACAAAGTCCTGCACCTAGTACCACCAAATGGACCCCTATAATTTCCTTCTGACCAGTTGGCCAACACCCTTACTGTCTGTGGGTTGAGAACTGCCACTGATTCAATCACCCCCAAGTCCTGCTTCTGGTTTGCTGTGGTGCATTCTTCACTGGTACAGCTTGTGCTAGACTGCATTCCACTTTCATCACAGTGTGATAGACCTTTCCTGCTGAACTTCTAAGTTGTCTTAGGCTGAAAAATTGTTTCACTTCATCCTTTTTGTGGGTTCTGCTGCTCCAGAATTAATTTTTAGGTGTTATTTAAAGTTGTTTGGAGGGGAATTTAGGAGAGCTCAGGTAAGTCCCTGCCTTTTCTCCACCATCCTGACTCTGTCCCCCAGGACAGATCAGTTTAAAAAAAAAAAGTTTTTAAATTTAAAAAATAAAAAGAATAAACTTCGATAAAAAAAGGAAAGTGAGCTAAGAAAAACAAACTATCATGTTTACCATTAGTTGTTTGTAGAGCTGTATGAAAGAGGCTAGGAAATTATAATATTTTAGTACATGGTCTATTTAGGTCTCCTATGGAGTCTTGAAAGAGTTCTATTTCAAACAGCTGTAGATTTTAAAATTTAGTTTCCTTATATCAGTTATGGGGAAAAGCCCCTCTTTTCTATATATTTCACTATTGAAAGGAATATTCTCTATTAGTTTTGATTTCATAATATTTTATCTAATTAAATTTAGCAATATGCTTAGTAGTCAGAGACTGCAATAAGTTAAATTACTTAAATCAGTTGCTTATTTCAGTCATTAAATAGCCTGAACTACATTTTCCTGCAGCATCAAATTTAGAATATTTATGAATACTCATCTCTTTTTTTTTCTAGTGCATAGGATTTATTGACTAATATGGGAAAAAGAAACTAGGAAGAAATTTACATCTTCTAGTTCTGAAACATTAGCAGCATCTTTAGAATTCTTACTTTTGTGACCACGTAAAAGATTGGCCTTACAATTACAGCAAACTTTAATTTGTCCAAGAATCTAAAGAAACAGAGGATTCAAACTCATTTTTTCTGTACTCTATTTTTTATAACATGACAAAAACATGTTCTATAGCAGAGTCAATAGTCATCCAAATTTCCAGTATCTTCTTCTATATCTACAATACTTTGCTTACAGCAACTCAGAATCATCACAGCTGCTGCCAAACCTCTATTCAGCAGTAGCAGAGAGATATTCCCCACAAGCACAGAACTTGTGAATGATGGCCTATGCCCAAAAGCTGGTCATACCCACAAAAGGGGCACTCCTCCAGTCTAAAATCTTCTGTATATAGAGGCTTCCTACATGTGGGTTTTTGTCGCCCTTGTTGCTATACTGGGGAATTGTTGAACCATGCCATTTGATCATATGGCACTGATGGGCTCAAGTTGGGTTTACTCTTTTGAGGAACCCTGTTTTAGAAGTGCTCAGTGGCTGGTGGCACCATTCCCTTAAATTGAGATTGGAGGAGGAGAGATGACTGTAGAAAGGGAAGGGTTTCCTTGGCTTCAGTTCAGGGGAAACATGGCTTATTCTTTTTTTCCTCCTAGAAAAATGTGGAAACTTCATAAACTTCCATTAGTCTAGGGGTCTTCTTAGAGAGAGATCATATTCTTTTGTTCCCCCAAAGCCTAGGACAATTTACTCTTTGTCTTGTGCAGTTTTCATTTATACTTTCTTGAAATATAGCTGCAAAAACAGGCTTTTAAAAAGCCCATTGTGATTCAAATGGAGCTACTTGACTATGCCTTTAAACCCAAATCACCTGGCACTAATCATTGGCCAATAATAGGCCCTAGCCCTTAAGATGGCTTAAAGTGAATCTAAACAAAAGTTGTTTTCTGTTCTGGCTAGAAACTCTGGGAGTCTTTTCTCCTTCTAAATTGATACTTTTGTGATGGTAAACTAGGCCATCTCAGCCTCAATTCTTATCTAACCCTTAGTCATTGTATGGGCATTGCCTCAGACAAACTGAGACTTGGGAAATATCTTAATTTAAAAAGCCCAAGATCACCTATTGAATCCTGGACCAGGACAGTTGAAACTGACTGTAGTCTTGACTTTTGTATTGCCACTGGACTCTGATGACTCTGGAGGAGAGAGTGAGCCTGATGAGGTTACACAACTCTGCCTCCTTTAAATCCAATTCATGTGTAACAACAATACTATGTGGGAAGATAAGTAATCTGGGAGCAGGTCCAGAAATGACTGTTTACTTGGAACAATGTCCCTTGATGAGAAGAGATCTTAGACTAGTTTAAGTAATTCATATCTTAGAGTATGCTTTTGAGACCCTACCTAGGACTGATATTTATGAGATTTCCCTAAGGAAGATACAATTTTTATAACATCTATGGGGGTATTTGAAGTTTATAATAATAAGAGACTGACTATAAGATCCTAAACATTCAAAGAGTAAATTATATTCAGCATAGTTGAAGCATTTTTAAAATTTTATTTTTATTCATATATACTGATGATTCAAATATAGTATATAACACCCCCAACCCAACTCTTATAGATAACTGTGACATCAGTGTACTAAATTTCATATTCTGAGCATTTGCTCTTTCAGTAGATAAACTGCCAGAACCAGAAACCTTGAGTGCCTAATATACAGTGTTCAGTGAAGTCATGTGTTGCTTGCAATCAGAGTGTAGATCAACCAATATACCATTGAATCTTCCAGTGTTTCATTGGTTAATTGGATGAATCCGATTTTAAGAATACCTTAAAGGGCCAAATAAATATTTTGCATCAATTGATATTCTTAGTCCTTATAGTGTTGAGACACTTAAAACTATCTCAAAAATGTTATTATAGACTTAAAAGATTCCATGAATTTTAGTTCAATCTCAGAGAGTTTCAAAAATCCATATTTTTCCCAAGCTAGAAGTTTCCTAGGAGGTGAAGTTCATTTAAGAACTGGCTCAAAGCAACTCATTTTTCACTTATTGGTCAGAGCAAAAATTAAAATAAACAATACTCACTGAAATAAAATGTAAATTTATTCTCTAATGCTATGATAAAATTGGTCAAAATTATGTATTTCACATTTACTACATTGTGAACACAATGCTCGCTTGTTATACCCTACAGGCCCTTTCCTCTAAGCTATGATAATATTGTAGATTGCCTACAGATCGTATTGCAGCATGTCTATAAACGTAACAGATTTTAATCTAAGTGTATCAATATAACAGATTTTAATCTAAGTATTACTTATAAACATAATGATTCCTTTATAGAAAAGGATGAGATTTTTCTTCAAGCTTATTTTTTTATGGAAAGATAGCTAGGAATAATAAAATACTCTGAAATACAATTGTATTCTATATAAAGTTGCCAATTAACTATATTTGAAATAAAAGTATTAATAAGTTAGAACTGACCTTACTTTATGATGGGGGACTAGCTATTGTATTGGAGAGAGGATGGATTTGGAATCACAAGACCTAGATTTAAATCTCAGTTCTGATTTTTACCTTTGTGACCTTATACAAGTGATAACTTCATTAGACCTCATTTTCCTCAGGTAAAAGGGGATTGGATTCATTGACCTCTAATGTCCCTTCTAGATGTAAGGTAAGAGTTTGGTTCTAATATGTCATTGTGTTGGACCCAGCTCCACTCTGCCCTTCCCCCATTGATTTGTCACTTTGCCCTTCCTGAATGTCAGACTCAAATCCACTCACCCTTTCCTTGATTTGTAAAACAGGCAGCCCGACCTTTCCTTCATTGATTTGTAAAACAGAGAACTCCACCTTGCTTAATCTGTAAACAGGAAGAACCCCCACTCCTTGCTTACCCTTGATTAATCTATGGGTGGGAGTCCCAGCCTAGGGTTTGGAGCAGGCGGGAAATTCAAATGTATACTGACCAATCATTGGAGTTTCAGCTTACATCACTGTAATTTCAGTTTACTGTAACCTGGCTATGGAACCTCTATAAAACCTGTCTGTGCCAAAGGGCTGTCTGATTTGGGTGACCATATACCCCGACAGTCCCACGGTATTCCGCGGTAATAAAATCCACTTTCTAAATTTAATCTTGGGGATCTTCTGTCTCGCTTTTATTAAGGTACAACAATTGTAGTATGTTCACTGCAATTACCAATTATCATGAAGCTCTTCTGGCAACTGCTCACATGTCCATTCCTAGAGTTCCAATTGCTTAGTCTTTTTAGTAGGATTATCTTGACCATGTTATCACCTGAGGATATGGGTCTCCACTTGGAGGGCAGATTCTCATCATCTTTCTCATAGAGTAAATGGTATTGGAGAACTACCAGTCATTTGGAACAGTTTTATTTAAGTAAAGTATTAAAAATAGTTGTTAAAATCTATCCCTTTGGGTCAGTCTTTTTCTATCTCTAATACCTCTAATGTCATCTGGTCCAGAAGCTGTGTTATTGCAACTCAGGAGGGCCCATGCTTCTCTAGGAGTATAGGTCAATTAGTTGCCCTTTAGACACCTCTTGTGCCTAGTTACCCAAACCAGTTCTGATCATTTCTTATTCCCCCTCAGCGTAGCTCTGTATGGTTTGGAAGCTAGGGTCACTCAGCCCACCCCAGGTGCTAATGCCCATACTCATGCTCAACCTCAGACTCTCTATCTCAGAGTTTACCTGAAAGGGGATAGAGAAGACACTTCACTCTTTTATGAGCCTGAGAAATGTACATTCTCTAAAGCTTAAGGGAGAATCAGGTCAAATCAATATTATTTTTGCAAATGTTACCATCCAACAACATGTGTTAACTGGTTGATGTGTGTAAGACAGTGTGATAGGTGTTGGAGAAACAAAGGCAGGAAAAAAAGTTTGGGTTCTCAAGGTGTTTACTTGGGAAGATGTATAATATATAGAAAGATGAGTAAATCCAAGGTAATTTGGATAGAGGGGAGGGAGAAAGGAAGGCAGGCAGGGAGGGACAGAGAGAGTGAGAGAGAGAGAAAACATACTCATTACTTGGGATCAAGAAGGCTTCATGTAGGAGGCAGCATGTAAATTAATACTGGAAGAAAACTAAGGATTCTAAAGTGTGAAGGTGAAAGGGAGGGTATACCAGACAAAGGGAACAACCTGTACAAAAGCATGGAGCCAGAAGATGGCATGTCAAGTTTGGCAAATAGGAAGTAAGCTGATTTGTCTGAAACAGAGTATATAAAAGAGAATAAAGTTAGTTAAATATATAAAAGAAAATAGAAATTAATTATGAAAAAATGTAAATATGCTGAGGTGTTTATATTTTGTCCTAGAGATAATAAGAAATTACTGAAGATTTTAGTACCTGGTCAGATTAATGTTTTTGAAATATTCATGTCAGTTGTATGGAAGATCTGTTGGAAAGGGGGTAAGAATGTGATTAGAGAGACCAATTGTAACAATCCAGGCAATTATCTGAGCTACTAAGGACATGACCATGTAAGACAAGGCAGATGTGGGAATTATTGGGGAGGTAGAATTTACAAGATTTGGCAGTAGATTGAGTTTGGAGAAAGTGTGAAATGAAGAGTCAAGAATGAGCATGCAAACCTGAATGGATGTGTGGGGTGAGGGAAAGGGAATAGTCAGACTTTGAAGTGCTTACCTTGGTAACTAGAAGAATGGTAGTGTTCTCAATAGAAATAGGGATTTATTGGATATTTAGTTAGACAGGATCCAAGCAAATAAGTTAGTGTGTGTTTTTGATGCTCTTAGGATAGTGTTTGGCACATAGTATGTACTTAATAAATGCTTGTTGATGATGTAGAATTCACCTAGAATACTTGTCATTCATTCACTACTGCTTTTCACTAATACATTCTACTTTTCCTTTCGCTTTACCCACCATACCTGATTTATTCACTCTGATATTTGAGAAATATAAAAGGAAAGTGACACCATTTTTTTTCCCATGCCACAATAGCAGTTCCTCCTCTGCCTGTGCTACAACTACTCTCCTTGCTATCATATAAAGCCAGTCCATATAGTCAGCACTGAAATTAGCTGCATCATAAAGACAAGAGAACAGAGAACTTGGACTGAAGTTAATAATATTCTCTCACCTCTTTCATTTCCACATTTTGCCTATAACCAGTAACCAAATGAGATAGTATCTGTAAAGTAGCTCTTTTCTCTCCTACACTATCCTTATTTATTTACCCTGATTATTCCCTGATCACTCTCATCTATCTGCCACTTTGAACTTTAAGAAGGAGGAGTGAGGGGGTGACTAAGTGGCACAGTGAATAGAGCACCAGCCCTGGAGTCAGGAGGACCTGAGTTAAAATCTGGTCTCAGACACTTAACACTTACTAGCCATGTGACCTTGGGCAAGTCATTTAACCCCAATTGCCCTGACATCCCCCCTCAAAAAAAAAAAAAGAAAGGAGGGAGAAGAAAGGATATAAGAAACATGATACAGAAGGTACACAATCAATTTGTGCCTGCTCAATACAAAATAATGAAATTGAAGATACCAAACAAACTAGAGAGCATCTCCGCCCTACCTAATGTATAGTGTCTTATTGTAAATACCTATTTCCTAAAGCAATTTCACTCTTGAACTTTTCTATTTAGCATACAACCAAAAATTTATCAAAATTATCATATTTAAGGAAAATGCTATCATAGTATACAATAAGGATCCCTGTATCGGCTCATTGATGGCTCCCTTAATGTTTTTAGCTGCTTCCACTTCTTAGTGTAAATTCCCCAAACCCATCCTCTTCTTCCCACCCCTCATCCCTGAGGGAAAGAACATAGGAGTTTTCTTTACCCCAAACTATCCACTCTTTCACCCGTTCCCTAATTATCGAGGTCCAGCCTAACCACAGTTGTAGCACTAATCCTGTTTTCGTCTATAAATCTATCAGCAACAGTGATGGGAAGGGAAAGATGAGATATCAAAGAGATAGATGTCTGAGTTGAGTTGATTCTAAGGTCAAGCCAGGATCTTTTGCCATAATCAGACCATATAATGTAGGAAAGGAACCCAGGTATAATTTACTAGCAGGGGACCAGGCTAGGGTAAAGGACTACAAGGTCCACTATGACAGGCTCAGATGAGTCTCTGGAGCAGCAGCAACAAAAGGCATATTTGTTTGCCCCAAAAATGAAGAAAAGCATCACGTTTTCATGCCTGCCCACTCAATTCAGGCTGATGATCTTAAGCTGGGTTAGTTCTTGTTCAGTTGTTTTTCAGTCATATCTGACTCTTCATGACCCCATTTGGAATTTTCTTCACAGAGACACTGGAGTAGTTTGCCATTTCCTTCTCTGGCTCATTTTACAGATGAGGAAACTGATGCAAACAGGGTTAAGTGACCTGCCCAAGGTTACTCAGCTATGAAGTATCTGAGGTAAGATTTGAACTCAGGAGGATGTTTTCCTGACTCCAGGTCTGGCATCACCTGGCTGCACCCTTTCTCCTTCCTCTCAAAGAAACTTTCCCAGATCAGGAATGAAAGTGCTAAATTCTAACCAGCAGAAGATCAGAGAACCACTACACTGACAACAATAACAACACCCAGCTTCTTAGCTGATTTAAAAAGATTTATCTTGAAGTTCTATAGGGCAACAAACAATTGGTGGAGAAATAGGGTAAAGAATCAAAATTATTTTTTCCTAGTCTGGACCTTGACATTAAAATATTTCTGGTTTTATTAAGATGGAACTGGGTCTTCAGAACAAACATTCAAATGTTTCTGAAATCTGCATCTTAAACCCTCATTATAGCATATATGATTCTGAAGCCCAGTCAGTCAGTGATATACTTTCTTTTTTTCAAAGTATTTTTAACATATATATTTTTGTAAAAATTGAGTTCCATGGGGGGTGGCGAGGTGGTGCAGTAAGTAGAGTGTCGGCCCTGGAGTCAGTAGGACCTGAGTTCGGATCCCTCCTCAGACACTTAACGCACACACAAACAAAAGCCATGTGACCTTGGGCAAGTTACTTAACCCCAATTGCCCTCCAAAAAGCAAAAAAAAAAAAAATTGAGTTCCAAATTCTTTCCTTCCCTCAAAGGCAATGACTTTCCTCATTCAGTCTTCCAATTGAGCCATATTGGGTTCTGCTACACTCAAAACTACTGACCAAGGTCTGGGAAAGCCTATCCTGTCCCTTTGCAATCCCTCCATACTAGGTTTTCAAGCTACCTCCTCGATACCTTTCTTACCCCACTTGTGGTCTCCATGATTTGGCCTTTTCAAAAAGTGCTTGCCTTCTTACCTGATCTATATATTTTAATTTTTTTAAATTTTAAAAATTTTCCCCAAATGCTTTATTAACTTCTGGTTTACATCATTCATTTCTGCCAGATTTTGAATTACAGTTTTTTCTTCATTTTTTTTTCCTACCCCCACCCAAGAATAGCAGTCCCACAGGATATTCCCTCACCCCATCTGCTCTCTCCCATATCTTCTCCCATATCCCCTTCGACTTTGCCATTAGGGCAAGGTGAATCTCTGTGCCCCAATGCCTATATATCTTATTTCCCAATTACATGTAAAATAGTATTAATAATAGTATTTATACATTTTTAAACATTTGATTTTAAAACTTTGAATTCCAGATTCATTCCCTTCCTCCCTTGTCACCTACTCTTACTGGGAAGATAAGCAATTCAATATAGGTTATAAATGTGTAGCTATGTAAAACATTACCATAGTAGATATATTGTAAAAGACTGACTATATTTGCCTCCCTCCTATCCCACCTCCCACTTGGTCTATTCCCTACTTTGATCCTGTCCCTTTTCAAAAGTGGGTCTGATCTATATATTTTAAAAGCTTTACTGCTGTCTTTTTTATATCACTCTGCTGACTATCTACTTTCTGCCTTCTCTCTTCCTTTCTCTTAAAAAGATCTTTTTTAAAATTATCAAAGTCAAGTGACACATCAGTCATGTCAGAGGATAGTAGAGAGGTAGTATGTTGAAGGTTAAAGAGTGGTGAGTCTGAAATCACATGTCCTGGGTTCAGTTCTTGACTCTACCACTTAATAGACTTAGGACCTGGGCAAGTCATTTAACCTCTCTATGCCTTTTTCTTTATCTGTAGAATGAAGCGTTCGGACTACATTGCCTTCTTAATATAAAGATTAGGAAACTGAGGTGCAAGCAGGTTATATGAGTTGCTTAAAATCACATACATTGTAAGCATCAGAGGCAGAATTTGAATATAGGAACCTGAATTGTAGAGTCTTTGCTCACTCATTTCACTGTAACACACAGACTCCATTGTTTTAGGGCTAGTTTGTTCTTTAAAAAAAAAGCCACCTTATTTTTAATTAACTTCCTTTGTTCTTAATTCACTGTTTCCCCCCTGAATATATTCCTCTTGCTTCCCCTAGACAGCAAGTCTTACCTTATCACAAAGAAATAAGAGGGGGAAAAAGGCAGTTTAGCAAAATTAACCAGCACATTAGAGCCTGACAAGTGTTTGACATGTTCCACACCCATCTTTCCCCACCTCAGCAAATAAGAGAGTGAGGTATATTTCCTCTTCTTTTTCCTGGGTCCAAGTTCGGTAAATATAATTACACAAAATTCAGTTTCATTTTATTGTTCTTTCCATTTACATTGTTATAGTCATCATATATGTTGTTTTTCTGGTTCTGCTTACTTCCTCTGTATTCCACCATGGTGTCACCCTTGGTCCCTCTGAACTACCAGACTTCCAGAATTAAGCTCTGGGGGATTTAAGACACTTAGCTCTGGAACTCCCACCTAGAGGATGAACATTGTCCTAACAGGTCAGTGTGTTAGCATTAATTCACATGGCTAGATTGCCCATTCCATCTAGCTGGTCTCACCCATACTCCACATTGTACTCTGGTTAACTTCTTGCCATTTGCACTGCTGCCACCCTCATACCAACTCTCTTTTCTTTTCCTCCTCTTCCTCTGGAAATTATAATAAAATCAGTATTGCTACAGTTACTAGGGAATGCCAATTATTTCCCTTGTGACTCTGCTCACTATTTCTGTGATCTTGCAAACCAAGATATGTTTACCTGGTTACTATTACCATGTAATTGGGGTATATAAACAAAAGTCTATATAGACAAGGAGAAGGGATTGGGGAAGTGGCTGACTTTTCAATCTTATTGTCCTCTGGTCAAAGGAGGGAAGAATAAACACACTGAAAGAGTTGGGCACAGAAATACATTTTGCTCAAAGGGGAAAATAGGAAGCAAAAGGGAGAAGGGAGAAGGAGTAACTAGAGGGAGAAAAGATAACTGGCAAAGTGTTCCTAAGCAAAACAATTTTAAGGATGTATAAAAATATGCAAGGCTTTTTTGTGGCAGCAAAGAATTGGAAATATTGAGGAGGTGCCCATCAATTGGGGAATGATTGAATAGGTTATGGCATATAAATGTGATGGAATAATATTGTGATTTAAGAAATGATGAAGGGGATGGTTTTGGAAAAACAGGGGAAGACTTGTATGAACTGATGCAAAGAGAAATGAACAAAACTAGGAGAATAATTTATATGATGACAACTATATTATAAAGACAGCAACTCTGAAAGATTTAGTTAGGAACTCAGATCAACATAATGACCAATAAGGATTGCAGAGGATTTATGATGAAACATGCTAGTCACTTCTTGATAAAGACTTAACGGACTCAGAGTACAGAATGAGATATAATTTTGGCGTTTGTTTTTTTAGGATGTAGACTGTTTTAGGATTGTTTTTTGCTTAATGATACATGTTTATAACGTGTTTTGTTTTTTTTCCTTTATTTCTTAATTAGGCAAAAAGGAAGGCAAATTTTTGATGAATAAAAAATGGAATTTAATTTTTTTTAAATGTGAAGTATTTTATATCTCTACCTCAATACTATTGAGGTGTGTGTGTGTGTGTGTGTGTGTGTGTGTGTGTGTGTGTGAGAGATCTTATAAATCTATGGGGGAACAGTAACCACAACAGCAGAATTCCAGATCTTGCTTAAGCAGGTAGAAAAAAACATCAGTACTGTATATGCTATGGGTAAGGAATCATTAGACAAAGCATTATTCATCCCTCATGGAGATAAAATAATTCTCATTACCAGCTGTATTAACAATGCAATATTCACTATGCCTATGGCAATTATAAATAGGCTTATGTGGTTACTAATCACAAAATATATCAGTCTCTCTATATGGGGGATAAAGCCAGAGAATTTATTAAAATACCAAATAACTGAGTCCCAAAACCAGAAAGTCAAAGCCATCAGGGTAGTTATGAAATTGGCACAAGTAGTTAACATAGTAAACAACCACATTCTTAAGTCTTCAAAACAGAACAGGCTACTTCAGGCAAAGGTCCTTCTCTCCCGACTCTCAGCAACTGCTCAGCGTCCAGGAAGCGTGCTCACAACAGCTCCGGCCCCCCGCAGTTCTGTTCCCTGGCAGTCCCCAACAAGAGTCCTTAGCAGAAATTCTGGCTGGCTTAAAAAGAGATTTGGGCCTCGACCTCTACCTTGGCAGTTACTGCTGTTGCTGTGTCCACCAACAGTCCCCAACGGAACTCTAACTCTTCTTCCGCTTCCTCTTGCCCCTCCCCTTCCTGCTATGTCAGCAAGTCCAATGGGGCATGGAAGATCTTTAAATCCCATAACCCTTACACCAGGGCATTACCAGTGCTAGAATAAAGAAATCAGAGTAGAGAAAATGTTTGCTATTCAAAATGGATACCTAGCTACAACTTTTACCCAGAAAAATAGTGGAATAAATAACAGTGTGATTATTGTTAAGACCTTCAATAAAGTGACAGTTTTGATGAAAGATCTTGGTTTCCATTGGACACACCAGCTAGCAGACTGATGGAAAGGTAATCCATGTCTATTTGTGCAGAGACTAGACAACATGCCTTTTTTTATATATAGTCATCATGAATGGGGGAGGGAGAAATGATAATTTACCACAATAATTTATTGTTAATTTGTGTTATTTGGTTCCCAGATGTGCAGGTAGAAACTGAATGACTTTAGTAGATGATGGGGAAAAAAAGGATTGCATACCTATTATACAAAGGCTGCCTAGCCCACACAATGTTTCAGAAACAAACATTTCAAATGAAAATGATCCTGTGTACCACAATAGGCAGTTCAAATAATAGAAGAGGACTAAACCAAGGAACAATGCTTTTTTTGCCTGGCACTTCAACAGTAAAGGTTTTTAGGGTATAGACAATCCTTAGAACATAATATTGCCAGCCATCTTGGACCTTCCACTGGTTCTGATTGAGATACAAAAGTCTAGGGTATATGGGATGTTAAGGGAAGACTAATGCTTCTTGAATGAGGACTGCCAAGCCCTATTCAGGGCCACTTTCCACCTTTGGTGTCTACCTGCCACCCAACTCTCATCTGTGACTCTAAGAAGCTGTAGCTTGCACAGAGGCCACACCCTGGTAAAAACCATTTCAGCAGATGGATTAAACCAGGTTGATGTAATGAGAGGCCTCAAATACATCATCGAGTTAGGGGGTATCTCCCCCAGGCATGTGATGACTTCCCTAGTGGAATAGCTGGGTGTGAACAATTTGTTCCAACAGCTCATGAATGAAGCTAAAGCAGGAACTGTGGAACACTTAAAGTTTGGTCAGACATTGAAGATGCCAAGGTCATCCACTGCGTCCAGAGTCATCTCTAGTTGTCTTGACTCTTGCCTTGCCACTGGACTGTGATGACCCTGGAAGGGAGAATGAAGCCAATGACTTCAGGAAACTCTGCATTACTTGAATCTAATTTATGTATAAGTCAAAAGACATCACTCATACTGTTTTGTTATTTGTCCTTCTCTCTCAAAGAAGACCAATGACATCAGGAGGGTGATGTCAACTTACAACTGAATTGGATTTAAGTGAGGCAGGGCTGTGCAAAGTCATCAGCCTCATTCTCCTCTAGAGTCAGCTGAATCCAGTGGCAAGATATAGATAAGGATCACTGGAGATGGACCTAGATGCAGTAGGAAACCTTGTCTTATTTTTTTTCTGGAGGGCAATTAGGGTTAAGTGACTTGCCCACAGTCACCTAGCTAGTTTTTTCTGTGTTAAGTGTCTGAGGCCAGATCTGAACCCAGATCCTCCTGACTCCAGGGCTGGTGCTCTATTCACTGCACCACCTAGCCACCCTTTCCTTGTCCTTTTTATGCCAAGGGCTTTCCCAGGTTCCAGTTTGTCTGAGGCAACACTCATTCAGTGATTTAAAGCTAGGTAAGAAATGATGTTGTAGTTTACTTACTCAAAAAAACAAACAAACCAAAAACACAATAATCTGGGAGGAGAAGTCCCTCAGGCTTTCTAGCCTGAACAGAAACAATTACTAATTACATTCACTTTGAATCATCTAAACCCTGTTTTTATCTATTTCAAAGTCCTGTGGCAACTAGGAAGTGACAAAGCAGCAGCTGCAAATACACCAGGAGCTGTGGTCACAACCCTGAACACAGGTTACCCAGGCTAAAGGGTCTTCTTCTCACCAGATTGAAGCAGCAGTGGGATTCAGCACCTCCCCTAGGTGTCTGAACAGTCTTTTTTTTTTTTTCTTTTTGGAGGGCAGTTGGGGTTAAGTAACTTGCCCAAGGCCACACGGCTAGGTTTTTGTTTGTGTATGCGTTAAGTGTCTGAGGCCGGATCCAGACTCAGTCCTCCTGACTCCAGGGCCGGTTCTCTATTCACTGCGCCACCTAGCCACATAAGGTTAATTCTAACGGTATGCAGAGATTGTCTGTCACAGAAAGTGTCAGGGACCTCTAGAGACCTCATGAGATGAGCTAGCCATGGTTACCCCTGTCTGCAGCAACTGAATCTCCCTATTTGGAGACAGTGGAAAGATCACAGTCAGAAAGGAAATGTGTGGGTCATCATGTGGATTCAGTGGATGGTGAGATGTGGATTGAACTGGGGGTCTAGAAGCAGAATGTGTTGGTTCAGAAGCAAAATAAAATTAGTAACAAAATCAATTAGACTAAGGAATGGAATGACCAAAGGAAATGTGTTGTGTGCATGTGTGTGGGCAGGGGGAGGGTAAGCTAAAATATTAAGTTCTAGAGTATGAGCAAGTATCTAAGTTTCAGAAAGAGCACTTTTTTTTCCCCACTAAATTTCCTTTGGGAACATGCATATTTTTATTCTTGACCACATGAAGGCCTGCCTTCTAGTTTTCTCTGATTAACTGCATATTGATAGCTCAAAGCATTGCTTCTACCCACCTTTTTTTTTTTAAACACATTTGTTTCTAAGTGGTGGTAGATAGTTGATCATTTGAATTTATTGGAGCTGAAGTTAATCTTCCTACTTCAACCCTCAGCTCAGTAGTCTCTACCACAAATTCTATGGATTTTTTTTACTGTATCTTTAAGAAGGAACAGGATTGTGGAAAAATGGCAGTTTAACTATCATTTGGAGACTGTTATCACAAGAGAGAGATTGTGAGATACAGAGAGAAAAAACTAAAAGAAATTATTTCCTGAGACATTGAGGGAATTGTCATTTCTGACAAAGATTGAAGAGACATTTCCTGAAAGAAGTGAGTTGAATTATTTTGCTCTGAACAAGTTATTCAAAAGAAAATTCTGGAAAGATGTTTCTATCTTGAGAGAGCCAATGAGATAATTCTAAAGTTGAGAAGAAATGAGAAGTTCCAGTGACTCTCAGGCTGTGATCTTTCTCAGTGTAATATAGTGTTGAAATGTTTAAAGATTTATTTTCACTGCTTGTTATAATGTCAATAAATTGCATTACCAGTAATACTGATATTAATTTAAGTCTATGATATCAGGTGGTTTGAGAGAGACAAAAAAAGCTTATAGAAAAGGTTTATCAAATATATTGATGTCAGAACTCAGAATTAATTAACTTATTAATGAAATAAACTGTGTATTTATATTAATTTTGGGGGAAATATAGGACTATATCTCTCAATTGTCTTAGAACACAGAATAAGAAATAGAATAAGTAACAGGTGGAGGGGAATAGGGATTAGTGTGGTCGTCAACACAGCCCAACCAATCCCACCAAAGCTACATATGGGGGTAGTTGTCCCTAAACTCTGCCACACCATCATCTTTGAACAAAATTCAATTTAATTCAACTAATATTTATTTATTGTTTATAATATTCCAGACTGATGTTAGACACTGGGCATGTGTGTGATCCTGTGATTTCAAAAATGAAAAACAATAAAATTTTGGCCTTCAAGAAACTTTTGGTCTAATGGGAAGTAAGTGGCTAATATGCAAATAAGAATGATAAAAGGTAGAATGCAATAAAGACAAAGGAGGGAACCAGACAAAGTGTCTGAGGAGCAAGGAGGTCATTTTCAAATGGGATATCAAGGAAGGTTTCATGGAATAGGTGATATGTAAGTTGAAGCCTGAAGCAAGAGAAGGAGTTCGACAGGTAGAGATGAGTTGGGAGGACATTCTCAGTATGGGGGATGTTCCATGAGAAGAAAGAGGGATGGGGGAGTGGAGAGAGGAGACAGTATGGGATAAGTATGGGGTAATGCTTAGTAGTTCAGTTTCTTTCTAACACAGAATGAACATGGTGTATGAGTGATAAAGATAGAAAAATAAATTGAAGCCATATGATAGGAAACTTAAATGCCAGGTTAGATATTTATATATTATCCAAAATGTACTAGGATAAAATCAGAGAGGAACTGAAGGTTTTTTGAACATGTGTATCTGTGCATTATGGAGATCAATTTTGGGATCCTATGAAGGACAGAGATGGAAGAGAATGGAAGCAGTACAGGAAATAACAAAATTCCTGAAAATTAAAATGGACCAATTAAAAGGTAATGACCCATGAAACAACAAAAAAATATTAAAGTTAAAAGACTGCAAAAAATGGCAAAATCAACTATCCTGGAAAACAAGAAGAAAGAAGGGGGTGAGAAGAAAGGAGAGGGGGAAAAGAGAGGGAAGGAGAAAGGAGATAATTGAAATATCTGAAGGCCATAACAAAAAGAAAAATAGAATCTGCATATCATCTTTCAAGAAATATTAAATTGGGGGCAGCTAGGTGGTACAGTGAATAGAGATCTGGCCATGGAGTCAGGAGAACCTGAGTTCAAATCTGGCCTTAGACACTTAATACAAAAACTAGCCATGTGCCTTGGACAAGTCACTTAACCCCAATTGTCCTTCCCACCTTCTCCCCTCCAAAAAGCAAAACAATCAGAAAGAAATATTAAATGAAAACTGCCACCAGATTTATTGCAATCAAAGAGAAAAGTGAAAATAGGAAGAATTGACTAGCCATCCCCCAAAAGAAACCTAAAATAAATACTTCATAGTTAAAATCGAGCACTTTCAGGTTAAGAAAAAATTCTGCAAGCATCCAGAAATAAAAAGTTCAAGTACTGGGGGACCTCAGTCAAAATCACACAGGAATTGGCAGCTACCACTGTAAAGAAGAAAGCTTAGAGTATGCTATTTCAAAAGGCAAAAGAAAGTTTACAACCAAGAATAATCTACCACATAAAAATACATATAATCCTACAAGTAGAAAAATGGATTTTAATGAAATAGAAGATTTCCAATAATTGCTGATAAAAAGACAAGAGTTGAATAGAAACTTTGAAAAGTAGAAAGAAGAGTAAAAAAAATTTAAGTAATTATGTTCAAGCATTTAAAAGGGAATATATAGGATGAAATATTTATATTTCAATGGGGGGGGGAAGAAATAAATGTCTCCTGAGGACCCCAATATCATCAAGGATCATAGAGTATGTTAAAGAAGATGAATAGAGGGCCTAGGAAACTTGATTCTGTTATGTTTTGATGATCTCTAAATAAGAAAGAAAATAGAGAGAAAGTAATATACTAGGGAAGAGAGAGGAAAGAAGAAGGTAGAAAGTTGCTTTCTCTAATAATTAGGTATACAAAAAGAAGATTATATAAACAAGGAGAAAGGGATGGGGGGCAGGTATGTAGTGTCAACACCATATTCACAGCACCGATGGTGACCATGGATATGCCAGCACAGTTCTCAATCACAAAGTATAATAGACTCTCCATATAGAAGACAGAAGCAAAACATTTATTCAGACACCAGAAAGCCAAATCCCAACACCAGGAAACTGAATCCATCATAGCAACAAAGAAGTTAATATACCATAACACAGCAGAGAGCCATACCATTCTTTAGCCTTCCCACAAACTTACGAGCCTACTTTCATAGCAGGGGGCAAACAAACACTCACAAACCTAGCTGTCTCCTTGGATGTGTTCTCTCCTCCCTCTAGCTCTAACTGCTCTGACTCCCAGCTTCCTGTGGGCTCTGCTCCATCCTTCAGCAAGCTTCTCCCACTACAGGCTCCATGTGCTTACATTTGGCCTATTAGGGAAGATCTTTGAAGCAGAGAAGACCTTCAAATTCTCTTAGGCTTATTAAGGGGACAGAGGAGATCTTCAAATTACCATTACCATTACAAAATATCATTTGAACTTTAATTACATTGGAACCCAAAAGACAGCACAATACAGTATGGTGTAAAAACACATTCAACTCAACAGAAAAACTGGAAGAAACTGGCAGAGAGAAGAGGACAGATGGGACAAAAGAGGATAATTCAGGGGTAGATTCATATTGAAAACAAACTCTAACCTTGGAGGGTGAATTGTGAAGAAAGATTTAGAAGGTTAAGAATCTGTGATTGGAGTCTGAGCAAAGAGGGGAGATGAAAAATAAGGGACCATAAATAGATTTCATGAAATATAGATCACTAGTGCTGAGGGCACTCTTTTCTCTATTACCACCCTATTCTTTGTTAAGAGAAGGAGTAAGAGAGAAGAAAGTGTTAGAGAATAAGATGGAGATAAAGATATGCTTGTGAATAATTTTAACTGTAAATATGAATAGGATGCACTCACCTATAAAAATAGATATTGAAATGGATTAGAAACTAATATCCAACAATATGTTCCTTACAAGATCATATTTCAAACATACAATTCCTATGGAGTTAAAATAAGGGGCTGTCGGGGCGGCTAGGTGGTGCAGTGAATAGAGCACCGGCCCTGGAGTCAGAAGGACCTGAGTTCAGAGCCGGCCTCAGACACTTAATCCACACAAACAAAAACCTAGCCGTGTAACCTTGGGCAAGTTACTTAACCCCAATTGCCCTAAAGGGGCGGCTAGGTGGCGCAGTGAGTAAGAGCACCAGCCTCGGAGTTGGGATGACCCGAGATCAGATCCGGCCTCAGAAAATGAGCACCCACGCATAAACAATGACTAGCCATGTAACCTTGAGCAAGTTACTTAACCCCAATTGCTTTAAAAAAAAAAATAAGGGGCTGAAGCAAAATCTATTATGCTTCAGCTGGACTCAAACAAACAAACAAACACAAGGGTAGCAATCATGATCTCAGACAACAGAAAAAAATAGATGTTATTAAAAGAAATAAAAAGGGAAATACTAAATGTTGTTGTTTTTCCTTCATTCTGGAAGAGGACCATGGCATCAGGAAGGCAATGGTATGACTTGAAAGTGAATTGGATTTAAGTGAGGGAGGGATGTGCAAAGTCACCAGTCTCACTTTCTCATCCAGAGCCATCTGGGCCCAGTGATTGGATATAGATCAGGGTGACTGGAGATAGCCCCCAAATTGCATTTTGCTCAAAATTAACATAGGCAATTGTAAAGCCAATCACAAGCAGTTCTCCTAAGGACTGCTGCTGTGAATAACTTTAAGGATCTAATCACATAGTAGAGTGAAGTCTCTATTTATTCAGCAATAAACTGAAGCACAATATTCACAACAATATAACATAACTTATAATGAAGGTGGCCACACAGTCTTAAACATCCACCCCTAGGTTACAGTAAACCACAATCTCTGCAGTCAATACAGAGTGTCCAAGCAAAGTCTTATCTCATCTTGACTCTAGGCTAGCTTACAATCATATTTAAGGGGTAGCAGAAAGTACAAATACCACCCACCCCTATGTCACAGTAAGTCACAATCTCATTAGTCAAGACAGAGTACACAAGTAAAGTTCTCTTTTATCTTGACTTGAGGCTGGCTTCCAAATTCCACAGCTCTTCCTCCATGGGATGACTACAGCTCTCCCCTGGATTCATTCAACTCTTGCCTGGATTTACACATAGGCAGCTCTCTGCTTTGGTTCTATATCTCAGCCCATGGGCACTACTACACTCCAAGTCCTTTGCATTTTCTGTTTCTAGGAAGACAAAGATTAACAGGGCTACAACAACATTTATACACATTAAGCTTAACAGAGCTACAACAATATTTATACATTGTTAGCACTATCTCAATTTACTTTCTATCTGACAAAGTAACACAAATCAACAGACAAGGCTTCTGTCTGAGAAATCAAACACAAATCAACAGTAAAGTCCTCTTTCAGGTCTTCTGTTAATAACAGTAAAGTCCTCTTTTAACAGACAGAATGCTTCATTCTGACAAAGTAACATCAACATAGACAGAAAAGACAGAGTGCTGACATCACAATCATTCTCTCTCTTAGCTCTCAGAAAATAATACAGACAAACAGAGTGCTGAAATTGCAAATAATCTCCCTCTCAGTTCTGCCTGGTCCCAGCTCTGCTCGAGTTTTTCTTTGCTCTGCTCCTTTCTGTCCCACCTTTCCTCTTCTGGTCTTTTGTCGAACTCTTCCCACAGTGAGCTCCATGTGATGATGTTAGGCCTATTAAGGGCAGGGAAGGCCTCTGAATTCTCTTAGGCCTATTAAGAACAACACAATATATAATGTTTCCAACAAAAACTTGATGTAATCAAAGGCCAGGTTCAAAGGCACTTGAACAGCTGAAACAAGCAGCTTAATATTAACAAATACTATACCAAATGCCATATCCTTTATGGTTTGTCTTTTTTTGGAAGGGGGAAGGTAGGGCAGTTGGGATTAAGTGACTTGCCCAAGGTCACATGGCTATTTTTTTGTTTTAAGTGTCTGAGGCCAGATTTGAACTCAGGTCCTCCTGACTCCAGGGCTACTGCACCACCTGGCTGCCCCATGCCATATCATTTAAATACCTAGTGGAAAAGTGAAATGAATTACAAGAACAAATAGTAAAACTATTGTATTTAGGGATCTTGATATATTCTTTTCTTTCCTAGATAAATCTAATAAAAATAAATAATAAATAAGGATGCCAATAGAATCTTTTTTAAAAAATCAGATGATAGACATTATGGAGTTATTCTTTCCTTCTGTGATATCTCTTTATCTATTACAATGCTTTTTCATGGTCTGTATATTCTTTTGTTTACTCATCTTCTCAATCTTAGTTGCTGATCTGGAGCTTTGTGTCTAAATCTGATTAATCCTTCAGCTGTGCTTTTGTTTGGGGTTGCAGGGGCGGGTTGCTATAGGAATGTAAATTTTTAAGATCTTCCCTTCCCCTAGGTTAAGTGCACCTGGAGCCCATGGTGGGAGACTTGTTTTTCAGGAACACCCACACCTTGGTGCTTTGTGATTGGGCAGTGGGTCAAGAGGGTTGTTACATTCTCTGACCCAGAAGAAGGCTATATAATCCCTGATGTGAGACTTTGTTTTGGGGCTCACTTTGAGAAGTGTTGTGTGACTTGACCAGATGAGACTCTGGGCAGCCATTGTTGAGCCCCCCAGCTTTGAAAACCCAGATGTTGAAGCTGCCCTCTCTGGTAACTGTGATTAGGTATGGCTGTATGGAATGGTTGGACAGTTTGGAAGCCTGTCTGCTGAAATGTTTTTCTGTCTTGTAACTTCTGCTTGTATACTCTGAAGTTCAGGGTACTGACCTTTTCCCTCTGAACTAGGTAAATGATATGTTTGATTGATTAAAGCAAGATTGTTAACCCATTTTGAGTTGCTTTTCTTTAGAAAAGCAGATCTAAGAACCTGTGTTGGCAGCCACCCTGGGTATGCTAGGCACTTGCTGCTACAGGGGTCAGCCCAGTTTGATCTCAACCTGAGTCATCTGGATTCCTATGCTGACCTCTACTTTAAAGGATTTGTGTCCCTTTGGTTTATGAGGTTCAGAGTGCTGAATTTTTAGTTCCCTTGATGGTATCTTAGGCCAGATTGCTAGGCATGTTGGAGCCAGTATGTCTGAAGTGTCACAGTTTAAGCACTATTTCACCCAGAATGGTCATTGCTGCTCTCAGTTGCTTCTAGAATCCCTCCTATGGGTTTTCTACAACCTTTGACCTTTCTTAGAGGAGTCTGTCTCTGCTTCTGAGGCTTCTGGTTACAGAATCTTGCATATAATAAGTGTCTCTATCCTCTCTATCCTCTTTCCTCTCTGGGGAGGTTTCTAGTTTGTTTGAGCATAGGTATTGGCTTTTCTGGCAGGTCTATCTTTCCTATTTCCTGTGGCATATCAGAATAGAAGAAGTCATAGTAGTTTTTAAGTTTTTTGATAGAGTAGTTATATGAAATCTGAGTTGTCTGTTTTAGTTTTTTAATTGTGAGGACATTTCCACTGCTAAATTGAGTTAATAAATGTTGGGCTTGATGTAAGTGTTATGGGATTTAAAGATCTTCCATGCCCCATTGGACTTGCTGACATAGCAGGAAGGGGAGGGGCAAGAGGAAGCGGAAGAAGAGTTAGAGTTCCGTTGGGGACTGTTGGTGGACACAGCAACAGCAGTAACTGCCAAGGTAGAGGTCGAGGCCCAAATCTCTTTTTAAGCCAGCCAGAATTTCTGCTAAGGACTCTTGTTGGGGACTGCCAGGGAACAGAACTGCGGGGGGCCGGAGCTGTTGTGAGCACGCTTCCTGGACGCTGAGCAGTTGCTGAGAGTCGGGAGAGAAGGACCTTTGCCTGAAGTAGCCTGTTCTGTTTTGAAGACTTAAGAATGTGGTTGTTTACTATGTTAACTACTTGTGCCAATTTCATAACTACCCTGATGGCTTTGACTTTCTGGTTTTGGGACTCGGTTATTTGGTATTTTAATAAATTCTCTGGCTTTATCCCCCATATAGAGAGACTGATATATTTTGTGATTAATAACCACATAAGCCTATTTATAATTGCCATAGGCATAGTGAATATTGTATTGTTAATACACTTGACTATATTTCAGCCAAACTGTTTAATCTGCTAAGTGACTTCTTTAATTCTCTGTTTCTAGTCTATTCTTCTAATAAGCTAAATTACTCCTCAAAGGGAATCTCTGATTTCTCACTGCAAGGTTAACTGATAACAGTTATGAAATCTTTCTTTTTATCTCTTTCCCCACTTGTTTTTCTGAGTTCAGACTATCAACAGAGAAATTATATTTGTCCCTTAATCATACTATAATTTTTATTGTCCATTATCACCCTAGTTTGTAACAGCTTGTCCCATCCAAAACTCAATAACTTTTTCCAGAAATCTCAGATTTAACTTCCAGCCAGTGTTTTAGTTACTGTTACTCTTAGTATGCTAAGCAAGGACAACTCATTAACAAATCTTAAAGAGACGGTAAATTACACTGTCAAGGTCAGTAATGGAAAGACCTGCTGCCAAATATAGTCTAGAATTTAAAAAGGAAAAAAAATCCTTAATGTAGCCCACTTAGTTACTGTTGTAAATTTTCACCCTACCAAAATACCCACCTTGAATTGATTAAAAAGAAACCAAAACGTTGAAGGGATTCTTGTAATGCTAGTGCAGGTAACTGTAGCTTGACCTCAAATTTCATAAATAATCCTGGGTAATCCCCTACAAAATGCACCCTGTGTGCCATTAAACTTTGGATTCAAGAGGATTACTGGGTTCAAGTTGGGGCATTTGGATAATAAATATACCTTGTTTACCTCATCTCCATCCTAGATCAGCCAGGAACTTGTCAGATCAAGAAGAAATTGATGTAGTCAAGAATTGGACTTCAATCCTACCTCTAACACTGTGTGACCATGAGCAAATAACTTAATATCTTTGAGTCTCTTTTTTCCTCAGTAAAATGGGAACAATAAAATTTATAAGATTAATAAGAAGGTTGAATGAGTTTATGTTTGCTGAATTGAAAAAAAAATCATAATGTTTTTTATCATTTAAAAATCAGTTTGCACCAGGCTACCAGGCTAAATAATGAATGCATGTTTCAGTATTTTAAAAAGTTTTGGCATTGCTTATTGCTTTTTAAGCATAGTTATTTTCCTTAAAGCCTCACCTCTGCCTATTGAATCCTTCTTGTATCAATGGAAAATGTGTAAGTAGAATCAACTAGCACTATAACTTTGCATGACAGAATATACCATCTCTAACATCTAAAGTCTTCATCTTTTGATAAGGCAACTTTATGTTTAATTATTGATTTTCCAGGAATGAGATTTTTGGGCACGAATTTTTAAAGTAAATTATTTAATCAAAGTAATGAATAAAGAAATAAGAAAACACTCTCAACTTGCGTACCCTGCGGACTGTCTCATCACTAGACAAAAAGTGGAGAAAATGCTCTAGAGATTCATACTCCTCAGTGAGGAAGCATGGTACATGTCTATTGCATGGCCAGACTAGAGACTGAGGGAATCCATTCATAAAACATTTGAATTGGTTTGTAATGTCTGATGCTTTCTTCTCTCATTTACAACAGGAAGTTCTATTTCTCTGTCTCTCTGTCTCCCTTTACTTTTTTCCTTCTGTCCTTTTCTTTCTCTCTCCCCCTCCATCTCTGTTCCTCCTCTCTTCTCTCTCAAATATTCCCACTTCTTCCTTTTCTCTTTCCAAATTTTCTTCCTTCATGGTGCAGTAGATAAAGGACTACAGTCAGGAAGACCTTCATAGTCCTTCATTTGAAATTCCTATGTGGTTTGTACTTGTTCCCCAAATATCTTTTTCTAAAGAGTTTGTTTACTTTCTGTTTTACTTTTATTTTCTAAGATAAAGTTGGTTAATAGTTACATTACTCATCTAAGTGTTTTATTACTCAAATGTAGCAGAGAAAAAGTAATGGGGAAAGGGTTTGAAAAGTCCTAGGAGAGGCAGGGAGAAATGGATTTCATGACTATTCAATAACTGGGCAATTTTCCATGTGGGGGCTTAAGCTAAATAAAAGAATTATTGACTCATTTTCATAACTTCACAGAGCAGAAAAAAATCCCCAAAACTTGGACCTGAATCTTTCTAGTCAATGAGTAAGCAGTTCTGTTGGGTGGAGGCTATGACAAGCTATAATTGGTGTATAAAGTAGCACCTTTGTCATTTTTTCCCTTTCTATTGTCTTTGCTGGTTGGTTGTTGTCCTTCATTATCAAAGAGGAACAAAATGACATCACTATGCAAGAGTCAATTTTCAATGTGTCCAACTGTGACCGATCAGACCAATACGAGCTTGAAATGTTCTACCACAGGCGGGGTACAAATAGTCTAGTTTGTGTGAACATTTGGGGTGGATTCTCTAAATTTGTACATCCTATGTTTCCTTTGATCTGTTTCAATTCTTCTTTGCTCATAGAGCACAGCACCTTCTCTGTTGTGGGCATGCCATGCTGAGTGGTCCTGTGCTAGTGTCTCCCACATCACACAATCAATTCCAAAGTTCTTAAGAGGGACCTTGAGAGTGTCAATGTATAGTATCTTCTGACCACCACATAAATGCTTGCCCTGTGTGAATTTTCCATAAAATGTTCTTTTTAGCAAGTGTACATTTTGTATTTGAAAAACGTGACCAACCCATCAGAGCTGCACTCTCTGAAGCAGAGTTTGAATGCTTCACAGTTTAGTTTGAGTAAGGACCTCAGTGTCTGGTACCTTACCTTGCCAGGTGATCTTTAGAATGTTCCTACAAAAATTCAAATGGAAGCAATTCAGTTTCTGGGCATGGCACTGGTATACTGGCGAGGTTTCACAGGCATACAACAATGAGATTAGCACAACAGCTATGTAGACCTTCAATTTGGTAGTCAGGCTCATACCTCTTATCTCCCATACTTTCCTTCAGAGGCTCCCAAACACTGAGCTAGCTCTGGCAATGCATGTCACAACCTTATTATCAATGTATACATTCCTGAAAATTACAATATCAAGGTAAGTTAGTTTATCCACAGAATTCAAAACTTCTTCATTTTCTGCAACTGAAGGTTCCATGTATGCTGATTGCAAAATTTTCTCCTTGACCTGGAAACTCTGGAATTTGGCTATAGTATTCCTAGTTTTCCTTTTGAGTTCTCATTCAGGAAATGATTGGTGGATTTTTAAAATGTCTATTTTAGCCTTTGGCTCTAGAATATAAGGGCAGTTTTCCTTGATAATTTTTTGAAAGATGATGTCTAGGCTCTTTTTTTGATCATGGCTTTTAGGTAGTCCAACAATTTATAAATTCTCTTGTGGATCTATTTCCCAGGCCAGTTGTGTTTCCCATGAAATATTTCACATTGTCTTTGACTTTTTTTTTCATTCTTTTGGCTTTCTTTTATAATTTCTTGATTTCTCCTAGATTCATTAGCTTCTATTTGCTCCATTCTAATTTTTAAGGAATTATTTTCTTCGTTGAGTTTTTGGACCTCCTTTTCCATTTGGCCAATTCTACTTTTTAAGGCATTCTTCTCATTGGCATTTTGGACCTCTTGATATTTGGCCTAGTCTGTTTTTTACGGTGTTATTTTCTTCAGCATTTTTGGGGGGTCTCCTTTAGCAAGCTGTTGACTGATTTTTCATGATTTTTTTGCATCACTTTCATTTCTCTTCCCAAGTTTTCTTCTACTTCTCTTACTTGATTTTCAAAATCCTTTTTGTGTTCTTCCAGGGTCTGTGACCAATTCATATTTTTCTGGGAGGCTTTGGATGTAGGAGCATTGACTTTGTTGTCTTCTGGTTCTGTATTTTGATCTTTGTCACCCAAGTAAGATTCTATAGTCTGCATTTTGCCCACAGTTTGCTCATTTTCACAGCCAATTACTTGACTTTTTAACTCTTTGTTAAGGTAGGCCTATGCTTCCATTGTTAAGAATGTACTGTCCCAAGGTTCAGGGGTTTTGTGCAGCTGTTTTCAGAGACACTTCTGCCTGTAAATTTTCAGTTCTTCCAAGGTGTATGATCAGAGGAGAGGTGTTTATTCCTCTCTTGGCCTGTGCTCTGGTCTATGAATGGCCACAAGCACACTTTTCTGCCTTGGAACTGTGAGGAGGATTTCCTCTCCACTGCACCACAAGCTCTATCACACCAGTGTTCCTCCTCACCCTGGAATGTCACCCAGGACTGCAACCCAGATCTAATCATGGGCAAAGGAAGAAAATCCTCCCTCAGTGCCAGCAATGAGATCCCTGCAATATCCCTCTGATCAGGCAATCAATCTCCCCACAGTCTGTGGGCTGAGAGCTCTGAAAGCAGCCACTGCTGCCAATGCTGCCACCACCCCAGAGCTGGGGCCCAACACACTCTTCTCTCACCCATGTCCAACAGACCCTCTCCTACTGACCTTCTAAGTTGTCTTTGACATGTTTACATTGAGAATTCTGGAAAGTGCCACAGTTGCCCTTGATTCAGATCCCTGAGACCTGTTCCAAGTTTACCAGGCTGGTCTATGCTGGCGTGTTTTTGTGCCATGTTCCTCTCTTAGACTACTGCAATAGACCTTTCCTATTGACTGTCCTGGTGGTCTTGGACTGGAAATTTGTTTCACTCTGTCATTTTGTGGGTTCTGATGTTCTAGAAATTTTTTACAGTCATTTTTTTCCCAAATGCTTTATTAACTTCTGGTTTATGTTTCCGCCAGATTTTGAGTTACAATTTTTCCCCATTTTCCCCATTTTCCCCCTACCCATGACCCCAGAATAGCAGTCCCACAGGATATCCCCTCATTTACAGTCATTTTTTACAGGTATCTGAAGTGGTTTGGGGGAATGCTCAAGCAAGTCCCTACTTTTACTCTGCCATCTTATCTCTACCCCCATAAATACATATGATTACAAAGAATAGCAATTGCATTGAACTAGTTATCAGTTTTTTTAAAAAGTAAACAGTCCCTGCTCTGTAGTCGCCAATTCTATCTCATGGGATATTGCTCCAGGTACCATGTCTTCTGATGCCAAGTTCAATGCATGGTCCCTTACCCCATGCTATCTATCATAATCTGAAAGAACAAAAATTAGAGTTTCTCAACTAGTAAATCTGACATTTCTGATTGCTTTAGAACTTTTCCTTTATCTGCAGGGGGTGGGGGGGAGGGAGAAAGCCAAATTACATTTTATTAACAGCAATTGCCTTTAAAATCAAAGGAATATAATTGGATATGAGATTATTGGAAATAAGAAGAAACACTTTGGATGCTTTGTGAATTTGGCAAGTATATAAATGCTCTTCAGATATACTCTAGGAAATTGCCTTGATGCTGGCTTTTCAAATGAAGCACAATCAACTATGCTGTTGCCCTTTAGTTTATAAATTTACTACCATCCTAGAAGAGACCTGACACTATTGAACAACTAGACATAGAAAAGAATTCTTTGTTAAAAGTACCCTCCTAAGACTGGCCTGGACCAGTGTAGGGGTCGTTATCATTTAATGGTGAAGGAGAACCTTCATCAGTAAAGCCATATCACATAGTGGATAAAGAGTTGTCTTCAAAGTCATCTGTCTGTCGCCCTGCTTAGTTTCAGCTCCAGGGAATCATCGAACCTCCCAGGTTAAACTCAGCACTTCTAAACTCAGCTGCCATGTAGTTAATTTAAGCCCACTTCCTGAAGCTTCCTCTTCCTTTTGTTTGGAGGGCTGAAGGGCAGAGGACTACACTCCTCTCAATGCTTCTTTTATAGATGGCAGAAATCAGACTCTTATATCAGCCCCCCTTGCATATACTGTGCTACTAGTTTTGAGTTCCACCAAACAAGATAACTCCTCACCAGGTACTTCCTGGTATCCTGTTCTTACCCCCTCATTTTCCTGCCTCTTTGTGTATTATCTCCCCTTTTAGATTGTAAGTTCATTGAGGGCAGAGACCTTTTATTTTTATTAATTGTATTTCCAGTGCTTAGCACAGTACCTGTCATGCTATAGCTGCTTAATAAATGTTTATTAGCTTCGTTTCAAATTCTGCCTTAGACACATTCCAGTTTTGTGACTTTGGGCAAGGCCTTGATTGATCTCTCAGTGTCCATGACAACTCTAAATTACATAGCAGGGGGTGATCCTTATTGGTATAGGGATACAACTCCCTATATCAATGAAATCATGGATCCAGTCTTTAAAAAAAGAACTGACAATATTCTGGAGAGAAAGAAAAAAATGCAATAAAATCGGGCCACAATTTAGAAACAACTACAAAATCTTAATTCTAAAAGTCTTCTTTTTCTTTACTCTCCTATTTCTATCAAGTGTGCCATCATCCTTCCCACTCATTTGGTTTCACAATTTGAATCATCTTCAACTCTTCCCTATCCCTCAAATCTTGCCCCTCAATTCAATCAGTGACCAAGACCTGTTGATTCTATTCTATACAAAATATTTTGCCACAGTCCTCATCCATTACTCTAGCCATTACTCTAGCTCAGGCCCTAATCAAAAAGCCTTCCAACTGTTCTCACTCTCTCTGCATTTCCCTACCTCAAGTCTGTCACTTTTGCAACCCATCCTTCAGAGAGCTGGAAAATTTGTTTTTTTTTCTTTTTTTCCCCTTCACTTTAATTTTATTAAATTTGCTTATCTACTTTTAGTTTACAACATTCAGTCCCACAATTCTTTGAGTTCCAAATTTTCTCCCACCCTCCTCCTCACCCTGGAAACATGCAATTCAACATAGGTGCTACAGATACCTTCCCATTAAGCATTAGTCAGGTTGTAAAGAAGAATTATAACCAATGAAATGAACAACAAGAAAGAAGGAATGAAACAAAACAAAAAAGAGAGAGAACAAGTAGTTTGCTTCAATCTGCATTCAAACTCCATAGTTCTTTTCTCTGGATGTAGATATCCTTTCCATCATGACTCTTTTGGAGTTGTCTTATAACCTTGCATTGCTGAGAGGAATCCAGTCTAACAAAGTTAGTCATCACACATATGATGTGTCTGTAATTGTCCTCCTGGTTCTGTCCTCTGTAAATGTCCTCTGTAAAAGTACTCCTGGTTCTGCTCTTCTCACTCAGCATCAGTTTATTTAAGTCTCTCCAAGTTATTATGAGGTCTGTCTGCTCCTCATTTCTTAGAGCACAATAGTATTCCATTACATTCATATACCACAACTTGCTTAGCCATTCCCCCATTGATGGGCATCCCCTTGATTTCCAATTCTTTGCCACCACAAAAAGAGTTGCTATAAATATTTTTGTGCAAACAGGTCTTCCTCTCACTTGTGTGATTTCTTTAGGATACAGCTCTGGGTCAAAAGGTATGCATTTTTTTATAGCCCTTTGGGCATAGTTCCAAATTGCTCTCCAGAATGGTTAGATCAGTTCACAACTCTACCAACAATACATTAGTGTTCCAATTTTTCCACATCTTCTCCAGCATTTATCATTTTCCTGTTTTGTTATCTTAGCCAATCTGACTGGTGAGTGTGGTACCTCAGAGTTGTCTTGATTTCCATTTCTCTAATCAATGGTGATTTAGAGCATTTTTTCATATGTTTATAGATATCTTTAATTTTTTCCTCTGAAAACTACCTCTTCATATTCTTTGGCCATTTATCAATTGGGGAATGTCTTGTATTCTTATAAATTTGACTAATTTGGGGGCGGCTAGGTGGCACAGTGAGTAGAGCGTAGGCCCTGGAGTCAGAAGGACCTGAGTTTGGATCCGGCCTCAGACACTTAATGCACACACAAACAAAAACCTAGCCGTGTGACCTTGGGCAAGTTACTTAACCCCAATTGCCCACTAAAAGGAAAAAAAGAAATGTATAGGAATGCCGAGAATTTATGTGGGTTTATTTTATATCCTGCAACTATGCTAAATTTATTTCTTATCTCAAGTAGTTTTTTACTTGATTCTCTAGGATTCTCTAAGTATGTCATCATATCATCTGCAAAGAGTGATAGCTTAGTCTCTTCTTTGCCTAATTTGATTCCCTCTTTTTCTTTTTCTTCTCTTATAGCTATAGCTAATACTTCTAATACCAAATTGAACAAGAGGGGTGATAGTGGACATCCTTGTTTCACCCCTGATCTTATTGGAGATGCTTCTAGCTTATCCCCATTACATATAATACTTGCTGATGGTTTTAGATAGATGCTACTTATTATTTTAAGGAAGACTCCATTTATTCCTATACTTTCTAGTGTCTTTAATAGGAATGGGTGTTGTATTTTGTCAAAAGCCTTTTTCTGCATCTATTGAGATAATCGTATGGTTTCTACCAGTTTTGTTGTTGATATGGTTATACTAATAGTTTTCCTAATATTGAACCATCCTTGTATTCCTGGAATAAATCCTACCTGATCAAAGTGTATTAGTCTCATGATAAGTTGCTGTAGTCTTTTTGCTAATATTTTACTTAATATTTTTGCATCTATACTCATGAGAGAAATTGGTCTATAATTTTCTTTTTCTGTTTTGGCTCTTCCTGATTTAGGTTAGCAAATCAGTATCATTAGTAAATCAGTATGAATTAGTGCCATGTTTGTATCATAAAAAGAATTTTATAGGACTCTGTCTTCTCCAATTTCCCCAAATAGTTTATAAAGTATTAGAATCAGGGGAGGCTAGATGGTGCAGTGAATAGAGCACTGGCCCTGGAGTCAGGAGAACCTGAATTCAAATCTGGCCTCAGACACATAACACTTACTAGCCAAGTAACCTTCCACAAGTCACTTAACCCCAATTGCTCTGCCCTCCCACCTCCAAAAAAAAAAAAGCAAAAAAATAAAAATAAAGTGTTGGAATCAATTGTTCTATAAATGTTTGATAGAATTCACTTTTGAAACAATTTGGCCCTGGATATTTTTTCCTTAGGGAGTTCATTGATGGTTTGTTCAATTTTTTTCTTTGAGATGAGGTTAAGTATTCTATTTCCTCTTTAGTTAATCTGGGCAATTTATATTTTTGTAAATATTCAGCCATTTCACTAAGATTATCAAACTTATGGCAAAATAATTTCTAATTACTGTTTTAATTTCCTCTTCATTGGAGGTTAATTCACCTTTTTCATTTTTGATACTGGTAATTTGGTTTTTTTTTTTATCAAATTGACTAAAAGTCTATCAATTTTATTGTTTTTTTTTTCATAAAACCAGCTCTTAGTTTTATTTATTAGTTCAATAGTTTCTTAAATTTCAATTTTATTAATCTCTCCTTTGGTTTTCAGTATTTCTAATTTAGTATTTAATTGGGGATTTACAATTTGTTCTTTTTCTAGATTTTTCAGTTGCATGCCCAATTTATTAATCTCCATTTTCTCTATTTTATTCATGTATGCATTCAGAGATATAAAACTTCCCCTAAGAACTGCTTTCACTGCATCTCACAAGTTTTTGTATGTTGTCTCATTATTGTCATTTGAAATTACTGATTGTTTCTATGATTTCTTGTTTGACCTACTCATTCTTTAGGATTAAATTATTTAGTTTCCAATGAGTTTTTAGTCTATCTTTACATGGCCTTTTATTACATATAATTTTTTATTGCATTTTGATCTGAAAAGGATGCATTTAGTATTTCTGCCTTTCTGCACTGGATTGTAAGGTTTTTACACCCTAGTACATGGTCTATTTGTGTGTGTGCCATGTACCAGTGAGAAGAAAGTATATTCCTTCTTATCCTCATTCAATTTTCTCCAGCGGTCCGTCATATCTACCCTCTCTAACAATCTATTAACCTTAATTTTTTTCTTCTTTAGTTTGAGGTTAGATTTATCAAGTTCAGAGAGGGGGAGACTGAGGTCCCCCACTAGTACAGTTTTGTGATCTATTTCTTCTTCTAACTCCCTTAACTTCTCCTCTAGGAGTTTGGATGCAATACTGCTTGGTGCATATACCTTTAGTAATGATATTGCTTCATTGTCAGTGGTGCCTTTTAGCAAGATATAGTTTTCTTCCTTATCTCTTTTAATTAGATCTATTTTTGCTTTTGCTTTATCTGAGATAAGGATTGCTACCCTGGCTTTTTTTTACTTTAGCTGAAGCATAATATGTTCTATTCTAGCCTTTTACCTCTACGCTATGTATATCCCTCTGTTTCAAATGTGTTTCTTATAGACAGTGTATTGTAGGATTAGGGTTTTTAATCCATTCTGCTATCCACCCCCATTTTATGGGAGAGTTCATCCCATTCATATTTACAGTTATGATTACTATCTGTGTCTTTCCCTCCATCCTATTCCTTCTTTATGCTTTTCTTTCTCCCTTCACCTCAAGAGTTTTCCTTTTGACCACCACCTCCCTCAGTATTCCCTCCCTTTCAACCTCCCTCCCTTTTCCTACTCTCCCTCCCTTACTACTTGTTCCCTCCCTTCTAACAACTGCCCCTTTTCTTTCCCCTTTCCCCTCCCAGTACCTGTAGGGCACAATAGATTTTTATACTTAACAAGGTATGTTGTTCCCTCGTTGAATCAAAAATGATGAAAGTAAAGCTCTTACAGTGCTCCTCTCCCTCCCTTCTTTCTCTCTGGTATAATAGGTTTTTGTGTCTTTTCATGTTAGAATCCTATATTTAACTGATTGTTATTCCCTCCTTGAAACAAACTGAGAGTCAGGCTCATAAAATGTTCATCTCCCTCTCTTCTTTTCTTCTACTATAATATGTTTTATGCCTCTTTGTGTGGCATAATTTACCCTTTTCTGCCTCCTCCTTTCCTCTTCTCCCATTACAATTCCTTTGCTCTCTTTAATAGGTTTTTTTTTTTTTATCATTACTTTGGTTAGTTTTTACCCACACCCTCTATCTATGTATAACCCTTTTATATGTTGCGATGATTATACAATTCTCAATATTGACAGGTATCAGCTTTCCATATAGGAATATAAACAGGTTGCTCTTATTGAATAACAATATATGTATGTATGTAGGTGTGTATGTGTGTGTTTTCCATATTTACCTTTTTATGTCTCTCTTGAGTCTTCTATTTGGAGATCAAACTTTCCACTGAGCTCTGGCTTTTTCATCAGGAAGGCCTGGACGTCCCTTATTTCATTGAATGACCATCTTCTTGCCTGAAAACTTATGCTTAGTTTTGCTAGATAGTTGATCCTTGTTTGTAGTCTGAATTCTTTTGCCTTACAAAATATCATATTCCAATCCCTCTGATCTTTTAATGTAGAAGTTGCTAGGTCCTGTATGATCCTAACTGTATGATATTTGAATTGTTTCTTTCTTGCTGTCTGCAGTATTTTCTCCTTGATATGATAGTTCTGGAATTTGGCTACAATAGTTCTTGGAGTTTTCAATTTGGGATCTCTTTCAGAAGGTGTCTGGTGGATTCTTTCTATAACTATTTTACCCTCTGGTTCTAGGGCCTCAGGGCAATTTTCCTTGATGAGTTCCTGGCAGATGTTGTCCATGCTCTTTTTTTTCATTATGGCTTCCTGGTAGACTGATAATTCTTAGATTATCTCTCCTGTATCTGTTCTCCAGGTTACTTGTTTTTCCAATGACATATATTACATTTTCTTCTAATTTTTCATTCTTTAGGTTTTGTTTGACTGATTCTTGATACCTCATACCATCATTAGCTTCAAACTGACTGATTCTAATTTTTATCGAGTTATTTTCCTCGATTAATTTTTGGAGTTCCTTTTCCATATGTTCAGATTTTGTTTTTAGGGAGTTCTTTTCTCCAGTTAGATTTTGCACCTCTTTTCCAATTTCACAGAATTTAATTTTTAAGGAACTGTTTTCTTTAGTAAATTTTTTTTTCTATTTTGGCAAGTGTAATTTTAAAATAATTAGTCTGTTTATCTTCTACCTCTCTAATTTGGCTTTTAAAATCCTTTTTGAGCCTTTCCAAGAATGCTTTCTGGGCTTGAGATCAGTTCATATTCCTTGTTGAGGTTTCAGAAGATTCAATGAAATAAGGGACTTATTCCAGATGTAAAAGCCAGAGCTCATTGGAAAATTTGATCTCTAAATACAAGACTCAAGAGAGACATAAAAAGGTAAACATGGAAAACACACACACACACACAACCTGTTATTCAATAAGAGCAACCTGTTTACATCTCCTGCTGGTCAGCTGATATGGGGCTTGTTGGGACAGCTCTGGTCCTGCACCTTAGCCTCAGCACAGCCACAGCCATGCCCTTCCTCTAATACTCCCTAGCCTGCCTAGGGTTGGCTATTTCAGGATTTTACCGTGTCGATATTCTCTGGGTTTTCAGGGTGTTAGGGAGAGAGTAGAGTGGCTAGGATTTACTCTTAAACATCTAGGCTATGGGTTGGTAGCCTCAGAATTAGCTTCACTTTCTCTTATGACAGATCCCCGCTCCTGTGGTGAGAGGTCTGGGAATTGCTCCCGGGGTGGCTAAATCAGCTTGACCAGACTTGCTGTGGCTCAGCTCTGGTTGGGTCTCAGGTATGCACTGGTGTAGCCCCTGCTCTGTACTTATCTTGCCCAGTCCCTTCCTGGACTGAAAATCTGCCACTCTCCATCTCCCAGTGGATTCTGCCAGCATAAAATCCATTCAGATTCACTTTTTAGAGGTTACTAAAGGAGTTCCCAGAGGAGTTCAGGTGAGATCTTGTTTTCATTCTACCATCTTGGCTCCACACCGCCCCCCCCAAATTTATATGTTTAAAGTACATCTGACCATTTCATTCTCCTGCTCAAGGAGCTCCAGAGTTTTCTCCTTTGTTGTTCACTTAAAGACCTTTACAGTCTTGTTCTTGGTTACCTTCCCAGGCTTTTTGTCCATTACTTTTCTTTATATGCACTGCATTCCAGTCAAACTGGTTTGTTTGCTGTTCTTGTCCACAACTTCATCTCCCATCTCCATACTTTTTCATAGGCTGTACTCCATTTTTGAGATTCGCTATCTCTCCACCTCAACCTGGTAGAATCTTTAGCTTTCTTCAAAGTTTATCTCAATTGCTATTTTCTACAGAAAACTTATCATGCTTCTTTCAGTTGCTAGTGACTTTTCCCTAGATTTTACTTTATATGTATTTTGTATTTAACTTTATAATAATAATAGGTAACATTCATATAGCAGTTAATATGAGCTAAGAACTTTATAATTATCTTATTTGATCCTGGAAGATAGGTACTATTATTATCCCTATTGTCCAGGTGAGGAAACTGAGGCAATGGAGGTTAAAGTGACTTGCCCAGGGTCAGATAGTTTTGAAGCCAGATTTGAACTCAGTTCTTCCTGACTCCAGACCTAGTGCTTTATCCACTGTACCAAGTATCTGAAGGATACAAAGATGTTTGACTGAAGAGGAAAGTTAGTTACTTCCTCTTGGATGGTTCCTACACTTATGGTGGCAGAGCCACTTTTACATTCACTAACCTTCTCTTCCTACTTGGCATGACTTTCTCTCTAGTCATTTACTGCTTTCAGCTTTACCTCAGGGAAGGGGCATCTTATTGTACTTTCCAGGAGAACATTGCCACTTAAAAGTCCTTTTTATGGTTCAGGCTTTTCTTAGGGTCAAAGATCTGGATTAATTTAATATTTGTCCTGCTTTGGGGAAGTTCTAGAATATAAATAAGTAATCTCTTATATTTTGCTATAGAGAAAAAAATGTCAAAGTTTAAAAAAAAAACTAAATCTATTTCTTGTTTCATTTTCTCTCTATGTATAACATTCTAGTCATTACTTCTCTCCTTCCTCACCAACTCCCCCATTCCCAATAATGAAACACAAATCAGAAACTCAATCAATATATAGATAATCTATGTAGATATAAAGATAGGTATAGAAATCTATAGATTGATCTTGATATCTATAGATAGCTATATCTATCTCTAGATATATGAAACTCTCTCTCTCTCTCTCTCTCTCTCTCTCTCTCTCTATATATATATATATGTATATATATATACTCTAGATACAAATATACATATATACACATAACTAAGATAGAGATAGAGCTATATCTCCATGTCTATAGATATCTAAGCATAACTTATCTATATATCAATATTTATACCTATCTATGTAGATATAGATATGATATGAGATTAGCTGAGAAAGGGAGGAGAAATATAGAATAACTTGTGGAGGGGCGGCTAGGTGGCGCAGTGAGTAGGGCGCCAGCCCTGGAGTCAGAAGGACCTGAGTTCGGAGCCGGCCTCAGACACTTAACGCACACACAAACAAAAACCTAGCTGTGTGACCTTGGGCAAGTTACTTAACCCCAATTGCCCTCCAAAAAAAAAAAAAGAATAACTTGTGGAGATGGCCATGTCTAGAGAGGGTTTTAAGAATGGGGGAGACAGGCAGAATGGAATGAATTAGTAAGGTAGAGGGAAAATGGTATTTGTAAGCATTAATGTGGATACATAGGGAACTCACAAGGCAACTCTCAATTTATGAAGAAATATATAGATGATGGAATCAAAGTCAGGTAACAGAATGAATACTGTAGTATGTTCCTGTCAGAATAGCAGATCTATTAAAGTTCAGGATGAGCTAAGACTAGCAAAGAAAGCCAAGGTGAAGGACATTTTTTTTTCTTTAGCTTTATTGAGAGAAAAAGGAGGATCAAAAAAGGGACAGGACATTTGATTATGGGCAGATGAGACCTGGGTAACTGACAACAGAGAGGAGGCAGAGCTGCTCAATTCTGATTTTGCTCCAGTTTTCTCAGACTAGGAGAATGACCCTTCCACTAGAAATTTAAAAACAAAAATGGCAAATAAGGAGTTGATGCCTGAGATAACTAAGGAGGTGTTAAGGTCGCATTTAAGAATTCAAGTCACCTGACCTCATCTATGCGACATCTATGGGTGATGATGATGGGTAGTATTTATATAGCACTTACTATGTATCAGACACTATGCTAAATGCTTTTTGTTTTATCCTTAGGTGTTGTTATTTAATATCACCATTTTATAGTTGAAGAAAGTGAAGCAAACTGAGACGAAGTTATTTACCCAAGTAACACATCTACTAAGTGTTTGAGACTTGAGCCAAAGGCTTCCTGACTCCAGGTCCAGTGCTATATCCACTGTGCCAGAGGGCAAATGTAGAAATAAGGAAATGGGGTTAGCCTAGCATAACCTGTTTTTGATGAAGGCTTACTGACTATAATCACTGCTTCTTTTTCTAGATGTTCAACAGCCATTTCTTTAATGATCTGTTCCCAAATTTTCCTAGGAATAAAAATCAAAAGGACTGGATTGTGTGATTGTTGAGCCACTGTCAGTAAAGAGTGGGGGGGGGGAAGGAAAATGGGAAAAATACCATGAGATTGGAGAAGGGAAAATATCCCGATTTAAAAAAAAAAATTAAAGGAAAATTGGAATACTTCCTTTCCCATTTTCCATGATCCTTCAAAAATATTGCTAAAAGTGACTAAGCAATGACACATTTAATTTCTAGGAAAATCTGGGAACGGATCATTAAAGAAATGGTTGTTGAACATCTGGAAAAGGAAGCCGTGATTATAAAGCGTCAGTAAGCCTTCATCAAAAAAAGGTTATGCTAGACTAACTCCATTTCATTTTTTGGCAGAGTTAATAAACTGGTAAATGAGGAAATGATGTAGATACAGCTTACCTAGATTTTAGCAAAGCTTTTAAAATATCCCATACTATTCATTTGTTGAACATGGAAGGAAATGGACTACATGATAACCCAAACAGATTCACAACTGGTTGAATGGTTGGACTCAGAGTAATAATTGAATATCAATGTATCAAGAAGCATCCAATAATCTATACTTGGCCTTGTGTTATTTAATATTTTTATCACTGACTTGAATAAGAGAATATATGACATAATTATCAGGTTTGCAGATATACAAAACTGGGGTTGATAACTAACACACTGGAATACTGAGTCATTCTAGAATACTGGTTCAAATATAATAAGATGAAGTATATTATGGATAAGTGAGATACTTCATCAAATACTTTAAATCTAGTCAGTTTTGTTATTGTCCTTTGTTCTCAAAGACAACCAAAATGATATCACTATGTTTGAGTCAAATTACAGTGTGTCCACCAGTGGATATTTGCTCAGATGCTCTACCACAGGTCGGGCACAAATAGTCCATGTGGACATTTGGAGTGGATTCTCTAAATTTGTGCATCTTGCATATCTTTTGAGCTTCTTCAATTCTGCTTTGCTCATAGAGCACAGCACCTTCTTTGATGAGGGCATGGCCATGCTGGGCATTCCTGTGGCAGTGTCTCCTATGTCACACAATCAATTCCAAAGTTCTTCAGAGAGATCTTGAGAGTGTATTCTGACTACCATATAATGCTTGCCTTGTGTGATCTCTCCATAAAATAGTCTTTTAGACAAGTGTACATTTTGAATTCAAACAACATGGCCAGTCCATCAGAGTTGCACTCTCTGAAGCAGAGTTTGAATGCTTGGCAGTTTAGTTTGGGAAAGGACCTCAGTGTCCAGTACCTTATCCTTCCAGGTGATCTTCAGAATCTTACTAAGACAATTCAAATGGAAGTGATTCAGTTTTCTGGCATGGCACTGGGCAACTGTCCAGGTTTCACAGGCATTCAATGATGAGATCAGCACAACAATTTTGTAGACTTTCAGTTTGATAGTCAGTCTAATAACTCTTCTCTCCCACACTTTCCTTCAGAGTCTTGCAAACACTGAGCTAGCTCTGGAAATGCATGCATCAACCTAATTATCAATCTGTACATACCTGAAAAGTATGCTACCAAGGAAAATAAACTTATCCACAGTATACAAAACTTCTCCATTGGCTGTAACCAATTTAAATTACTTGGAAAGTATCATTTTTATCTACTGGTGTTAAAAGCACTGTTAATAAAGCAAATAAGGTTAGTCTGGAAAGACATGTTCTTGAAGGATCCAATGTTCATTCTTTACAATTAGTTCCTTCCTTTTTACAATGATAAATAACTACATTTTTTAGTCATGTGTTCCAGAAGTTAGCCAGCAATCAAAGTTAAGCTCATGGTACTATAATATGCAGACTATTCTCTCCCTGGCCCCTGCCCCCATTTTTTGAAAACTGGAACAATTGTCCTTCAGTGCTCATTTTCCATGATCTTTAAATAATAACAATCATATCAATCAGTACTTTTAATACCTAAGCATGTCCAGGAGACTTGAATTTATCAAGGGCTTCTAGGTGCTTATCATCATCTCCCTCCTTTTCTTGGGTATCAATTCTCTGTTAGCCATTTTTGTTCTTTCATTTCCAGTAGAAAGGTCATTGTCCTTGTCTGAGATAACAGAAACAAAATCAGAATTGAGTAGCTCTACCTTCTTGCTGCTGTCAGTTAACAGGGTCTCATTTATCCATAAGCAAAAATCTTTTTCATTTTTTGATCCTTTTTTTTATACCAATGTTGCTGACAATAAAAAAACAAAACCTTTTTCTTATCCTTAGTTTTCCTTGCCAACCTCAGTCGTTTCTGAGCGTTAGTACTTTCCACACCATTACATACTCTAGCTTTCATTTCCCATACATATCTTTTAAAAATATATTTTATTCATTTTGTTAAATATTTACTAATTACATGTAAACATTTTTAAATAATCATTAACAAATTTTTGAGGGGAGCAGAGTCAAGATGGTAGAGTAGAAACAACACTTCCACAGAGCTCCAGCCCACACCACTTCAAAATTATGTAAAAGGGGGACTCTGAACGACCTCTGGAGCTCCAGAACCAACAAAATGACACAGAGAAGTTAACCTTCTACTGAGGACAGCCTGGCAGCCCAGCAGGGAGCAGCCAGCACAGCACTATGGGAGCAGAGCCCAGGCCCATGTGAGTTGGAGGTTTTAGCCCCAGGGTGGCCAGACCAGCAGCCAGCTGGAAGGATCCCAGAACACCAGCAGGTGTTTCCAAAATTATCAACACATAGATGCCTAGGACAAAGTGAGAGGTCAGTGCCCTATAGACTTTGGGACTAGTTGGGAGAGCATGTCAGCTTCTTCTCCTGGGGGCAAGAAGCCACTGAGGAGGCATTGCAGCTTGCTCCACATTGCCACCTTGCAGCTTCAGCTCCTGGCCTGTGAACTATAGGGGGATCCGGCAATTAGTCTGGGGGGGAGGGGGTAATCACTCTTGCTTTATCCTTCTTGGATCTGGATTACAGTCTGGGGTGGAGGTCTTGGGGTGTGTGACCAGCTTGCCAGAGTGTGTGGAGGCTTCAGAGGGGCCACCCAACTAATACCTCCGGCAATTGAGAAAACCCCAGCTTTTGGGACAGAAGCTTCCTGGCTGGTGGCAGGGTCCTACTGTGGCAACAAGCCCCAAAATCAAGTAATTGAAATGGCAACATGCCTAGGCAAAGAAAACAAAATAATTAGAAGAATTCAACATTAGACTCTTATTTTGGGGGCAAAGAGGATCAAAGCATGGAACAGGAGGAGGACTGTGAGGTCAGAAATCCTGCACTAAAGAAAATATGAGCTGGTTATGGGCCATAGAGGACCTTAAGAAGCAGATAAGAGAAGTGAGGGAAAATTGGGAAGAGAAATTATAAAGATGCAAGAACAGTATGAAATGAGGGTCAACAGCCTGACTGAGGGAAATAACACCTTAAAAAACAGACTAACTCAAATGGCAAAAGAGGCTCAAAAAGGCAATGAGGATAAGAATGCCTTAAAAAGCCAGAATTTGCCAGATGGGAAAAGAATCTCAAAAGCTCACTGAGGAGAATCATTCCTTCAGAATTAAACTGGAGCAAATGGAAGCTAGTGACTTTATGAGAAATCAAGATTCTGTTAAGCAGATTCAAACAAATGAAAGAATAGAAGGCAATGTGAAATATCTCATGGGAAAAACCACTGACCTGCAAAATAGATCCAGGAGAGATAATCTAAAAATTATTGGACTACCTGAAAACCATGATCAAAGAAAGAATCTAGAAATCGTCCTTCAAGAAATTCTCCAGGAAAATTGCCCTGATGTTTTAGAACCAGAGGGCAAAATAGAGTTTGAAAGAATCCACCAATCACCTCCTGAAAAAGATCCCAAAAAGAAAACTCCTAGGAATATTAGAGCTAGGTTCCAGAATTCCCACATCAAGGAGAAAATATTACAAGCATCCAGGAAGAAACAATTTCAATATTGTGGAAACACAATCAGGATAGTGCAGGATCTGGCAGCTTTTACACTGAGGGATTGAAGGGCTTGGAATATGATATTCCAGAGGGCAAAGCAGCTGGGATTAAAACCAAGAATCACCTACTCAGCAAAATTGAGTATCATGTTTCAGGGGAAAATATAGTCATTCAGTGGAATAGAGGACTTTCCAGCATTCTTGAGGAAAAAACCAGAGTTGAGTAGAAAATTTGACACTCAGATACAAGAAGCAAGAGATGCTTGAGAAGGTAACAGGGAAAAGAAATCATAGGGAATTTATCAAAGTTGAACTGTTTACATTCCTACATGGAAGGACAATAACTATAACTGATGAAACCTTTCTCAGTATGAAAATAGTTGAAGAAGGGTATATGGGCATATGAATACATATGTAAAAGTGTATATATGTGTGCACAGGTGTACATAGTTAGAGGGCACAGGTCAAATTTAATAGGAAGGGATGATACTTAAAAGGTGAAATCAAGAGGTGAGAGAGGGGCATAACAAGAGGAGATGGGGAGAGACAGTATGGGGTGGACTATCTCATATAGAATAGGCAAGGGAAAATTGTTACAAGGGAGGGGAAGAGCAGGAAGGCAAAAAGGCAAAACTTTGTTCTCATTGAATTTGGCTCAGGGAGAGAATGACATACATACTAAATAGGATATCTCACCCCACAGGAGAGTAGGGGAGAAGGGATGAGAGGGAGGATGATGGAAGGGAGGATGGGAGGGAAGTTGGAAGCACCCACTTTTGAAAAGGGAGAGGATCAAAGTAGGGAATAGACCAAGTAGTAGGTGGGATAGGAGAGAGGGAAATATAGTCAGTTTTTTACAATTTATCTACTGTGGTGGTGTTTTGCATAGCTACACATGTACAACATATACTGAATTGCTTGTCTGCCCAGTAAGGGTTGGTGACAAGGGAGGAAGGGAATGAATCTGGAAATTGAAGTTTTAAAATCAAATGTTTCAAATATATATAAATACTATTATTAATACTATTTTACATATGATTGGGAGATAAGATGTGCAGGCATTGGGGCATGGGGATTCACCTTTCCCTACTGGAAAAGTCAAAGGGAGTATGAGAGAAGAGATGGGATGAGGGGATTGGATGAGGGGATATCCTGTGGGATTGCTATTCTGGGGTTGTGGGTAATGGGAAAATGGGGAAAAAATTGTAACCCAAAATCTGACAGAAATGTATGATGTAAACCAGAAGTTAATAAAGCATTTGAAAAAAAATTTTTTTGAGTTCCAGATTCTCTCCCTCTTTTCTGCTCCTCCCCTCTCCTTAAGAAGGCAAGCAATTTGGTATCAATTATACACATGATTATGCATATAGAACAGCTATGCAGTACAGTAGATAGAGTACCAGACCTGGAGTTAGAAAGCCTCAACTTCCTCCGTTCAAATCTGGCCTCAGACACTTATTATCACACACTGTGTGACCTTCAGCAAGTCACTTAGCCCTGTTTGCCTCAGTTTCCTCATATATAAATGAACAAGAGAAGGAAATTGCAAACCACTCTAGTATGTTTGCCAAGAAAACCCTCATGTAGAGCTGGACATGACTGAAAAACAACTGAACAAAATAAATGTGAAGTCAGGCAAAACATTTCCATGTTAGCCATGTTGCAAAAGAAAACACAGACAAAAAAACCCCAAGAAAAACAAAGTAAATTTTTAAAAGTATGCTTCAATCTACCATCAGAGTTTATCAGTTCTCTACTCTGGATGTGGACAGTATATTTTATCATGGGTCTTTTGGAATTGTCTTGGATATTAAATATCCAAGTCATACAGTTGAATATCCTTACAATATTGCCATTACTGTGTAAAATGTTCTCCTGGTTCTGTTCACTTCACTTTGTATGAGTTCATATAAAAAAGTTTTCTCAGATTTTTCTGAAACCATACTACTTGTGACTTCTTATAGGACAATAGTACAGTATATTCCATCACAATAATATACCGCAACTTGTTCAGCCATTTCTTCAATTTATGGGCAGTGCCTCATTTTCCAATTCTTTGCCACCACAAAAAGAGCAGCTAGAAATATTTTTATACAAATAAGTTCTTTTTGTAAAAAAATTTCTTTGGTATATTGACCTAGTAGTGGTATTGGTGGGTCAAAGGGTATACACATTTTTATAGCTCTTTGGGTGTACTTCCAAATTGTTCCCCAGATATTTACAATTCAACCAATAGTACAGTTGTGTTGCAGTTTTACCACATACCCTCCAGCATTTGTCATTTTCATTTTCTGTCATGTCAGGCAATTTGATAGGCGTGAGGTGATACATCAGAATTGTTTAATTTGCATTCCTCTAATCAATAGAGATTTAAAATATTTTTCTACATGACCTTCATAGTACTGATTTCTTCTTTTGAAAATAGTTTGTTCATATCTGTTGACCATTTATCAACTGGGGTATTATTATTATTTTTAAAAATTTTGCTCAGCTCCCTGTTTATTTGAGAAATGAGGTCTTCATCAAAGAAACTTGTTCGCCCCAACCAGTTTCCTATTTTCCTTCTAATTTTGGTTGCATTACTTTTGTTTGTGCAAAAGCTTTTTAATTCCATGTAATCAAAATTATCTATTGCACTTCCCATGATCCTCTCTACTTCTTGTTTGGACATAAACTCTTTCCTGTACATATCTTTAAAAAATAGAAATCAGAATGGAATAGATTGGGCACATGAGATCCAGCAGTTAATGAGTATAGTAATCTATTGTTAGATAAACCCGAAGACCCCAGTTTTTGGGATAAGAATGCACTATTTGACAAAAACTGCTGGGAAACTGGAATATAGTATGGCAGAAACTGGGCATAGACCATTATCTACCACCATATACCAAAATCAAGTCTAAATGAGTGCATGATCTAGGTATAAAGGATGATACTGTAAGCAATCTGGGAAAGCAAGGAATAGTTTACCTTTCAGATTTGTGGATAGAGAAAGACTTTATGACTAAATAAGAATTAGAGAGCATTATAAAATGTAAAATGGATAATTTTGATTACATTAAATTGAAAAGCTTCCCTACAAACAAAGCCAATGTAACCAAGATCAAGAGGGAGGTGGGAAATTGGGAAAGAATTTTTACAACCTATGTCTCTGATAAAGGACTCATTTTTAAAATATACAGAGAATTGAGTCAAATCTATAAGAATACAAGTTATTTCTCAATTGATAAATGGTCAAAGGACATGAACAGGTAGTTTTCAGAGCAAGAAATTAAAGGTATCTATAAGCATATGAAGAAATGCTCTAAATCACTATTGATTAGAGAAATGCAAATCAAAACAACTCTGAGATACCACATCCCTCCAGTCAGATTGGCTAAGATGACAAAACAGGAAAATGACAAATGCTGGAAAGGATGTGGGCAAATTGGAACACTAATGCATTGCTGGTGGAGTGGTGAACTTATCCAACCATTCTGGAAAGCAATCTGGAATTATGCCCAAAGGGCTATAAATAATTTCATACCCTTTGACCCAGCAATACCAATTCTAGGGTTATACCCCAAAGAGATCATAGAAGTGGGAGGAAGACCCATATGTACAAAAATATGTATAGCAGCTCTTTTCATGGTTGCAAAGAAATGGAAATTAAAAGGGGTGCCCATCAATTGGGGAATGGCTAAACAAGTTGTGGTATATGCATGTAATGGAATACTATTGTGCTAGAAGAAATGAGGAGCAGACAGACTTCATATTCACCTGGAGAGGCTTATACAAACTGATGCTGAGTGAGAAGAGTAGAACCAGGAGAAATTTGTACACAATTACAGACACAACATATGTGTGATGACCAACTATGACAGACTGGACTCTTCTCAGCAATGCAGTGATATAAGTCAATCCCAAAAGACTCATGATGGAGAGAGATGCCTACATCCAGAGAAATAACTACAAAGAACTGTTTGAATCCTGATAGAAGCAAACTACTTGATCTTTTTCTTTTAATTGTTTGGTTTTATTTCCTCTTTACCATTTTTTCATTCCATCTAGTACAATACACCTTTGTAACCTGACTAATGTCTAATGTGAAAGTATCTACAGATCCTATACTGGACTACATGCCATCATGGGGGGGTGGGAGGAGGGAGGGAAGGGAAATTTAAAACTCAAGGAATTATGGAATTGAATCTTGTAAACTAAAAATAAACAAACAAATTAATAAAAAATAGATATTGGTTGATTAATTTTCTTTGTATCCATATTGGTTTCTTCAGATAACTATTGTTTTTCTTCTTCATTAGAATTGTTTCTCTTTGAGTCTTTTAAATTTATTTCTTCAGAATATTCTGTCCCTCCTAGGCTAATGCTGAAGCCTTATAGAATTAGAGAATTTTAGTCCACAGGCCTGTGGAGGCAAAGAGAGAAAGGCCCTCTGTTTTTCTTCTCTTGATATGAGCAACTTCATTTTACTGTACATTGGATGAGACACTTTCACTTCCTCATATCTATATCTATATATCCCTTTATCTCTCTCTCTCTTTACATATAAATATATAAATATATATGTTTGTCATCCCTAAGCCAGTCTTCTTGCAAGGCTAAAGTTAACATTACAAGACTATAATTTGAAAAAAGTGAACATTAGTTTCCTCCTAAAAATCCACAGTACTGAGGTAAGACTTTCATAATAGTTTCTTATCATCACTAGCATCCTTTTCTCATAGTGACAAACTAGGCTATAAGATATAGCAAACCCTTATCTAAGAACTTAATATTCTGTTTGGAACATTTTTCTTTTGTGTGTGGCAGTATGTAATTTTATATAACTGCCCTTGATATTTGCTTCATTTCTTTTATTGTAGTTTGAGATTATTTACAGGCAAGCCCACTTGGTTCACAGAGGTTTTCTCTGTGAGCTAACTGATGGTTTGTAATGTCAATTAAACTTTTTATACTAACTCCATATTCTAAACTTTGAGCTATGGGCAGTTAGGAGATGCAGTGGATAGACTGTTGGTTCTGGAGTCAGGAAGGCTCATCTTTGTGACTTAAAATCCAGCCTCAGACATTTACTATCTGTGTGACTATGCCACCCTGTTTGCTTCAGTTTTCTCATTTGTAAAATGGGCTGGAGAAGGCAATGGCAAACCACTCAAATATCTTTGCCAAGAAAATCCCAAATGGGGTCATGACTGAATGACATTCTCTTCACCATGACAGGACCCTACTTATTCTTTCTCTAAACCCTTGTTGATTAATTTATTAATTGTTCTCCCAAGTCTCAGGTGCATGTTAAACTGTGCCATAGTTAAACCATGGCTTTCTATCCTCAATCATAAACTCTAGGATGGAGTGGTTACTTCCCATCATTTCAGCTTTAGTAAGCAGTTCCTCTCTGTTAATGAGTATCTAATCCAGAAGAGAATTCCTCCATCTTTTGAGGTATAAGTACAACCTGGAATGGGATAAGTACCAAAACAAAGTAAAAATAGCTGATAATGTAACATAATGGCAGATTTTCAAAGTGCTTTGATTAGGTGATGCTCACAGCAATGTTGTTAGAATACATTCTTAGAATTCCAGAATTTGAAGGTAACTGTAATATCAAGTAGGGTATGAAAATGCACAAAAGATGTTCAAAATGCACTGAGAATTCAAAAGAGGGAGGAATTACTCATTAGCAAGTCCATTTCAGGGAAAGTTTCAGGGAATAGATAGCATTTGAGCTGGCCCTTGATGCATGGGAGAGACTTAAATTTATGGAAACATAAGGAATAACATCAACAAATAGCATAGAGGTAGGAAGGTGCTAGATAGCTTTGGCAATCTACTTGATTATAGAACAGGGCCTAAGGAAAGGAAGTAATATGGGAAAAGACTGGAAACAGATTGTATTTAGAATGTATAGGACTTGAAATGTCAAAATAAAAAGCTTGGAGTTTGCTTGGCCCGCAATAAGTAGCCATGGATGGTTTTGAGCAGTGAAAGTACATGATTATAAGAGAGTTCAGGGCTAAAGGTATAGATTTGGTGATTTAAAAATGATTACAAAATCATCTGCAAGAGAAGAGATAGTTGCATCCATGGAAGTGGATGAGCTTTCCAATGAAGAAAGTGTAAGGAGAAAAGAAAAAGCAATAGATAACTGAATCAAAGAAGATAGCATATTACCCAGTTATTTTATTTTTTTGCTTTTTAGAGGGCAATTGGGGTTAAGTAACTTGCCCAAGGTCACACGGCTAGATTTTTGCTTGTGTGTGTGTTAAGTGCCTGAGGCCGGATCCGAACTCAGGTCCTTCTGACTCCAGGGCCGGCGCTCTACTCACTGCGCCACCTAGCTGCCCTCAATTTTTAAAAAGCCACTCAGTCCTTACCCCCATCAGTCTCTCCATCTCCATTAGCTGTTCCTTGGCTTTTATTTCAAGATCCCTAGAAGTCAAAAGCTCTTTCTCTCACTTCTGAATGTGATAAAGCAATTGACTTTCAATCTGACTACTCTGGCTGTCCAGTACATGCAGCACAGTTAACAACATTCAGGGAATGCTGGCTTTGGCACTTTCTTTAGCCTCTGAAGCAGCATCTTCCATCATTTACCAACCTAATTCATCAGGTTAAGTGGGAATCAACCTGGTGGTGCCCTAATGAGAACTCCTCATAGGTGATCAGGAGCTCTCTGGTGACAGGTAGCCAGGCAGGTCATATCAATCCAACCATATGGTCAGGCTGCCCTCTTCCTCCACATGTGTAGGGATCTTTCCTCAACTCAGCCATGATGTGAGCCACAAGGCCATCTCACCATCTCACTCCAACATGCCAAGACTACCAAATAGATAGGCTCATCTCTAAAGGCAGACTTCTTAGTCTAAGTTTGATATTAGGATGAACTGAGGCAAGGGAAAGTCAACTGAATGTTTAACAAAGGAGGAGGCTTATTTTGCCCTAACTCAGTAGGAATATAAAAAAAAAATAATTATTATGGCATTTAGCTTCTCTGGATGAGGCCTTCTTGTCTTCATCTGGAAACTGTCTGGTCAGAAAGCTATTAAGTAATAACACTCACATGGTTTCAGGCACACACCAAGTTTGAGAGACCCTGATTACATAAGGCTGGGATTTTATATTCTCAGACCAGGAAGTGGTCTGCACCAGAGAACTAGAGTCTTTTAGGTTTCATGGGTGGGGTGGTGGTGTGAATGGAAAAGGAACAAGCTTTGTCAGGAAAATTCTGGTCCAATCACAGCAACACAATTTGGAGTTTGCCTCTAGCTACAATAGACTGCTGCTGGATTCAGCCACTGTCAGTGAGGCAGAAAGGTTTTGAGAGAAAGAAGTTAAGGCTCCCATTTAGTTTGAGCTTTCCCCTGAGATAAATGAAAAAGCCCAAGAAACAGTTTCTGGGTAATAATCAATTTCTTAATTAGGTTAGCTGATAATCAATAAATTGATGATCAGTGGTTTCTCTCCATAGCCAAAGACAAAACCATGGAGATCACTGAATGCTTAAATACCTTTGGAAAAGGGGGTGCCCCTGACAAGTGAAAATCAACACTGATTGGTGAACAATTAATGAGGTAGACTTTCAAATGAGAAAAAGGCCTGAAAGTCTTCAGCTCCTCCTGCTGAGAACTGGCTTGATCAAGAAACTCAGCTGCCTCAAGCAATCTAGATAAAGAAATTGATCTCTACACAGACCACTCTGGTTGGTTTTCTCCTTCTTAAGCTGGGTTACCCTAAACTCCAGTGGTCGAGTGGGGGGGTAGTCAAGGGCATGGACTTCATGCTTTAGGATTGGAATGTACCTAGATTAGATTCTGTTTACACTCTAAATAGAAGGCCTTCTAGTCTGGTGAGGTCCTGCCCAAGATCCTGGAGCATGTTCCCAGAGGATTAAGCAATCTTATGTATCAGCAATGACTTACAGGAGCTGGTCCTTGAATGAGGAAATAGAGAGAAAAAGCTTGGATCCTAATAAGTAATGGGCTATTAATATAATAGAAAATAATATGTCACTACCCTGGTTATTCTGCTGCAGGTTTCACACAAGACTAGAGACTGTCTCTGACACCAGTTCTACCCCCTGGTCCAATCTACTCAGCTGCTGCTTGCTTCTGAACTTGCTCCTCACTTATTATACAGCCTAGGGTCAGGGAACAGTTCCTAATCCTGGACTGCTCCCTGTAGGGCGAAGTTCCCTTCTCAGTCCACTTTATATCTGTGACCTAACACTGAGCAGTGAGTGGCAGAGCTGATATTTGTTAGCTGTTCTAGCTCCCTGGACAAGGTCAAGTCCTGTGCTAGGTCTGTGAACTCCTTACCTTCTTGCACAGTTGTGGCTAGACCCAATCTTCAGTGTCTACAGACTTTTGTGTCTACTTATACAGACTTGGACTGGAAAAATGACTCATTGTCCTTTTTTCTTGGCTTTCCTGGTCAAAATTCATTATGGTGCATTTTATAGATCTTTGTGGAGTAGCTGTTGGGGAGAGCTTAGATCCATTGCTTCCTCAGCTGGTTTCCTTCACTTCCATTATCTGCCTTCTTCAACTCTATATAGCTGCTGCTGCTGAATGGTTAAAAAAAAAAACCAAAAACAACCCAAGAAACCATGCCAGCTGGGTTCACTATAAATTAGAAATAATAACTGAACCCTCACTGCAACAAGGCAATGCCTTTTTTTTTACCTCCCTATTTGCTATCCAACTCACTGAAGTTACTATTCCAAACTCTTTTATCCCTCTCCACGCTGCCCACCATAATTCTCCCCCCTACCCTCTCAGCTGAGGACATCAACCCACTTTTTTTTTTTTTTTTAGAGGGTAATTGGGGTTAAGTAACTTGCCCAAGATCACACAGCTAGGTTTTTGTTTTTGTGTGTGTTAGGTGTCTGAGACCAGATCTGAACTCAGGTCCTTCTGACTCCAGGGCCGGTGCTCTACTCACTGCGCCACCTAGTCACCCTGATCCCACTTTTAGCAGAAAAATTGAGGACATTCACAGAGTTCCCTCTTTTCTCCTCCTCCTTACCCCCCATCACTTAGGTATCTCCCTCCAAAATTTCCTCCTTCATTTTTGTTTCCGATGAAAAGATGGCCCTTCTCCTTGCCAAGTCAAACTCTATATGCACCCTCTATCTCATTTTCTTCTGTTTTCCCCAGAAGATTACCCCTGCACCTCTTCCTCTCCCCTCCCCCCAATCATTGCCACTGTTGCTAATTTTTAGTCTCTATATTCTGGCTCTTTCTCTGCCTCTAAGCATGCCCATGTCCTCCCCATCCTTAAAAAAACCAACCCACATGTGACCCACCCAACTTTGTTATCCATCTTCCTATTTCTCTCCTTCCTTTTTAGGCAAACTTTGAGATAGCCAGTCTATACTAGGCAGTCAGTAGTTGGTCAGTAAACATTTAAGTGCCTCCTATGTCCCAGACACTGTGCTGAGCTCTAGAAATACAAATATCAAAAGAAAAGAGATCGTTTCTGCCCTCAAGTTGCTTACAATCTAATGGGAGAAGGAAGACAATACACAAAAGAAGCTGAAAAGGGGAGGATAGGAACACTGTCGATGGAATTTTGAAGTGATCTAGTCATTCTGAAACGCATTTCAGAGCTCAATTCCAAAAGTCACTAAAATATTCTGACCCTTTGTCCTATCAATGCTGCTACTAGGCATAATCTTTCTTCTTTAAAAAAAATTGATTAATTTTAAGCTTACAACATTCAGTTTTACGAGCTTTTGAGTTCCCAATTTTCTCCCTCTCCCTCCATCTCTCCCCTTCCTCCTCCCCAAAACAGCAGGCAATTTGATAAAGGCTCTGCATATTCATTCACATTAAACATTTTCACATTAGTCATGTTGCAAAGAAGAATGAGAACAGGTGGAATGAACCACAAGAAAGGAGAAACAAAGCAAAACAAAAAAGAGAGAGCAAATAGAGAGCTTCAATCTGCATTTAGGCTCTGTAATTTTTTCCTGGATGTGGATAGCATTTTCCATCATGAGCCTTTTGGAGTTGTCTTAGAACCTTGCATTGCTGAGAAGAGCCAAGTCTATCAAAGTTAGTCATAGGAATAAACTTTGAAGAAATCACAAAAACATGGAAAGGATCGCTGTATCCAGAATATATACAGCAGTATTTTTGTATTAGCAAAGAACTGAAAACAAAGTAGGTACCCATTTTTGTGCCATAAGAAATATTGAAAGAGATGGATCTGAAAGGGCTTGTATGTATTGATACAGAGTAAAGAGGAGAACCAAGAGGCCAATTTATACAATGATTACAACACTGCAAAAGAAAATAATTGTCGGGGTGGCTGGGTGGCGCAGTGAGTAGAGCGTCGGCCCTGGAGTCAGGAGGACCTGAGTTCGGATCCAACCTCAGACACTTAACGCACAAACAAACAAAAACCTAGCTGTGTGACCTTGGGCAAGTTACTTAACCCCAACTGCCCTCCAAAAAGGCAAAAAAAAAAAAATTGTCAACAGCTTGTGAACTATGATCAATGCAATGACCAGTCCAATGACTGATGCTTCCCTCCTCTTGACAGAGAGTTAATGGTATAGAATAAGACAAAAGTCTTAAGAGACAGCAAATTTGTGGGTTAGTTTTGCTCCATTGTATTCATTTAATATAAGTGAAGGCCTATTTTTGGTGTATATTTGGGGGTATATTTATGGGGTGGAATGAGGGAATCAATGATAATTATATGAAAAGGAAGAGAAAATGCCAATGAAACAAAAATAAAGAAAACGATAAAAAGGCAGCATAGCACAAGGTTTAGAATGTAAAACAATCATCATCATTGGAAATAGATATATTTTATACTTAAAAGTTGTATATAAGAGATTTAGTATGTCATATAAAATCATATTTTTCTGTTCTTTGCATTTAGGAATATTCATGTTTACAGATTTTTGTCAAAAATATAATAAAAATGAAAGAACAAAATAGAGAATTATTGAATCCTATCAGTTTAGCAGGTCTTGATTGATTTCAAGCAGGGCTTGAAAAATTGATTTTTCATTTTTGCAATTTTTTTTGTATATTCCATATCATAGTGTTAGAAGTGTTAGACACACTGGTTATGTGGCTAGCTTAATTGCCAGTCATTTGACATCTGGAGAGTTGGACAAGTGGAGAGAATGTTGATTTCTGGTAACTTTTGTGCCATCTGCTGGTCAAAAATAATACCACATGCTCCCTCAGTTAAATAAATGGATTATTGATGTAAAGCAGGAAAGGACCTTGAAGGTCCTCTGGTCCCATTTCCTTATTTTATAGAAAAGGAAACTGAGACCTAGAGAGGTTAAGTAACCTTACTTGCTCAAGGTCACAGTAGTAAGGAAATGGCTGAGGTGGGATTTAAACTCAAGTCCTTTGATTCCATATCTAATACTCCACTATATCACACTACTTCATTCTCATGACAGCCTGCTTGCTCTTCTCTGGACTTAGCAGAGAACAGGGCAATGAGCCAAGGCAGATGAAATCAATTACAAAGCATAACTTTCTGCATTGTATTTTTCATGTTTTATCATGTTCAGTCATTTTTAGTCATGTCTGACTCCTCATGACCCTATTTAGGGTTTTCTTGGCAAAGATACTTGAATAGTTTGCCATTGCCTTCTCCAGCTCATTTTACAGATGAGAAACTGAGACAAACAGGGTTAAGTGACTTGCTTAGGGTCACACAACTAGTAAGTGCCTGAGGCCAGGTTTGAACTCAGGAAGATGTCTTCCTGAATCCAGGACTGGGACTCTATCCATGGTGCCATCTAGCTGACCACACCACATACTCAAATAGGTAGAGAAGAAATTGGGGAAGTTTACAGTTTAACCTTTTTTAAGGTTTAAGGTATAACTTCATCAATGTTGTATCATCTAATATACAAACGGCATATGATGAAGACATAACCAATTTTCTCTTGTACATTAACCTGCAAAATGTGTTAGCCAAGTTAAAAAGTTTGTTCCTGGGATTGGTTAGAATAAAGAGTAGGTCTGGCCAAATCTAATACAAATGTCCACCTAACAGATTAACTTCTGGAGGTAAACTCCCTAAAAGTTGTTCTTGCTTCGATTAGAATATAAAAGAATGATTCAGGAACAGATTGCTATCATACCTAAGGAGATATATGGGGTGGGGGTGGGAAAGACTCAGAGATTAGTTGGTTGCCAAATAGCAATAGTGGTGGAGAGGAAGAAATGGGGGAAGAGGAAAGTAGCTATAATGGTACTGAACGTAAGAAGTGGTGGAGACAGTTATCAGGGTAGTTGAAGAAAGGCAGTTATTTAAGTGGAGGAAATTGCTTATATTTGTATCTGGATCAGTCATAATATCTGGCTGTGTGCACTCAGTAGAGAGAACTAAAAGGCGTAGTTTGAATCCTGCCTTAGATACTTACTATAGGAATCTGGGAAGTCCCTTGAACTCTCTGAACTATAATTTTCCTTTATGTTAAATGGAGAATACTACCTATCTTCTGAGGATCAAATGAGATAATATATATAACATTCTATATAAATATAAATATATATTATTATTAGTAAAATTAACCATTTTCTGAGCCAGTAACTGCTGGTTTATATCATAGCATGATATTTTTCATATAATGCAATTTGTTATGCTTTTGTTATACTTTAGATAAACCCAAACCCAAGGTACCACTCCAATTGCACACAATATCAATAGCAAATTCTGGTAATTTCTAAATTTCACTTTCTAGTTAAATAGCTGTTTTCCGGAACAATGCTAAAATTCACTTCCTTGTTCTTTACTTTTCTTAGTAAAGCCAGAAAACAATAGTTGGTCTCAGTTCTGTAATTTGCAGAATCTGTCTTTCCTTTTAGTTTCTGATCTTATAATGCCTCAAGATAAATCAGAACTTGAATCCTATAGTTTCTCCAATCATTAAAATGTGTGCTTTTTTTTTTTTAAGAAGGGTTATTTTGGCTAACATTTCTTTTTTCAACAGCTATCTCTCCTTTCTTCACATTCTCTGATTTGTTTGGTATTATGATAGCTCTATCTTAGGTATAGAATTTATGCATCCTGAAGTATTAAGCATCTTAAGTGTGGAGATACTAATGAAATAAAACATAATGTGGATCTTGCACTTTGGTAAGTTAAGATCAGACTCCAGTAATGAGATTAAGAGTGGGAAATAACTGAAGACTACCTAGAGAAGACAGACAATGGAGGGCTAGGCTAGTTTAAGGGTAACAGATTTGGGTACAGATATTTTGATAGGATCAAGGGTGGGAATTAGGTGGACAATGGAGGGCTAGACTAGTAAGAATAAGAGATTTGGGCCTAGGTATAATGAGAAGTTTATGGCCTCAGGAAAATGCTTCATCAAATGGGAAGATTCAATCAGAGTTCAAGGGGTTTCCCAGAGCCTATACCCCAAGGATAATGACCTGCTTTTGGTGGGGGCATGGAGGACTGGACCTATGAATTTATTGGTATAATATAGGAAAATCTCCCTAAAGAAACTTCCTCTACCAACATAGAACTGCATCTACATTTTAGTTATAATGTTGATGCTCTGTATAGTGTTGGTTGCTGTTTGTCCTTCCTTTTGGAAGAGGATCATGACATCAGGGAGGTGATACCATGACATGCAAGTGAATTGGATCTGAGGGATGGAGGGCTGTGCAAAGTTACCAGTCTCACTTTCTCCTCCAGAACCATTTGGTTCCAGTGGCAAAAAATAGATAGGACAACTGGAGATGGCCCAGGATGTAGTGGGAGACATTGGCCTAAGCTAAGGTCTTACAGGTCTCAGTTTGACTGAGTTAACACCCCATTGGTGATTAAGGCTAGGTAAGAAATGAGGCAGTGGATGGCCTTTTTAGTTAAAAAAAAAAAAGGTAGGAGTTGTATTTACATTACATTTTTCTTCTACTAATATTTTCCATAGGTAAATTATACAAAAACACCCTGCCTAATGGTGTTAAAGGGTTCCAGAAAACCATGTTACAAAGGACAGTTTCACAGGAATAATTGAGAAATGAATATACTAGGTCAGACTGTATCACATAACAGCATCTAACTTGAATATATTAATGACATTATTCTGAAATTATATTAGAGGTCAGGATAGTACCATACATAATAGGAATATGCAGAATTCATTTTTTCTTTCTTGGTTGGCGAGACTCTGACTGGGTGGCATTTTTCCCCATTAGTAGATTGCAGCAATTCTTGTTTGTAGGTTGGTTGTTATTTTCCATGAAGGTCATTGATTGTCTCTAGGGTTTCATGGATGTTGGTTGGTATACTAGACTCTTACTATTGCTTGATGTATCAGTGCATGGATTTAGGTATGTTACAGGTCAAATCATCTCTCCAGAGCCTAATTAGATGCATGAAAAGCTTGATATAATACATCCTATAAAACAAAATTTTTTTGCTACCCAAAAAAGTAGACAAGTAAATGGACAGAGTGCTGGGCTTGGAGTCGGGAAGATTTGATTTCAAATATGGCTTCTGACACTTGTTAGCTATGTGACTCTGGAAAGTCACTTAACTTAACCTCTATTAACCTCAGCTTCCTCTTCTGTAAAAGATAATGACACCTAGCACTTACCTCCCAGGGTTGTTGTGAGGATCAAATGAGGTAATATTTGTAAAGCATTTAGTATAGTGCCTGGCAAGAAGGCCCTTAATGAGTGATTGCATCCCTTTTACCACATTTGAATAAGAACTTCCACTGAATGTGTGAATGAAAAAAAAGATAGTGTTGGAGTGTTACCTTCAATCACACAGCCAGTATACGTCAGAGGCAGGAACTGAAAATCTAGGCCACCCTGACTGATTCTGTCTCTCACAGTACACACACACACACACACACACACACGTATGTAGATATATATAAGCAACACACACATATAAGCATCTGATACATTTTATGTATACATATGCACACATATTAATTGAACACTGTTTTTTAAAAAAAATGACAAGCCAGTCTGTATTTGGAGGGAGTAAAGGGAAGAAAATTCTTAAGAAAAATATTGTATAACATATTATTGGAGTAAAAATTAATAGGATGGCAATTTTTTTTACTATAGACAATAACAGGACTAAATTTGACAATATTGGTATTCTTTGTTGAATTATTATATATTAAAATAACAGTAAAACATTCATTTACAAACATTTAATTAAAAAAACAAACAAACCTGTGTCTCCTGAAATTGGTGATTAGAGATACTATATAAAAATCTACTCGGATGCCTCACTGTGCATAGGTGAACCTGGATTTTCAAAGGATATTACAGCAACTACAAGTTCTGACAAGTTGTGTTGTAATTGAAAGACTTTGGATTTGGTCCCAACAATAGCCTGTGCTTATTTTCAAAGATCAATTTATAGATACAGAGAGGCTTGTCCTCCTCAGGATGACTATGAGGTGAAAAATTCTTTAGTTATAACTCATAAAACAAAGAAAAATACAAAATGATTCTCATTCCTGGGGAGTCCCCTTCTGCTTCTGCAGTATGGTCCAGTGTTGAAGAGCAGGACACAAAGTACTAACAATCACAGCTTCTGGACTGTCTAAAAATATCAACTTATTTGCCATTATTCTAAATGCTGGTTCTTGTCCATAACCTACAAAAAGACATAATACCTGAAGAAATGTTTTATCATAGCTTCACAGATTTAGAGGTGGAAAGCACCTTGGAGGTCCAATTCGACACTCACTTTACATATAAAAAACAGTCCCAGAATGGCTTGCTGGAGGTCACCCAGACAGCAAATGGCAGAGTAGAGAACTAAACCCAGGTCCTTTGGCTCTAAAAGTGACAATTTTCATATAAGTGAAATTGGAGGCTGTCAGGATATAACAAGTAAATAAAAAAAACATCCCAGGTTCTTCTTGGAAAGGTCAAAGAATTTGCTGAGTTGATTTTGTTGCTCATCCAAAGGTGAACGTCATTTCCTGGGCTACTAATATTACAGTGCTCATTTCGAGCATAAGCAAAAAGACTACCATGAGGATAACTGAAGTTTGAATTAATAATTTATGAAATTGTGAAACAGAGGTAGGCACACCTGGTTCTTTGGGTTCTTGCTGAGAAAGACCATGACTAGTAGCAGGAAACAGAGCAGCAATCACACTTTAATTAAGCACAAAAGGCATAGGGGCAAAAATCATATAAAAGCAGAGACAAGCAGCAAGAGGTACAGAGGTAGATGATATGGAAACAGGGGATGAAATAATGAAGGCAGCTAGCACAAAGAAAGGGAGAGTGACAGGGAGAAGCACACATAATTACTTACATAACCATAGATTAGAGTTGGGAACACTAGGCAGCATGGACCTGCTAAGACTGAAGAGTGCTTGAAGGGGGCAATTGATTGAAGGAAGCAAGAATTTGAGGCCTCATTTTTATAGGGTTTTTTGGCGTCTTCTATGCCACTCTGTTCATTAACATATCCAAATCATATCAGAGTTGTTGGCAAAACTTTAAAACTTACATGTCCATATAATTTCAAAATTATCAGCACTCTGGATATTCTGTTGATATCTGGAATGTGTCTCAGATCAACATATAATTATATCAAAAATCTTGACAGCAGCACCCAGAAACCTTCCTGATTCCACACATATTAACAGGATGTGAATTTTGGTTATATATGATATGACTTTTAAATTATGCTACTTGGTTCTTTCGGATGGTTTGTATGTGGCTTCCAGGTTCTCTTTTGCAATCTTATTTCCTAGTCTTTGCCCCTTTATCCTGGCTATTTGTAAACTTACTAGATTGACAAGGGGAGAAGGGGTCAGGGGACCAGAACAAGACACAATTTCAACACAATATTTATGTGCCCATGTCTACTGCAAAGAATGAAGAGGTAAAGACTCAAAAGACCTCAAAAGACACTCTGAATTAAATCAACATATACTTTAATGCTTAGTGACTTCAGTGCAAAGTGGACAGGGAGGAATGTGGCAAAAAAAATGCTCAAAAACCTAGGATCAAGAAACTAAAGACTAAACTAAACTAAAAACTCACATCTATACAGGATGGATACTTTCTTCAAGAAGAGATTCAGGCACTGAACAGGTGAAACACCAAATAATACCATAAAAAATGAAACTACATCTTAATACTTAGGAAATGTGACCTGTTATAAATATGGGGATCATTTCTGAGTCAGTTACCTGTACAGTCAGATCATGTATGTATTATAGGAACATTACATTTTATTGAAACTATGTACAAAGCAGCAGGGTAGTTAACAAAAAGTCAGGATCAGTCATGAAGACTTGGGTTCAAGTCTTGCCTCTAACACATAATAACTGTGTAATCACGAGCAAGTACAGTATCTTTTAAATTCTGTGTCCCAGGGAGTTAAAAGTCTGCATTAGTAGAGAAAGTTTCTTTGCCTGGTGTTCCCCACACCAATGAAATCACAGTTTTAGTCTAAAAAAAAATGTCCAAGGAGCCATAAAGACAAAAATAAAGTCCTCAAACTCAAGAAACTTAAATTTTACTGCCAATATTTGAAGAGGTATTTTTGGTACTTTCTGAGGCAAAGTTCATTCATCTAATTTGTGGGTGTCACACATCAACTGGAAATATATTTGTGGCTGTTGGCATAGGAAACCACGCTTTGTTACACACCAAATTCAAACGGAAGCAAATTTGATAGGCAATTTATACTTGAAAGGATATTTAGAATTCTTTCATATAGTCTACATTATCTTTTATTTCAGCCCAGGATCTAGGCCTGCCTTAGAATAAGGATCATAAGAGTACACACACTGATGAGCTCACAGATCTATTTGAACATTGTAGGATCACAGATTTAATGTTAGAATTTGCCTGAAAGCTATCAAGTCCAAATTCCTAATTTTACAATCATTAAGTGACTAGTCCAGGGCACAATTGGAAGCCATTTTCCTGATGCCAAGTCTAGAACTATATTCATGAGTAAGCCTGTCAATAAGCACTTATTAAACACTTATTTGCTAGGTACTAAGCACTGGGGATACAAAAAGCAAAAAAGTGTCTGCCCTTAAGGAGTACACATTCTAATTGGGGAGTAGGAGGAGACCAGTAAATAACTAGTCCATACAAATTACATAGAACAGATGGAAATAATCTGAAAGGGAAGACATTAGCAGCTGCGGGGACCAAGAAAGATCTCCTGCAAAAGGTGCAATTTGAGCTGAGTCTTGAAGAGAACCAGGTCAACCAAAAGGCAGAGATAAGGGAGGGAGGCAAAGTAATCCAGGCACAGGGGGCCCATAGTTCAAAGGTAGAAAGATGGAATGAGTATCATGTTAGATTACAACTAGTTATAACTAACTACCCGAGTCCCATAACTTCCTTATGGGCCCCACTGAACAGTAGGCCCACTGCCCCTACCTAGCCATTCCCCTCTCCCTCTCAATATCCTAACTTTTTCATCTATGCCTCACAGCTCACTAGAACAATAGGTGTGTCCATGAACTCATAGTTCTCATAGCAATAGCAGGTGTGTCTATGTGATGGGATCCAGGCCATCCTGCCCTCAGACCCATTCTTCATATTTCCCACAGAAACAGGTGTATCCAGGTACTCAACCACAACCACATCCATCTGGCCTTAGACAGGACCACAACACACAGCCAATCAGAAAGCAGAACCACCAGGATGCCCAAGTAGGATGTGGACCCCAAAACAATAGAAGGGACTTTGCCTGAGTAGATACTTGTGCAATAACAGTAAAGAACTGATCTAGAGTAAACTTATGACATAAAGGCTTATTATAATATCATTATCATACATATATAGCTTCCCAAATGGGTTTTTCTGAATGCATTGTGGTTAAATGCATGCACAGTTCCACTATGACTGGGACCCCTCTTCCCTTACCTAATCCCTTAACAAATCCCTCCTGCCTTTTTAATATTCATAATTTCTGCTATGTAATTGCATCTTTACCCTATAAAAATCCCTCTTGCTTTCTCTGAAGCTGCTGGAATTTAGCCTTTATGAGAGGTGTCAATCTCAATAAATGCCTATACTTGGATTAGAGGTGGTCTGACTGAATGTACCCTTTGAGACAGTTCCACCACAACACATTATGAAACTGCAAGTTTTTGGCGTCCCTGGGTGGGCAGAGCCTAAATCCCAATAAAGGAACTGCAATTAGAGGATTTTAGAGTGAGGAGCGTACTAGAGTGTGAGAACACTGGGAAGGCCATGTTTTGAAGTGCTTAAAATGCCAGAGAGGACTTGGGAAAAAAGCCACTGAAGTTGACTTTTTTGAGCGGGTGGGGTGGTGAGGAAGGACAAGTACTGATCCCAGAAGATGGCTAAATTCACACTAGAGAAAAATCACCGTGCCAGCTGGATGGAGGATGGATTGGAGTGGGGAGAAACCTGAAGTTGAGATACTCGTTGTAAGGCCATTGCGGTAGTTTAAATGCTGGAGCTATGTAGACAAAAATGAAAATCCCTTCCCTCTGGGCGCTTAAATTTTACTCCCATTATCTGAAGAGGCAAGGAGGATCTAAACTGGGGTTATGGTTCTGTGACTGGAAAGAAAGGGGCACCTAAGAGAGGGGATGGCAGAAGAGACAAGATTTGGCAAAGGTGATAAATTGAGGGTGGCATAGCTAAGAGTAACGGAAGTTCAGAAGGAGAAAGGGCTTAGCTATAACAGCTCCGGGGCATACAGGGGGTCACCAAGCGGGACAGCCTAGAAGAGAGAAGAGCCCTGGGATATGCCCATGGTGATAACTGGGTGACTCGGTCCAAGAACCAGCAAGAGACAGAAGTAGTTGAAACTGTCAGAGTATGAGGAAACACGTGACCAGGAAACTGGTTCTCTCGGAAATGTCCAGGGTTTTCCCGGCTATAGCACTGGGCGACAGACAACTCCGTCCCCTCTTCGACATTCCGGGAGGGAGCTAGAGATCCAGCAAAAGGAACAGACTCTATGCCCATGTGTGACCTTGGGGAAGTCACTTCTGTAAGCCTCGGTTCCCGCATCTGTAAAATACTAAGGCAGGAACAGCGCAAGTCTAAGTCTTTAGGTGGCATCCCGGGGCCCTGTCCCGTCATCTGAGACATCGGTCCCCCCCAGCCCCAGGTCTGTGATTCTGGTCGCTGGGAGGGATCCAGACCTCCCGCTCCACAGGTGAGCGAGAGCCGGAGGCGGGCGCGGGCGCGGGCGAGCCCGCCTCCCCGTCCCTGACGTGACTGAGCCCGCGCGGCCCAGAGCTCTGGGCGGCCCTCGGGCGCCCCCCGGCGGTGCCAGTGCCGCGTCGCCAGGGGCCGACAGCCGGAGCACGTCATGGAGACGGAAGAGGCGGGTGGTGGCTCGGCAGAGGCTGCGTTGGTTGTGTCTGGCGCGGGGGCAACGGAGCCCCTGGTACCGCGGGAGACGGCACGGCAGGGCGAGAGGGCCGTGGAGTCGGCTGCGGCGGCGCTCTCCTCCTCCGACCCCGAGAATGGCGGCAACTGCGCAGACGGGCTCTGGGAGCTGCCGGTGGAGCACGCCTTGAGGAGGCCGGAGTGCAGCCGCTGCAGGTGACCGGGTAACTGTATGGGGCGGGGCCTGCGCGGTCACGAGGGAGGGCCCCGGGAGGGCGGCGCGCGCACAGCGCCTCCGGCGGAGGAAAACGCGAGGCAGCGGCGACCGATGCGCCGCGGCGCAGGCCCCGTGTGGTCACCCACCCCTCTCCCATTCCCTTACTTCCTCCCCCGCCCCGCCCCCCCGAGAAGTACTTCCTGTCTGGGGAGACGTTTACTCCTTACGTGCTGCCTGGGTTCCAGCGTGTCTCCTGCCTCGCGCCCGACCCCGCTCCCGGGCTTTTTCCTTTTAGGCCCATCGGTGGTGATCAGCTTCGATCTAGAGTCAGAGGTTTAACAGTTAAAGGGATCTCTGAGGGCGTTTGACCCCCTAACCCCGGCATTTAACAGACAGAAACTGGGTAGTTGAGTTGCCCAAGGTCACACAGCTAGGAAGCATCTCGGGCCAGAGTTGTGTCCAGCCCCCAGACTCCGGGGCCCCGAGAAGTGAGAGAACCCAGAGCCAACTCAGGAGGTGCAAGTTTTCCTTCTCCGTTCACTCCTGGCACAGGCTAGAGGTGTCCCAAAAGACTTAGTGCAGTTTTAAACCCTTTTGGGACACAGTGGATCAGTCAGGAGTTGGCTGAATCAGCACCTGTTTTAGTCTTTAAGCAGATCTACCATCACTTAAGGTTGACACTTTGGAATTTTAAAATATTTTGAAATATAAATTACACACTAAATACGTTCTTGGTCCAGATGACTTTTATTGTATTCTAATTCTCTGAATATTTGTAATCCCCAAATAGTATATATGATGTGTACTGTGTGTGTGTTTGTATGGTTATACTTATATTCGTTTGCTGTTATATCTAGATATACCCATACATGCACATTTATGTATACACACACCTACACAGTATACAAAGTCTGACATCCGTATGTATGTGTGTGTGTGTGTGTGTGTGTGTGTGTGTGTGTGTGTGTGTGTGTGTGTATGTATAAATAATAACTTCCCTGGCCCCTACTGATCTTACTCTCTGGCCACCATCCTCATTTCTTCTGCCCTAAAACTTGGAAATCTTTCTAGCTAGTCTGGCTCTTAAAAGTGAACTTTAGCCTTTTCTTGGGGGAAATCACTCTGGCTATTTTCATATCCTACCTCCCCTGCCTGTATCTTTTCTCCTTACCTCTCCTCCTTCCCAGCTCTATGCTGCTTTTTTTTTTTTTTTGCTGTCAGAATGTAAATTCCTTAAGGTCTGAGACCATCTTTCATATTTCTGTTTTTATTCCTAGCATTTAACATAGTGTCTGAATCAAAATATGTATATGTATATATTTTATATATGTATGTATATACATTATGTACATATATACACACATGTATATATATTATGTATATATATACACACATATGTATATATATATATATATATGTTTATCTTGAACCAAGCAGAATAAATTTAATCTTTCTTTCACATATTTGCCCTTCAAATACTTGAAAATAGTTAACCATGTTCCCTCTTCAGTTGTCTATTCTTTCTGCTAAAACCTTACCATTTCTTCACATTGGCCAAGGTCGTTTGTCATGCTAGTTGTTCTTTTCTGAATGTTCATTTTCAAGCTGATTAATATGCTTCCTAAAATGAGATTTTCGAAATGTCAGAGTAGTCTTAACAGGGCAGGGCTATCACCTTTCCAGTCCTGGATACTATGTTTCTTAATATAGCTTAAGATCACATTAGCTTTTTAAATATGACATAGTTGATTCATACTTTTTGGTCTGAGTTCCCTCCCTTGTGGTCAGATGTACAGAGCTGCCAGTGGCCTCTTTTTCCTACTGCCTGCACAGCATCAGGCCTGAGCCTGCTGGGGCTATGACCCTTTCTGGTTCTAGTACACAGCCACAAGCCGCATTTTTGTCCTCACACTGCAAAGTTTTGGGGACTTCTTCTTGGCCAGACTCAGCCCTCCTGTGTCTTCCTCTATGAACCTCAGTTAGAAAAAAAATGACTCAGTAAATTTTCCTTTGATTCCCCAATCATGACTCGTTCTGCTCTTTCTAGGTCTCCGAGGGAGTAGCTATTGGGGATAATTGGGATGTACTTCCTTCTTTATCTTCACTGTCGTTGCTGGTTCTCTAGTTCCAGTATTTTATTTTATTTGCTTTTTGGAGGGCAATTGGGGTTAAGTAACTTGCCCAAGATCACAAGGCTAGGGCTTTTTTTTTTTTGGTTTGTGTGTTAAGTGTCTGAGGCCGGATCCGAACTCAGGTCCTTCTGACTCCAGGGCCGACACTCTACTCACTGCGCCACCTAGCCGCTCCTGGTTCCAGTATTTTAAAGGAGTCAGAAATTGATTTTGGATTTTAAGTATTTTTTGGGCTAATTGTTATTCACACCCACTAGACTGCCCCTGAATCTGGTGAGAGAATAAGGTAAAAAAACTAGCAGTAGATAGATTAGGATTAGGTATGATTATACACTCAAGAGCATCAGAGAGGTATGACTTACACACTCCATCACACTCAAATATAAATAATGGTTGCTACATGGTGTGTGTGTGTGTGTGTGTGTGTGTGTGTAACTTCATTGGATTGCTGCATGTGGGTAAGCAAAAATTGCTATATTATTAAGAAGGACATTTACCAATAAATAAAGTGGAAGAATGTCCAGAGGTAGGTAACTAGAATAACAATAGCTAGCATTTATATACCGCTTTAACATTTGCACCTACTTTACAAATATTAACTCATTTCATCCTTATAGTTTCTCTGTGGTGTAAGTATCACAGGTATTGTCACCATTGACTTGCCCATGGTTACATAGCTAGTAAATGTCAAAGACTGGTGTTGAATCCAAGTCCCCTCTTGGGAGGAAGATAAAATCTGTCTTCAAGTATCTGATTAGCTATCAAATGGAAGATAAGGTAAAAAGATAAGCAGACCAGGTAAACACATTCTCCTTCATCCAGAAGATAGAACTAGAGGATGATGGGTAGGAATTACAAAGAAACAAATTTAGTCTTGAGGTAAGAATAAGCTTCCTGATAATTAGATCCAAGTAAAAGTACATTGACCTTTCTTGGGCTAGGTAGTAGGGAGGTTCTTTCCTAGAAGTCTTTAAGCACAACCAGATGACTCATACTCAAAAATGATTTAGAGGGAATTCTTCTTATGCAGTTTAGAATCTATGTTTTCTAGATACTTTCCATTCTTCTTATGCAGTTTAGAATCTATGTTTTCTAGATCCTTGTAAAACTGAACTCTTGTTTTGTAAAATTTTTCTAACTTTTCTCAAATAAATTTATCTTGAAAAATGAGATTCCCCCTTTAAAAAAAATTCTTAGCTTTTGTATTGTAAGGAGGGAGGTGAATATCTGTTCCTGAATACAGATGACTTAAATTATAGCCATGAAGAAGGCAAGATCCTACTGTTCAAATCAACTCTACTTATCTAGAAGTATGCCTGAATATATGACTATTTTCTGAACTGGTTTTAAAAGACATATTTCTTCAAAGTTTGCTATTCTGAATAAAGTTAGCTAGTTTGAGAAAAATTTAAATATATATGGATTTTGAGTAGTCTTTTGCAGAAATGGCTGTATTTCTATACTTTCAGGGTGTTTTAAAAAACATTTCCTACATATTCATTTTACATAACTTAGCACTTACATAGCACTTTGAAAATAACACCTTTTAAGTTATTCCTTATAAATCCCATGTTAAGAAGGTAAGTACAGTTAGCTCTGAACTATCCATTTTATGTATTTAGTGAATTTTCAATGCCAGACCAATTTCTTTATTTCATAAATATTTCTGAGCTGCCTTTACCCCAACAATTGCTATGTGATCAGGATAGACAACTATTTCACCATTGCTCTGTATTCCTTATATTTAGAAATACTATTACCCTACTTTCTTCTTTAATGCAAATAAAAATTAGCTACATTTTGAAATTTATTTAATTTCAAGCCCCTCATTGACCCTGAGATGAACAAAACCCAGTATTCTTGCCTCCAGAAGTTATCATGTTGGCTATGGATAAGAATTATAAAAGCATTTACAAATCCTGTGTCTAATATGGTATGTATGTATCCAAATATCAATCATCACACATTTTTAAATGCCTGAGCAGCCTGTTCTGGGCTAGGCACTGTGCTATGCACTTGGTATACAAATACAATAAATAAAACAATCCTTGCTTTTGTTTATCTGTCATCTAAGGTGTTTGCCAAGCAAATAATTTTCTGGTCTTGTTTTCTTTCTAACTGCTCCAAATGCCTCTTTTTTTGAACATTCATTTTTTTCCTGATTATTTGTTAGGCTCAGATTTGCATGGCATGTCACCTTGGGTTGCATCTTGAGCTCCTTTGCTCTTCAGAATACATTATTCACTCCCCTCTTGTGGTTTTTGGTAGGTACAGAAATAGTCTTGTGTTATTCAAGTTTCCTCTCCTTTATTTTAGAAGGTCTTTCACTTGGTCACTTGCACAATTTGTTGTTTGTCATTGGCATTTTTAGGTGTTTCACAAGAGGCACAGGAATTTTTGGACTCCAGCCTCTAACACACTGACTATGCCAATTATTAGACAGGTAAACACATGGGAGGACTGCTAGCAGTTGTTCTAGCATTAGCATACGTTCACTCTTGATCTAGGCAGATAGGAAGATAGGAACAGAGTCATTATAAGGGGTTAAGAAGCTTACTTTATTCTAATCTAGTTTTCTCATAATGGGAATATCAACTCCTACAGCTTCCCTAATCATCCTTCTCACTGTGGCAGGTGACAAGGGGGGGCAACTACCCCTATATCTCTATGGGATCAGTCGAGATAGGCACAGCTTTTCCACAGCTTGTGCCCTCCCCATAAGTCCCTTCTAGTCTCAGTGGGGGCCAGTTGAGGCATTGTACCTTTATGCATTACCCAACTCCCAAATAGGTTCCCCACTTACTGACCAGTGCTTACTTGCTTTATAGGGCAATAGACAAAGCAGGCATTTTGCAACATTAAGCTTACAGGTTAACTTTATCAACATTGTCATTCAACACAAGCATAGTAAACATTATTTATGTTATCCCTATATCTCACTGCGCAAGCATGGTGGAGATGTTAACAAGTAATGAGTCTGGGAAATATTATTTAATAATTGGAAACTAGAGATTGTTATGGCTGTGGAATCTGGGAACTAAATTCTAAGACAGAATAACAAAAACCCACCTTATTTCTAGTTAGGTGTAGCCATTGGGAGTTCATAGCATATATTCTCCCCCGACCCCCCAACCCCAGAGTTGATTTGTGGATTCTTTCAATTTGTACCTTGCTTTCTATGTTCAGAAAGTCTGGGCAGTTTCCTTGAATTATTTCTTGCATTATAGTGTTTAGATTTTTCCTTAAGTTGTCCTTCCTTAAGTTGCCATATTTTATCCAATCTTTGAGATCCACATGTTTATATAGAAATCATAATTTCTTTTATAGTTACTGCTTTTTGCATCTCTTCTTCCAGTTTGTCCTTCACTTCTGCATCTTTGGATTCACAATCAATTATTCTCTTTTGTTGCTTTGGTGAGACCTGCCACCATGGATTCAAGTTTTTCTATTCTGCCAATTATTTCTGCTATTCAGGCCATAGATTCTCCTTTCACAATTCTTATTTTTCTTTTAAACTATTCAGGAACATTTGGCTGTGATTTCATGCTTTGTTGGTAATCTACAACATCTTCTGCATCATTAGGTGTGGATTCATTTTCCTTTGTCTTGCAGTATTCATAGATATTTGAACTCTTTTAGCTGAGCCGGTGGTCATATTTCCTTCTGTTATTAATATTTTTCCTATTTGTTTTATTTACTTATGCTCAAGTTATTTGAGTTCTTCCTGAGATGTTTGGTCATTTCAGTCATTTTCCCCCCTTATTGCTCACTGTTTGATTCATTTCATTTTAGTGGCATTTCCCTGAGGGCTAAATTTCAAAGCTGTCTCAGCCTTCTCCCACTCTGGGCAATACATGTTTCACAGACCGGGAAAACAGAACTAGCCTCAGATGAATCCTGATCCCTTTTCTTCAGGCTTAGTAGAGTGCTACACAGAGACACAGAAATGTTCCACCCCATTTCCCCCTGTTCTGCATTTTTCTGATTGAGCTCTTTTGCTAGTTGTTAGTTGTTTGAATTGTTAGGTCTAGTTAGGTCTCTTTAAAAATTAAAAAAAAATTCACTCAAAAATCTCCTTTCTTCACTTTCATCTCTGTCCCTCATTTAAGAACAGAGGAAAAGCAAAACTATTTTTTTTTTAAACAAACAAAGAGTCAAACAAATTTCTGCATTGGTCATATTTAAAAAAAATGTGTTTTATTCTATAATCTTAGTGCTTCACCTCTCTGTTGGGGTGGTTAGCATTTTTCATCATTAGTCCTTGGAATTTCATGATTAGCCCTTCTACTGATCAGAGTTCCTAATAACATTTTAATATATGAGAGGAAGCATGGTGTTATACAGTGGTTCTCTGGGGGGAGCCTTGCCGTGTCACAGCAGGGCTGAAAAAGAATTGCTTACCCAGAGGTTGCTAGGGGGTGCATAAAAAGAGATGGGGCTCCCAGAATGGTGGAAAACAGAGAGCTGATTTTATTACCTTCCTACTAGCTTTTATAGCATGCTTCCTAATTGTTTTCCCCTGAGGACATTGTGCACTTCTTTGTTCCCAGGCCAGGGGTGTAAACCACACTTATCTCAAGGACATAATCCTCACACCTGGGTGTTTGAGCACCTGGAATGGGGGACTCATCCAGGCCTGGTAGCAGGCTCTTCAGCTGAGAAGGCTTATTCAGCCATTAGGGTCAGAGTCCCACTGGCCTGTGGTCCTCTACATTTCTCAGTAATGTAGTCTGCTTTCCCAAGATCCTTTTGGGGTTCTGAAATGTCAAAACTATTTTCACAGTGATACTGATATTTTAATTTATAATACAGTAAGTATCAATAGACATAATCCATAAAAACAAAAGTTCTTTGTCCTTAATTCATTTTAGGCATGTAAATGGGTCTTAAGATCAAAAAAATTGAGAATTGGTGAAGTCTATAGAGAAGTGGCCTTAAAGCCATGAGGATCTCTGACATAAATCTATGTGACTCTGGGAAAATTGCTTAATTTCGCCATTTTCAGGCAACTTTTTGAGGAGTTCTTAACCTTTTTTGTGTCATGTGCCCTTTGGGCAGACTGATAGAAACCTTTAGGTCCCTTCTCAGAGTAATTTTTTAAATGTGTAAAATAGAAATAAATAAGATTACAAAAAAGACAAAATCTGGAAACAAAATTATCAAAATATCCAAAAAAAGGTTCACAGACCACAGATTAAAAACCTTTGCTCTAAGACTCTAAGCTGCAGAGAAAGTACCAAATTGCCAAAAAGAGAGGGAGGTAAATAAAATCATAGGTCCAGCCCCTATTCCTAATAAATTATAAACAAATTTGTATATGGGAAATTTCAATTATATCACAAAATCATCTTTGAGAAGAGAATCAAAGCTAACATTGGTCAAGTGAGACAGATAGTACAATGAATATTACCTTACTTTTATGGACGAGGTCTTATAGAAATTAACTTGATTTGTTCTTGGTCTTATGGCTGACAAGTGTCAGAATTCATATTGGAATGTGGGACTTTTGTCTCACCATTCAGTGCTCTGTCATACCATTTTGAGAAATAGCTTTGAAGCATCAATTTTACATAGCCTTCAATTTTTAAAATGAATTTAATCTTCTTGAACTTTTCTTATTTCTTCAAATTCCCAGTTCCCTCCAACTGAGTAAAAGAAACTAAAAAGTCCTTTGGTGTAATCTGTGACTACTAATGATATTTATATAGTGCCTACTATGTGCCAGGCACCGTGCTAAGTGCTTTACAAATACTATCTCATTTAATCATTACAATAATCTTGAGGGATAAGTGCTATTTTGATCCCCATTTTACCAATGAGGAAACTGAGGCAAAGAAAAGTTAAATGTTAAGTTAATCCAGAGTCACATAGCTAGTAACAGTCCAAGGCCAAATTTGAACTTGGCTCTTCATGACTGCAGACCCAGCACTCTATCCATTGTGCCACTTAACTACCAGAAACTTCTGGGAGGACACATACAACATGAAGAATGCAGAGACACAAGGACAACTGTCCAGAAACAACAGACCCCTGAAGCTGCTTTTTGACAAAGGTCTCAACTGGCTCATTCTTTCACTTTTCCTATGAGAATCAGTTCAGCACCTTTAATAAAATAGATTTGCCTTATACATGTTGTACTAAAAGTCCTGTTTCTTCTTGCTGTCACCTGTGGGAAGGCCTGGCCTAGGAGACTGGCTGCTGTGGTTCTCAGTGCTGTCTGTAATTGCTGCTAAACTCTCTCAAAACTCAGCTGCCCCTTGACTCCTTAGCATTGCAACATGCATGACACTACTCATAATTTAGTTGGACTATCCACATCCTGATATTTCTTTACATTTTTACTTAGCTTAGAAGACCTAGATTTCCAACTTGTGGGGAAAATTAAAATGATTACTTCAACCACTGTATAAGAGTAGTGATAATGCTCTAAAAGTTGTGACAGGTGGGATGGCAGTGGAATAAGAACTAGAGGAAACAGCTTGAAAGGGGAGAAATGGGCTTCCAAGACTATTTAAAGAGAAAAATGGAGAAACAGATAAGGGAAGAATAGCAATTGGTTGTGGTCCTAGGAAATTCTGCTTGGTCTTAGAGAAATTTATTTAGTCTGTTTTACACAGCTATTCAGTCTAATTCTTCTAGACAACTCTATATTGCACACTAAATAGTCACAGAAATTTGAGCTAGGAGGGAACTCTTGTTACGTCTTTAGTATGTCTCTCATTTTATAGATGAAGAAAAGGAAGCTCAGATAGACTAAATTATTTGCCCAAAGTCACACAACTGTCAACTCTATTTTCTAGCTTATAAAAATAGATTCTGTGTAATGTAGAATGATTCCTAGTAAATGGGAAAAGCACTAGATTGTAGAAGTTCTAGTACTATCTATCTAGACCAACTTGGAAAAAATCCTTCTGTGGATCTCAGTTTCCTTATATAAAATACATATAAGTATAAATATATAATATAACATGACATTATATAACTGTAAATTATATAAAATATAAATTGTATATAAATAGATGTTTATAAATATGTAGTATATATCATATTGCAACATATTATTATATATGATATATAAAATATATTATACATGTTAAATATGTGAATAAACATATTAAAATATGTTATATAAAATATAATTATTTTATCCCACTATTATGAGAATTAATTATATGAAACAGAGTGAAAGCATTATGTAAATATATAGTAGGAAAATTCCAAATATGATATAACAATCACAAAAGCACATGATTATAGTATTAATCTCATAAAATTTCAATAAAATACATTGTTTATTTTGAAAACATTAAAAAGCATAGATATAGAAGGACCTTTCCACAGTACGATCAAAAGTATTTGGAGTAAAAAGCTAGCATTATTTCTAGTAGAGAAACATTAGCTTTCCCAGTAAAATCAAGGATAAGGCAAAGGTATGCATTTCCTCTTCTATTAGAAAAATGATAGAAACACTAGCATGAAAATTATAAAAGAAAACTAAATTATGGGAATAAGAATAAGGGGAAAAAAGGAGGCAAAATCATCTCTACTTGAAATTGATATGATGATTTTCTTAGGAAAATCTAAGGGATTTTTTCCCTTTTCTTTTTGAAATTAAACTTTATTCCTTTCAATTAATGCTCATTAATTGGATTATTGAATAAATTGAATTTATTTTCCCTCTTCCTTAGTCCCTGTCTCCACTGGAAAAAAAAAATAAAAACTGTGTAACAAATTTACATAATCAAGCAAAGTAAATTTCTGCTTTGGGCATGTTAAAAAATTTCATTCATTTTGCATATTTAGTCTATCACCTCTCTGTCAGAGGTAGGCAGCATTCTTCATCATTGGTCCTGTGGCATTAGGTTTGGTCATTGTATTGATCACAATTCCTAAGTCTTTCAAATGTTATTGTTTTTGTATAAATTGTTCTCCTGGTTCTGCTCACTTTATTCTGTATCATTTCGTGCAAGTGATTCCATATTTCTTTGAAAGTGTATCATTTGTCATTTCTTATGGACTATTATATTCCATTACATTTATATACCATAATTTGTTCAGCCATTCCCTAACAGATACTCCCTTGGTAGAAAGCAGATAGTTTTAATGGTTCTCCATTTCCCTAATATATAAAAATCTAAACTTCTTTGTCTGAATTTAAAAGCCTTCTACAGCATGGCACAATCCTTCCTATTCAGTTGTATTTCTTGGTATTCTCTTTTATTTAGTCAAACCATTCTGTGTTCTGTGAACTTAGTCAAACCATTCTATGTGCTATGTAGAATAAATCTCATTACTGGCATGTTTATACATCAATATCTCTTAGGTAATTCCTACCAGCATATAGCTAGTTTGAGATCAACAGATGTTTGATTGGTTTGGAGGTGGTCAAGAAGGATTTGGAGCATGGAGTTTAGCTCAGGAAGAATATCACAAAGATGAAGTTTTAGCTAACAAAGGATGGGAGAAGAGAAAGTACCAGGATACTGAAAAAATCGTCTTAAGTGGCAATACTGTAATGAGATTGGAAAAGCTCTGAAAATAAATGGCCAGTTTTGTCTTGCTTTGTTGTTTCTGTTATATGTTGCTCAGAAAATCTTTTGTGAACTGATTAGTTATGGTGAGCATATTTTCTGAACCCAAATTGGTACATATGGGCTGACAAAAGATTTATTTTTTTGTTTGTGAACTTATCAGAAAGTTTTACAAAAGTATAAAAAACAAATCACTCTAGTTGTACTGTACATTTAATAAATGCTTCTACTGAACAAAGTAATTTGAAAAGAAATATGAAATTGAACAAATACAGAGGGTGAATACTCATATTTTCTCTGTGTTTGGAGTATGATTGGTTTCCCAAATGAAATTCTTTAAGTTGATTCAACTCTCTGTTTGTAAATACCTCTTTTCCCCTTTATTTAGTGTGCTTTCTTTAAGATATGGTTTAAGGACACAAACATTACAACCAGTTGTCATCAATGATATACTACACATGTAATTCACATTCATATGTTGTACTTAGTGATAATTGCAAATAATATGAATGAATTATCATGAATAAGTATGTTTCTTTAGCCTGTGATCTCATCTGTCTGATCTGTTTGATCTGTGATCTCATCAGGCTGTGTATGTTTTGTTACTTTTTTTATTGTAATGCTTACTGACACTTTAATCTTGTTAATATTTGCTAAAAATAATGAAATTCTGGGACATTTTTATGGTTTGGACTACAAAGGTACAGAATATTTGAAGTCAGGGAGGTCCTTGAAAGTCTGGGATATATACTTTCTATAGGCTAATAATTTTTAGAACAACAACAACAACAATAATAATAACTGATATTTACATAGTATTTTTAAGTCAACTGTTTTGCTGTGAGTAAAGTATAGATTGAGGTTTCAATGAACGAAATGAAGCTAACCACAGTGAAGAAAGTGTGAATCAATTACAGCAAAAAAAATAAAAAGTCAGTACAAAAGAAAACCCTGGTAGTTTTAAAAAATAAATTACTTATAGATTAGTGATAAATATTGAATTACCTCTTCCTCATGCCATTTTTAAAAAGTCTTAAATTTTGAATTTCTCTTTTGCATCTTTATTTTATCAGGAAAGATTTTGTTAGGAAATAATAGCTTTTTTTTCTTTTTTCCATTTCAAGATTGGAGAATTTGTAATATCATTTTATGTTCTTTATATATCTTTCCACAGCTCCTAGTTCACACCAGATTGCTGACTTCAAATGAAAGCACTTTAAATGTTGTTTCTTTTGATCTCATGAATTTGTAAGGATCAAATGAGATATTATGATACTATGTTATTTGATTTTAATAATATGATTGTATTATTTTAAAGAAGTAGGTGTTCAAGGGCGGCTAGGTGGTGCAGTGAGTAGAGCACCCGCCCTGGAGTCAGAAGGACCTGAGTTCAGATCCGGACTCAGACACTTAACCCACACAAACAAAAACCTAGCCGTGTGACCTTGGGCAAGTTACTTAACCCCAATTGCCCTCCAAAAAGCAAAAAAAAAAAAAAAAATGACTTTTGGGGCGGCTAGGTGGCGCAGTAAGAGCGCCAGCCTCGGAGTTGGGATGACCCGAGATCGAAACCGGCCTCAGAAAATGAGCACCCACACATAAATAATGACTAGCCGTGTAACCTTGAGCAAGTTACTTAACCCCAATTGCTTTAAAAAAAAAAGAAGTAGGTGTTCAAGTTCTTCTTTTAACATTTAACAAAAACATTCTTTTTGTGACTGAACTATCAAAAGAGCCACAAATAATACATATTAACAGCTTAGTCCATCTAATAATGCAGTCAATATTATTTGAAATAATGATAATAATAATAGCTATCATTTATAAAATACCTCCAATGTGCCAGGCGCTAAGTGCTGTCTAAATATGATCTCATTTGGTCCTCATAATAACCTTGGCATGTAGGTGCTTTTATTATCCCCATTTTACAGGTGAGGAAACTGAGACAAATAGGTTAAGTGACTTGCCAAGGGTCATGCAGCTACTGAGTAACTGAGACCAGATTTGAATTTAGGTCTTCCTAATTCTAGTTTCAGTGCTCAATCCACTGAACATGTCTAGCTATTAAAAAAAGTAGTTTGTTATAATATTTTAAAAGTTACTGGATTTAAAATTCTTCTCTTACTATACAGTGATTATTTCACATTTCCTCTTCCAGTAACCATGATTTTTGCAGTATTTTTTTTTCAATGTTATTTCCTTAGCATTCACTAGTACAAAGAGGGTTTTTTTTTTTAAACAACAACCGAGTTAGATTCTTGTATTCAGAATTCAGAGCACCTTGCACGTTTTCTTACTTATGCAGTTTTTACTTAAGCATTAGAGCAAAAGCTCTGAACTAAGAACATGTCTTAATTTAGTTTGTTTCATAATTTAATTTGGATAAATGGAAAATTAATCTCTAATTGTGCAAATTAGATACTACCTAAATACTTAGTATTTTTTTATTCTGTGCTGCTTGTTGCAAGTGAATGCAATTTGTTTAAGATAATTAAAACATCCTATTAGGCTAAATGGGAGGGAGTTAACCATAGTCAAGAAATAGTAAGTTAATTACAACAAAGAAAGAAACTGGTACCAAAAGATAAAACCTGAATGATTTACGTCAGACCCTCCCAAAATGAACCATTTTATAGATTATTAACCTATTTTGGATTAGCTACTCTTCATCTTCATCTTTGATTTTCTCTGATGCATCTTTATTTCAGTAGGAAGGGCTGTCTTAGGAAGGAATAGTTTTGTTTTTCATTTCTAGATTGAAGGATTTTTAATTAGGCACTGTGTCCTGTATATCTTATATTGTTGTTGTTGTTCAGTTTTTTTTCAGTCATTTCCAACTCTGTGTGACCCTATTCAGAGTTTTCTTGGTAGAGATACTAGAATTGTTTTCCATTTTCTTCTCTAGGTCATTTTACAGATGAGGAAACTGAAGCAAAAAAGGTTAAATCACTTGCCCAGAGTCATAAAACTAGTAAGTGTCTGAGGTCACATTTGAACTCCGGTCTTCCTGACTTAATGCTTGGTGCTCTCCATACATTGTACCACTTAGCTGCCATATCTTATATAACTTTACCATAACTCCTTTTCGGTTACCTACCCTTTAGATGTTATTCAATTAGTATAGACTGAGTGCTTGCTTAGAGCAAACATATCCTTTAAGTTGATGATAATTAGAAACTTACATGATTTACTTACATGATCTTACTGCTTTCTCTACTTAGACTATGCAATTTTGGAGAATCGCTAATTTTCTTGGTTCACTAGATCTAAGGATGTGATTGGTTGAAAATGCTCCTATTTTATGACATTGTCCTCAGACCTAGAAAGGATTAAGGTTTACACATAGTGAGATAGAAGGAAAAATTTTTTTTTTTGCCTTTTGGAGGGCAATTGGGGTTAAGTAACTTGCCCAAGGTCACACGGCTAGGTTTTTGTTTGTGTGCGTTAAGTGTCTGAGGTCGGATCCGAACTCAGGTCCTTCTGACTCCAGGGCCTATGCTCTACTCACTGTGCCACCTAGCCTCCCAGAAGGAGAAATTTTACACACACACACACACACACACACACACACACACACACACACACGCGCGCGCGCGCGCGCACACACGTATATGTGCATGTGTATGTATGTGTGTGTATACACACATATGTATGTATATATTCATTCCTATTACAAATTCCTATATAGATATTTGTATAGTAAACTGTTGGAAAACATATATTCTTTGTATTAGAAGGGTCATACATTAAATTAAACTCTAGTTCTTAATCTTTTTTTAATTTGCTCTTGAAAACTTCTATTCCTTAATTTTCTTCCTTAGCAAAAAAGCCCAGATTGTTCAAATCATCACTTTGGGAAGAGGGATAAAACTTATTGTTGTTCTTCAGTTGGGTTCTACTCTTTGTGATCCCATTTGGGGTTTTCTTGGAAAAGTTATTGAAGTGGTTTGCCATTTCCTTCTCCTATTTCTTTTACAGATGAGTAAACTGAGGCAAGCAGGGTTAAGTGACTTACTTGCCTAGTGTCATACAAATACTAAGTATCTGAGGCAAGATTTAAACTCAGGAAGATGACCCAATCCCCTGTGCCACTAGTTGCCCAATTGTTGCTCTTGTTGTTGCTTGTCCTTCATTCTGAAAGAGGACCAATGACATCAGGAGGGGGATGTCTTGACGTACAAGTGACTTGGATTTAAGTGAGGCAGGGCTGTGCAAAGTCATCAACCTCACTCTTTCCTCCAAAGCTGTCTGAGTAAAGTAGTAAGATGTATATCAGGGAGACTGGAGATAACTCCAGATGTGGTCGGATACCTTAGCCTTTTTAAGCTAATGTCTTTTCCAGGTCCCATTTTGTCTGAGCCAACATTCATTCAGTGATTTAAGGCTAGGTGTGAAATGAAGCAAAAGATAGTCTAGTTTGCTTGCTAAAAAGAAAAAGAAATAAAACTGGGAGGTGAAGACTCTCAACATTTCTGGTCAGAACAGAAACAATTGATATTTACACTCACTCTGAACCATCAAAACCCAAACAATGACCAAGTGAGACTTGAACTGGGACCTACCGTTGGCTAGTCAGTGAGAGCATGAGTGATTTGGGTTTAAGGCATGGTAAAGTAGCATCATTTGCATCCCAATGAACTTTATCAAAGCCTGGTTTTCCAGTGATGTATTTCAAGAAATCATAAATGAAACTACATGGGGCAAAAATTAATTGTCTCAGTTTTTTTTTTTAATGATAGAATAAATAAGTAGGGAAGAGGGAAAAAATCTACCTGTAAACCCCAAGATATCTTGCTAGATTTCAGCGACCAAAATTTATGTTCCTTTGGGCAGAGTACCCGCAGGTAAGGGCATGATTTCTCATGTTGATGGAAAGAGAGGAGGGAGGGGGGGAGGAAGGAAGGAAGGAAAAAAGAAAGGAAGGAAGAAGGAAAGAAAGGAAGGAAAGAATGAATGAAGGAGGGAAACAATGAATAAATGAAGGAAGGAAGGAAGGAAGGAAGGAATAAATATTGCCCAACTGGAAGTGGCCAGTTGGGTCCCCAGTAGGACTACTACTACTACTCACAGATTAAAGAAATTACCTATTATGATAGAGAAAGGACAAGTCAGTACTAAGAGTCAAGCAAATGAAACACTTTGAAGATAGTATATGCACATAAAAACAGTTTAACATGTTGTTGTTGTTAAGTCTGACTTTTCTTGACGCCATTTAGGGTTTTCTTGCTGAAGACCCTGCAATGATTAGCCATTTCCTTCTCCACTGTCCCCCCATTTTACAGATGAGAAACTGAAGCAAATAAGGGTTAATTGGTTTGCCCAGGATCCCATGGCTAGTAAGTGTCTGAGGCTGTATTTGAACTCAGGTGTATCCTGACTTCAATGCCTAATGTTCTATCCACTGTGCCACCTAGATGCCTGTTTTATATGTAATACTTCTTTTGTTCACAGCTTCCCCACTCCAACTCCCTTTTTTTTTTGCTTTTTGGAGGGCAGTTGGGGTTAAGTAACTTGCCCAAAGTCACAGGCTAGGTTTTTTTGTTTGTTTGCATTAAGTGTCTGAGGCCGGATCCGAACTCAGGTCCTTCTGACTCCAGGGCCGCACTCTACTCACTGCGCCGCCTGGCCGCCCCTTCCAACTCCCTTCTAACTCCCTTCTATCCCACTCAGTCTTTAACTTTCTGTGCCCCATTTCCCTTTGATACTGCCTCACCTTGTGTTAGTTTTTTTTTTTTTTCAGAGGAAGGGCGACTTCTATGACTTACTACTCTTAGGATCTAAGAGGTAACCCTTATGAATGGCTATTCCTACTTACATTGTAGCTCACAAATCACCAAAGATATATTTCCCAAGAACAAATCATACAGTAATACTAAATTAACTATAAATAAAACATTACTGAAAATGCAAGGTAAATATGTAATATTTATATAATATTATAGCAATAAACTTGAATTATACTTTCCCACCAGTTCTCATGTGTAGAATAGGCATCCAAATAAAGAACCTGGATAGTAAGTTACACTTGTAGAGAATATGTTGCCAGAGCAATTGAAAATTTGGGTGCTGTAAACTTTGATATCTTTTTTTCTGTCTCATGGACTGGCCATAAAAGTTCCTTGATGAACTTAGCCTTTGTCTGAACAAATGCTCTCACTGCTAAACTGAGCTAATCTAAACTTTGGTAGACTAATACCTCACTGGACAAGAGTTGATACATTGGACCTAAGGGAAATAGGGAGTTAGGTTACTGCAGCCAACGATAACTGTTACCTTTCTCTAGAGTATGTTGAAAACACACTTTTCTGCATATAATTCTTTATAACAAAACCTTATTTCTGATAATATAAACTTTTAAAATGCAGTACACAAAATAAAATCGGTAACATGCAAAACATTTCTTCTTGCTAGTAATCCCCTAGAATTTTATGACTTTTTATGTTAATATCTCAATTAAAACCCCCTACAGTTTTCAGATAGTTTCTTTCCAAAACATAGGAAATCTACAATATCATACTTCCCTCCTTTTTGTGGATATAATGAATTGTCAATTCATTAACATCAAACTTGTGACTAACAGTGGGTGCAGACTTTCCCACTGGACATTTATGTAACATCTTTTTTATTTTCTCACTAAATCGCATCTCTGACTTTAAAGGCTTGAGGTTAGAACCCCACAGACTTGCACTAGCTTTGGGGGCATAATATCAACACAAAACTTGGGTTTTAAAGGCCAACAATGAACATATTCAGTGGTTGCTCTTTACAATGGTAGAATGAACAAGACCAGTGAAGCTCCTAGTAGGATATCAAATGCTTCACAAAATTTGTGCATTATGCCTCTCATTTTTTCTCTACTAAGTATATCCTCCAATGTATGGTTGCCAAAGTGAAAGTGAAAATGAGGTTATTAATAAAATCATGCAAATGCTTTACATTGTAAAAGTTAAATGTGCAAATATTGAGGATTGACTGTATATTCAGAGTAATTTTCAAATAAACACGAACATAGTGTATGTTGCAAGGGTCTTGCTTTAAAATTTCATGGTTGCTGCTATCCTCTGCAGGCTTTATAAAGGGATAACTGGAATTATGTAGAAATAAGTTGGTGAGTTACAGGAGTGTCTACCCCAAGTATATGAAGCCTTTCCCTAGCTGAATGGGCAGATGAGGACAGTTTGCTCTAGTGGCCATGAAAGCAGCTGAAGCAGAATCTGTGGAGAGCTTAGAGCTTGATCAGGTGTTAAAGATGCCAAGGTCATCCCCTGCATCCTGGATCATTTTCAGTTGTCTTGACTTTTGTCCTGCCATTGGACTTTGATGACTCAGAGAGAGTGAGACCCTCTATAGCTCTGCCTCACTTAAATCCAATTCACAGGTAAGTCAAGACATCACTCATGATCTCATTGGTCCTTTTAAAAAATGAAGGATGAAGGGTGGCTAGGTGGTGCAGTGAGTAGAGCATTGGCCCTGGAGTCAGAAGGACCTGAGTTCGGATACGGCCTCAGACACTTAACGCACACACAAACAAAAACCTAGCCGGGTGACCTTGGGCAAGTTACTTAATCTCAATTGCCCTCCAAAAAGAAAAAAAAAAGAAGGATGAGCAACAATTGTGGCCCAGCATGTTATTGACTTTTGAATTGTTTCATGAACACTTTGATTTTTCTTTTCTTTTCTTTTTTTAATTTTCTTTTAGACTCAAGGGTCAAAACACAAATATAGAATAGAAAAAAGAAATAAAAACATATCATAAACTTAAATATTAGAACTTAAATACAAAGTAAGAAAGAAAAAAAGCATGTCATTTGCATACAGAACATAAGAGAAGATTCAGAATGTGCAACAAATTTTCATTTCCAGAAAGCCTGTATGATAAATACTACACATTGTGTTGAGAATTGTTCATCTTTTCTTTGCTTCCTTGTGAGTTTTCTTTTGTTCCCTGCTGTGCACTTTTTTACTTTGTTATTTTTCCCTCCCCCCACCTCCCAGAAGGCTACAATAAAGTTTAGATATGATTCTCTATAGTTACAGATATATACATACACATATACATATATACATACATATATAGACATACACTTTCCCAAACATAGTCTACTCCTTATCTTTGTTTTTATGTGTCTGCATATCTCTTGTTTCCTATTCCTCCTGCCTCCTCTACTTTACTTCTCTCTACTGCTTTGCCCTCATTACTTGCCTACCCCCCTCTAAGAATCCCTTCTCTACCCTCCCATTCCCATGTCTAAATACACTTCTATACCCCCCTTTTACCTATTACCTCATTCTCCCCTCTGATCCCTCCCTTGTCCTCTCTCCCCTCCCAATGCCCCTACAATTTTGTTTCTTCTGAATTTAGAAGACTTTTTTACTCTTCTAAATATATATGTATTGTTCCCTCTTAAACCCATTCTAGATGACAATAGTTTACCAGAACTACCAGCTCTCCTCCTTCATCTATTTCTTCTGTTTTGATTCTTCCTCTTTTTTTTTTTTCTAAGCAATCAGGGTTAAGTAACTTGCTCAAGGTTACACGGCTAGTCATTATTTATGCGTGGGTGCTCATTTTCTGAGGCCGGATCTGATCTCAGGTCATCCCAACTTCGAGGCCGGCACTCTTACTGCCTAGCCTCCCCTTTAGGGCAATTGGGGTTAAGTAACTTGCCCAAGGTCACACGGCTAGGTTTTTGTTTGTGGGTTAAGTGTCTGAGGCCGGATCCGAACTCAGGTCCTTCTGACTCCAGGGCCAGTGCTCTATTCACTGTGCCACCTAGCCGCCCTTTGATTCTTCCTCTTGCACATCATTTGTATAAAATAATTACTCTTTTTAGCTGTTCCTAAATGGTTTTACTTTTAAAATTCATATCATACTCTGGTTTGCCCAATCTTTGGTCATTCAATGGAATAGAGGACTTTCAAGCATTCTTGATGAAAAAACCAAAGTTGAGTAGAAAATTTGACACTCAGATACAAGAAGCAAGAGATGCTTGAGAAGGTAAACATGGAAAAGAAATGATAATGAAGTTATCAAAGTTGAACTATTTACATTCCTACATGGAAAAACAATAACTGTAAATGATGAAACTTTTCTCAGTATGAAAATAGTTGAAGAAGGGTATGTGGACATATGAATACTGATATATAATCTTTTGTATTGAACCTTTCAGCATAATATAAAGACCTTATTTTTATCTCTTTTGATGCTTTCTGTTTTGAATTCTGCTTTTATTTATTAATACCTCTCTTGGTTTTTGTGATTTGGTAGGAGTGTGACAAATTTTAGACCATCCTTTACTTTTTAATCTTCTGAGATCTATCTGGGTTAATATGCTTTATGTAAACAACATATTGTTGGGTTCTGATTTTTAATTTATTCTTTGAATAAAGTTAAGTCCAGAGATAGTCTTCTACTTGATCTACCTTTAATATTTCATAAATAATACTAGGTCATTTGCTTAAGCTTTGTCTGAAAGCTATCTCTGTTTTGGTTTTTTTTTTCCTTTGGTTCCTTACTATTACACTTGACAGTAGTCTACCAAAATATAAAATTTTGTAGAAATTCAGTCTTCCAAACACAGAGGAGCACATAGCAAACTAATATTAAGCAAAAGCTATTCTTGCTAATAAACATTCAAAAGAGGCCCTGAGAATTGAAATTAGAGACATTGCTAGAATACGTTCATGAGTTTGAAACTCTGACTATGAAATTAGTTTTTTTGGGATAAAGAAGGACTTGATTATGTTACAATGGAAAGAATCCTAGCTCTGGAGCAGAAGTTCCCAAACTTATTTGGCCTACCAACCCCTTTAAAAACAATTTACTCATTGCCTCCCCTGGAAATCTTTCTTTAACCCTTTCACATTTTTTTTTTTTGAATCTTGCCTCATCTCAAAAAAATATATAATTTTTTAAAATGACATCCTAAATTTAATAATTTATTGTGAATTTGTGGTTTTATCTTGAATTGAAATTTTGATGATGCAATGTTGCATCATGTAGCCGTATGGTATCGTATTATAAACAAGTCACAACGTGCACATATTCCTGTTGATACATGCTGGACTTCGGTACAATGAGAAACACCTTCTCCTGGCAACACTTGCTTGTTGAGACCTTTTGGTAGACTCGACCACCTGACAGCTTGCATTTTTGTGTGTTTATTTGGAAAATAATGTAATCATGACTTTAACTGTTACACAGCAATGAAACGTGTGCGAGTAGTTTTACAAAATTTTCTTCTGTTCTCTTCTTTCCTTATGCTTTATTCAATGCTTCCCCCCCTCGCCAGTTGTACTGGAGGCTGCTGTGATCCCCCTGGATCATTCCAGTGCCCCCCCACTTGGGGAACTTATACAGATCTGGCATCAGAGGATCAGAGTCCAGATCCTATCTCTGTCATTTACTATCTGTGTGACTCTTCACAAATCATTTAATTTCCTCAACTCTGAAATGAGATGGTGAGACTCACCTTTGGAGTTCATTCCAGCTCTAAATTTTTGATTATATAGATGTTTAAATTCTAATTGGAGTAGTTAATATCTAGCATAGAAATATTTATCTAATCTTTCATATTCTTAGAGATCTCAAAAGAACTAACAGAAATTGACATGGCATGCCTCATTTTCCTTATCTGTCAAATGAGGTAGCTGGACTTTAATATCCCTTTCAGCTCCAAGTCCTGTGATCTTTTGCTACCTAAAAAAAGGGATCCTCTGGAGGAACTCCAAGGAACTAATGATAACAACATAGACCATGAGTTTACTGACTTCAGAGTGCTGTCTCTTGCCTTGGGATACTTGATGGTATCTCTTAGCATTGATTTGCTTATTCTATTTTGCATATTTTGTCTTCCTCATCTTCTGCTAATCAAAGTGATGACAGAGTTAAGCTTACTAACAAGTAATACATATTTTTACTATTAAATGCAAAAATGTCATTCATCATGATATGATAAAACAGTACAGATCCTGTTGGCTGACTATATAAGGAACTCTATGTACTTGTTAGGCAAATGAGGATTTAAGTTCCGTGCTGCCATTACCTATAAGTGAAATAATTTTTAAAATATTGTGAGCCAACAGTTCACTGTTTAGACTCCATGACTCTGTAAAAACAGTACAATATACTTCATTATGTGAAAATGAAGCCATATTTAATAATAATTGTGTCCTTTATTCTCTATTGATAGAAAGTGTTAAAATTCCTCTTTTAACTCTTTTGAAGAACTGTGTATTGGCACAGAAAGGAGGAGGAAGAAACTAACCATCACACTCCAAGAAAAGTACCTAGGTAGATAGACAAAATATTTATTAAGTGTTTTCCCATGTGTTAGGCACCATGTGAAGCACTGAGGACATAAATACAAGCAAGATAATCCTTGCCCTCAAGGAGCTTGCATTTATAGTTGGAGACAACACATATAGGGATCCTGGAAAGGGAGAGGAAACTTTGGTGATAGGAGAAGAATAACAGTGTGACAGATGAGGTGAAAAGAGGTGGAGGTTAAAGAATAAAAAATCAAAGCAGGGTAAGGAGTTCCTCTAAAAACATGTTCCCCAAAGTGAAATACCTATTCCTTCAGACATACTTTCTTTTCTTATCAATTATATTTTATTTTTTTAATCAACAACTATCTACTTTCACTCCACCAAACACCCCTCTCACTAAAAAAATGAGAATAAAAGAAAAACAAAAATTTTTACAAAAATGTATAACCAAGCAAAACAAATTTATACATTGACAATGTCCAAAAATATGTCTAATTCTGCACTCTTAGTTTTTCAGCCTCTTTATCAGAGGTAGCTAGACTTTTTTTTATCATTAACCCTCTGGAATTGTGGTTGGTCATTAATGCTGATCAGAGTTCTCAATTCTTTCAAAATTGTTTGTCTTTACATATTGTATAATTTGTTTTCCTGGTTCTGTTCACTTCACTTTTATCACTTCATATAAATCTTTCCAGGTTTCTTTGAAACCATCCCCTTCATCATTCCTTATAGTACTATAGTATTCCATCTCATTTACATACTATAACTTGTTCAGTCATTCCTTAATTTATGGGTCTTCCTCTAGATTCACATTTTTTGTTACCTTAAAAAGAACTACAAATATTTTTGTACATGCTTAGGGTTTGCTTTACTTAGGACTACTGCCTCCCTGTAATTCCCTTTCTCTTTTCTTCCTTTCCCCTTCTATTTGTTTGTTTAGAGAAATTTATTTCTGCACCCAATGCTGTGTGTGTGTGTGTGTATTTATGTGTATTCTTTCCTCTTTTGAACAGTTCATATGGGAGCAACGTTCATGTGTTAACTGTTTCTCCCTTCCTATTAACTTCCTCTTTGTTTTATGGATATTTATTTGTGAATCCTGCTTGTGAGATAAATACAAGCAAACACATGCAATTCATATTTGAATTAAAAAAATTATTCCTGCAAATGCTTATTTGTGTTTATGTTTTTGTGTTTTTATTAATTTGTATGTTTAAACTTCAGTGTTTCTATGCAGCCTTGGTCTTTTCATCAGGAGTGCTTAGAAGTCTTCTATTTTATTAAAATTTCATTTTCTTTCTGTAGCATTATACTCAGTTTTGCTGGCTAAGTTATTTTTTGCTATAAACCTATACTTTTGCCTCCTGGAATATTGTATTCAAATCTCTTTGCTCCTTTATGGTAGTGACTGCTAAATTTTGTGTCATCCTGACTTCTGGTTCTTCAGTACTTGAATTCTTTCCAGCTACTTGCAGTAGTTTTTCTTTGACTTGGAGGCTCTGGATTTTGCTTATAATGTTCCTGGGAGTATTATTTTGGGATTTCTTTCAGGGGGTGACTGGTAGATCCTTTCTATTTCTACTTTGTCTTCTAGTTTTCATCTATGATCCTTTGAAATATGATGTCTCGGCTCTTATTTTAATCATAGAATTCAGGTGGCCCCAAATTTTTTTTCTCTATTTTCCAGGTCAATTCTTTTTGCTGTGAGATAGATACCTTATGTTTTCTTCCAATTTTTTTAGTCTTTTGACTTTATTTTTATATTTTTTGCTGTCTTTTGGAGTCATTATCTTCTGTTTGATCCATTCTAATTTTTAGGAAGTTTTTTTGCTTGGGCAAGGTTTTATACCTCTCATGACAAACTATTAATTCTCTTTCCAATTCTTTCTTCCATAATTCTCATTTTCCCCATTTTTCCACTAGTATTTTAATTTCATTTATAAAAAAATTGTCTTTTAAAAAATGCTTGCTTCATTTCTTCCAGGAATTCTGATTGTATTTATGCCCAAGTAGTGTTTTTCTTTGAGGCTTTGCTTGTAGATGTTTTGGAGTCCTTCTCTTTTTTTAAGTTTATGTCTGGAGCATCCTTTTCCTTTCTTTTCTCCATCTTATTTATTATTTATTTTTCCAAATTATATGTGAAATCTATTTTAACATTCTTTTTTTTTTTTCAAATTTTGAGCTCCAAATTCTCTCCTTCTCCTCTCCCCCCACAATTGAGAAGGCAAGCAATTTGACATAGTTATACCTGTGTAGTCTTACAAAATACATTTCCGTGTAAGTCATTCTGTGAAAGAAAACACAAAAACCTCCCAAGAAAAATAAAGAAAAAGTATCTTTGATCTATATTGAGACTCTTTCAGACTCTATAGATGGACAGCACCTTTCATCACAAATCCTACAGAATTGTCTTGGATCAATTTATTACTGAGAGTAGCTAAGGTATTTATAGTAGATCATCATACAATATTGCTGTTCCTATGTGCAATGTTCTCTTAGTTCTGCTCAATTCACTTTGCATCAGTTCATCTAAGTGTTTCCATGTTGTTGTTGTTGTTGTTTTTTCTGAGAGCATTCTGCTTGTCATTTTTTAAAGCATAATAGTATTCTATCACTATCATATACAACATGTTTAGCCATTTCCCAATCAGTGGGCATCCCTTCAGTTTCCAGTTCTTCGCCACCACCAAAAGAGTAAATATTTTTGTATACATAGGTCCTTTTCCTTTTTTTTTAATGTCTTTGGGATATATACATGGTAGTGGTATTGCTTGGTCAAACAATATATGCATGATTTTATAGCCCTTTGGGCATAATTCCAAAATGTTGAGCATCCTTTTCACATTAATAGTTATCTTTTTTTGGAGGGAGGGCGGGGGGTTGGGATTCTTTTTTTGTTTGCTCATTCTTCCAAACTCATTCTTTACTTTAGACTTGATGTTAGGGTAAGGTTCTGAGCACTTCTGGAGTTAAGCACACCACTGTCAGCTATTTAGACTGCTGGTTCAGAGTGACAGAACTGTTGACTCATGTCTGGGATTCCTGCTTTGGTTCTTTTTCAGGTCTTAGACTAAGCTAGAGGCCAGAGCTGACACCTTGCTCTGTTCTTGGGATCCAAGCCATATCCCTACTGCTTGCTTACAAACCTGTTCACAAACCAGCCCACCACCCACTCCCATTCCTTGCCTAGAGCATTATGTCAGTTGTACATCCCTTCCTCTATCCACCTTGACATCTGTAATGCTCATCTAAGTAGTGGGCAACAAAATTGCCAGATGGCATGCCATTTTGTATCCATATACAGTGCAGTATCCTGGTATGGCCCTGGAACCTCCTTTTGCCCTAGTGTACAGCCTTACCCCAGGTGCTGCAGTCCTCTGCTACGTGGTCCTAGATAAACCACTTCCCCAATGTCTAAACTGTTTTCCTTTCCTGACCTGGGGGTTGAAAGTTATTTACTGTAACTTTTTCTTGGATTTCCTCATTAGGTTTCAATCTGGTTTGTTTTCTAGATCAGTTTGGAGGAATTTTTTTGGGGGGGGTATTTTACTTTTTCCTGCTACTTTACCATCTTGATTCCAAGTCCTCATGATGTACTTTTCTCTAGGATACTTTTAATAAGGGAAACACTTGGGAAAACCACATCTTTGAAAGGTTGATTCTGAGCATGATGTTTTAGAGACATAGTATGATTTTGGAACCAGGAAAGACCTGGGATTTAATCCTAACTTAAATCCTGAAGGCTGAATGGCCAGGCGCAAGGAAATAACCTTTCTGAGCCTCAGGTTTCTCAACTGTAAGATAGAAATAGTAACACTTGTGTTATTTACTTTGTAGTGTTGGAGGAAAGTGAACCTTAACTCTTGATATTGTGAATATGAGTTATTATTCTTTAAAATGTGAAGGGTCAATTGACTAGCTGTTTGAGGAGACCTGAGTGTTTGCTAGGGTACTAAGGATTTAAGATATTTTTCCTGACCTGTTTTCTAGCTTATTGATTGACTGACTGGCCCCTAGAGTTCTTTTGACAGATAGACTACTGAACTTATGCTTTGGGGGCCCTGTCTAGTAGGTAACCATTTGTATAGTTAACTATAGATGGCATGTTGTTTTGTCCTTGGCTTCCACAAGGTCATTTAGACACACTCTTAAGATATTTGTCTTTCTAAAAATAGGTCCCTTGCCCACAAGGAATGCTACTCTAGCATTTTTCTGAATGAGAACATTTCAGTTTTTCTGCTTTGGGATAAATACTATTTTAGGAATGACTTTACCTTCCTAAACAAAGTTCTCTTCACTTAAAGTTGTCTCCTGTCTTCACGGAGATACCCTCTCTTATGGGAAAGTCACGCTAGCTTTGACTTAACATAGAACATATTATTTTAACTTTTTCCTCCCATACCTAGCTCTTTGCATGGATCATATCCAAATTGGAAGTTAATCCTCATTCCTAGAACTCTGTTTTTAATTGGGAATTTTTACTTTGATGTTCTTTCCTTCCTTTTTTTTTTCTTATCTGGCTTCAAAAAATAATAAACCATTTTGGGATGCTTGTTTGTTCATGTCTCTGTATGGTGAATTTGAGAAAATAAAATTAACATTTGTAGTTGCATCCAATTACCTTACTTCTGGCAAAGTGGGTAGAATATAGAGAAATAAGTATTGAGATGTTTAGGCTGTCAGTTCTTTGAGGGTCAAAGGACTTTCATTTTTTACTTTGTATCCTAGTACCTTGTATAGTGCATGGTCTGTAGTAAGCACTTAATAAATGATTGCTGATTCCACCTTTAATTCAATTATAAGATGCATGAAGGAAGTAATGAATGGGTTTTCTTGAGTATAATGGTGCCTTTGACTATTATCCCAGAACCAAATATTGATGATGCAGCCAAATTTTTATCCCTGTTTCTTCCCAAAAATTAAAGTTATTATTTTTAAAATCGATCCTTTTTGATTATACAAAGCAGTTGGAAAAAGCACTTTATTTTTCCCTTTTAATTTTATATGTATTGCTTACAATTCAGGATGTTGTTTCAGATAGACACAAATGAAAAATCATTAGAAAAGACTTAGAGTTTTAAAAAATGACAGTAGAGGGCACTGTAGTATTTAACTTTTCATATTTGGTTGTATTATAACCATATTTGGTTGTAATTATTGGCATTTTGTGTCATGTAGTGTGGCCATTCAAACAATCCAGTGAAAAGATATGAAACTATTTCATTGTTTACTGACTTTTCACAATTTTGGGACCTAAAAAATTCTGTTGTATGCTGGGAAAGTTAAGATGGTTTATCTCTTTTCAGTCATTTGATGGAAAAATAAAATTCTTTTTCATAATAGAAATACTTGAATATAAATAAAATTATTCACTGTAAATAATGTAAATAAAATCATTCATTATTTTTAACATTTGCCTGTCTATATGAACTTATTTGGATTAAAACCATTTTTATGTAGAAAAACAGTTTCTAGGAAGAAATCCTTGTCAATTTACTGAATGCTTTCCGCTCATTAAAGTATTAAAAACATCTTGTTTAATTAAAAAAACCATTTTCCCAAGGTCTTAGCATCACTAGTCCCATTTCAGATGTAATTTTGATTGCCTCTATGCTGTCAAATATAGGTTGCTAAGAGTGACGGATTATCCTTCTGTTATAGTACCCACTTACTGAGCAAGTAAATTTGTATCTTTCAGAAAGCATCCATATTTATTACTGTATCCTTAATAAGAAATGAAAGAAGAAGAAAAAACATATTACTTTCCCCAAGGAAATTTTGAGAAGGTTCCATCTTTACTTTCAGTGCATAATTAAAACTGAATGTAGAGTAGATTTTTCGAAAATCATTAATGAATAGGAAAAGAGCATTTAACAGTCTGTAGGCAGATATATATGCAAGAATAACCTATTCGTATGATTATGCTATAATAAACTAGTAGAAAAATTGTACTGCAACAATTTCTAAATATTCACAATACTTTCCAACAATTTATTAGTCCTTCCTTAAAAACTTCTTTAGGCCATTATCATTACCATTTTTTTTTTTTTTTGTTTTTTGGAGGGCAATTGGGGTTAAGTAACTTGCCCAAGGTCACATGGCTAGGTTTTTGTTTTTGTGTGTGTTAGGTGTCTGAGGCCGGATCCGAACTCAGGTCCTTCTGACTCCAGGGCTGGCCCTCTACTCACTGCGCCACCTAGCCACCCCTATCATTACCATTTTTATGAATGAGGAAAGATAAAATTCAGCAGCATTCTTAAGGTTACATAACAAGACAATGACCCCTTCAGTAGTTCTCAACTTCCATTCTTGTTTTTAATCGACTAATTCAGTCATTAAGTGATTAAGTAATATTCTGACTAACCTAATTACATTCTAGAAAGTTTTTATATAAATATAATTTTAATGATTTCACTCATCAAAATATAGAGCTTAAATTATATTGTGGACATGATTTTTCACTAATAAGGAAGGTTGCTAGTATAGAAGTGATAAGAAAGCTTAGGGTAAGACACCATTGCCTCTGAATTTGTGATAGAGGAGAGGGCAGCTGGTATATACCCTAGATTTAAAAAAAAAAGATATTGATGCTTTTTTTTTAAAACACCATAGCTATTTTTGGAAATGACCCTTCTTATCTCCTCTCCAAATTATATACTTCCTTATAACAAAGAAAAACAAGCCAAAGCATTACAATGTTGATGTCATATCTGATAATATTTTTAATAGTTTATATTATGAGAAGGAATATTGTGTGCTTCACCATTTCTTCTGTGGGACTTTCTTTTAGTTATACAGACTTCTGTTTACTTCTAGTGATTTCTTATATCTGTTATTATTGGCCATGTGTATATATTCTTTTGATTGTAATTATTTTTCTTTGCCTCAATTCATACAAGTCTACCCATGATTTTCTGCATTCTTCATATTTGCTATTTCTGATGGCATAATAATATTCCATTATATGTGCATTCTACATTTTTTTCAAGACTCAGAGAAAAGATAGGTAGAAATTCCTAAACAGCCCTATTGGGGATAGAAGCAACGATGATTTGGGAAGCAATTCAGATGAGGAAGTAAAGGGGATCATTGCTGAAAGAGACTGAATGTGCACATACAGGGAGTTAGTTGGAGAGCTCACCGACTTAGAATGGGTCAAAGATGATGAGAAAAGCTAAGGATGACAAAAAGATCTGCTAGGAGGTTTGGGAAGCTATCTTAAACTGGGTGATACAGTGGGTAGAGTACTGGACCTGGAGTCAAGAAGACTTGCATTCAAAATCAGACTCAGACACTTATTAGCTTTGTGACCCTAGGCAAGTCACTTAACATGCCTCTGCCTCAGTTTTCTCATCTTTTAAATAGGGATAATAATAATGCCTATCTTCTAGGGTTGTTGTGACGATAAAATGAGATAATGTTTGTAAAGCACTTTGTAAGCCCTAAAGTATTTATTACTGCTACTTATGACACATTACTGACCCTGAACAAGTAAGACATATAAAAAATTAGGTTTTCTTAACTTTGAGGATACATTTGTTTAGTACAGAACAAGGATACTTATTGATAGTTCTGGTTCTGGTTAGTATTGACTTTTCTTTGTCTCCCTCCCATTCAGCCTAGGCAGCATTAACAATAGTGACTGTCATGGACTACTTATTGTGCTTTCATTTGTTTTGAGGATCAAATGAGATATTTTTAAGTGCTTATTACACACAGGAGAAGCTTAATACATGATTTTAGACTGACTATAAGGATGTTTCCATTAGTGTTCCCAAATCCTAGTGGCTTATGATCTTATCTACTCTATATGGTAGGGATTTCCTCTTGAAAAGTCTAACTACCGGGGGCGGAGCCAAGATGGCGGAGTAGAAACAGCTCGTCCAAGCCTCTCTGCCCCCAGATTCTCCACAAACTATGTAAAAAAGGACTCTGAAAATCTTCTGGAGCCCCAGCACCCACAGAACGACACAGAGAAGCTAACCTCCCGCTGAGGACAGCCCAGCACCCTGCAGGAAGGACCAGCGCAGTGGTCTGGGAGCCGGCAGCGCGCAGAGCGCAGGAGCCTAGCCGAGCCCAGGTCCACGTGAGCCGAGGTTTTAGCCCCAGGGCGGCAGGGCCAGCAGCCGGCTGGAGGAACCCCAGAACACCAGGAACTGTGGAGACTCCAGAATTATCAACATAGACATGCCTAGGACAAAGTAAGAGGTTAGTGTCCTATGGACTTTGGGACCTGTATTTGGGGAATGCGTCAGCTCCCTCCCCTGGGGGCTAGAAGCTGCTGAGGAGACACGCCATTGTGTAGTTTTCAGAGGCATTTCCGGCTCCCAGCCTACAAATCGTGGGGAGATCCAGCGATCAGTCTTGGGGGGTAATCGCTCTTGCTTTAACCTCCCTGGATCTGGATTGTGATCTAGGGTGGAAGTTGTGGGTGGGTTTATAGCTTGCCAGAAACGGAAGTTGCCCCCCACACGTTCGGGACGAAAATTCCTCTATCTGGCCTTAAAGCCATAGTGTGGCAACAAGCCCAAAAGTCAAGCAATTAAGTGGCAACATGCCAAGGCAAAGGAAACAGAAAAATGCAACCCTAGACTCCTATTTTGGGGGCATAGAGCGGGAAAAGGACTGTGAGGTCAGAAGTCCTGCTCCAAAAGCCCCAGGGGAAAACATGAGCGGGTTGCAGGCCATAGAGGACCTTAAGAAGGACTTTAAAAATCAAATAAGAGAAGTGGAGGAAAAATTAGAAAGAGAAATGAGAAGGATGCAGGAAAAGTATGAAATGAGGGTCAACAGCCTGACTGAGGAAAACAACACCTTAAAAAATAGACTAACTCAAATGGCAAAGGAGGCCCAAAAGGGCAATGAGGAGAAGAATGCCTTAAAAAGTCGAATTTGCCAGATGGAAAAAGAATCTCAAAAGTTTACTGAGGAGATTCATTCCTTCAGAGTTAGACTGGAGCAAATGGAAGCTAATGACTTTATGAGAAATCAAGATGCTGTTAAGCAGATCCAAACAAACGAAAGATTAGAAGGCAATGTGAAATATCTCATGGGAAAAACCACTGACCTGGAGAATAGATCCAGGAGAGACAATTTAAAAATTATTGGACTACCTGAAAGCCATGATCAAAGAAAGAACCTAGAAATCACCCTTCAAGAAATTCTCAAGGAAAACTGCCCTGATGTTTTAGATCCAGAGGGCAAAATAGAGGTTGAAAGAATCCACCGATCACCTCCTGAAAAAGATCCCAAAAAGAAAACTCCCAGGAATATTATAGCCAGGTTCCAGAATCCCCAGATCAAGGAGAAAATACTACAAGCGGCCAGGAAGAAACAATTTCAATATTGTGGAAACACAATCAGAATAGCCTAGGACCTGGCAGCTTCTACACTGAGGGATTGAAGGGCATGGAATATGATATTCCAGAGGGCAAAAGAACTGGGAATGAACCCAAGGGTCACCTACCCAGCAAAACTGAGTATTTTGTTTCAGGGGAAAATATGGTCATTCAGTGGAATAGAGGACTTTCAAGCATTCTTGAGGAAAAAACCAGAATTGAATAGAAAATTTGACATCCAGACACAAGAAGGAAGAGATGCCTGAGAAGGTAATCAGGGAAAAGAAATCAAAAGGAACTTATCAAAGTTGAACTATTTACATTCCTATATGGAAAAGCAATATCTGTGACTGATGATATCTTTCTCACTATGAAAATAATGGAAGAAGGGGGTGTGGTCATATGAATACATATGTGAATGTGTGTGTATATGGTTACAGTTATATATGGATAGAGGGCATACGTTGATTTTGTTGGGAAGGGAGAGTACTCAAGGGATGAAATTATGAGGTGAGAGAGGAAAGTGGCAAGAGGAGATGGGGAGAGACATGGTAGGGTAAACTATCTCATGTAGGGGAAGTGGGTGCAAAGGAGGGGGAGAATAAGGAAGGCTAAAAAGGCAAAACCACATTCACATTGAATTTGGTTCAGGGAGAAAATGACATACATACTAAATGGGATATCTCAACCTGCAGCAGGATAGGGGGAAGGGGGATGAGAGGAGGGATGATGGATGGGAGGGCATCCTTGGGGTGAGGGGAGGTTGGAAGTACCCACTATAGAAGAGGGACAGGATCATGTAGGGAATGGACCAGGTGGGGGGTGGGATGAGTGGGAGGGAATTATAAGCAGCCTTGTACAATATATCTACTATGATAATGTTTTGCATAGCTAGACATGTACAACATATACTGAATTACTTATATACCAAGAAGGAATGGGTGACAAGGGAGGAAGGAAATGGATCTGAAATTCAAGATCGTAACATTAAATGTTTCAAATATATATATAAATACTATTATTAATACTCTTTTGCCTATAATTGGGAGATAAGATGTGCAGGCATTGGGACACAAAGATTCATCTTCCTCTAATGGAAAAGTCGATGGGGGTATGGGAGAAGGTATGGGAGAGAGCAGATTGGAGGAAGTGATATCTTGTGGGACTGCTATTCTGGGAGGTTGGGTAGGGGAATAATGGGGGGAAAATGATTGTAACTCAAAATCTGGCGGAAATGAATGATGTAAAACAGAAGTTAATAAAGTATTTTTTTAAAAAAAAAAAAAAAGAAAAAAGAAAAGTCTAACTACCACACAAGTGTGTGGGGTACAGGGACCCCAAAAATCCTCTACCCAAAATTTCATAAAAGTCAGAGGTGTCTTGAGGTAAGAACAGGAAGCATTTATTCATTTCTCAGGAGAAGAGGGCATCACCTCCACCAGGACAGACTAGTGGAAGGAGGCATGTTACAGATGACAAAGCAAGGTTATATACCCTAGCACCGACAGACCCCCTCTTAGCACTATCCCTTATTCCCATTGGCTAGGAGGTGGGCTTATAGTCTAGGCAACGAAAAAAAAAGACAAAGAACAAGGAAATAGGGTATAGCCAATCCAAACATACATGTTCTTATTTGGCAAACTTAATGCTGACGTGGCAGTAAAGGAGGGGGAAGGGTGAAACTGAAACTCAAGCCTGTTCCCACAAGAAACCTTACCAGATTTTAGGATATAGTCTGAGAATTTTTCACTTCTCCTCTTCACAAAGAAAAAAAGAAAGGAAGGAAAGGGAAATTTATTAAGTACCTACTAGTTGCCAGGTATTGTTCAAATATTTTCTCATTTGAGTTAGGTGAAGTAGGTTCTATTATTATCTCTATTTTTCTGTTAAGAAAACAAGCAGAGGTTAAGTGACTTGTCCAGGATCTCATAACTAATAAGTGTCTGAGGTCAGATTTGAATTTAAGAATCTTCCTTATTCTGAGCCCAGTGCTCTTATCTACTTACCCTGAAGTGAGATGCAGCCTAGAAATTTGCCCCTTGAATTCCTAGATGCTTGCCCCAGATTTGCTTCCTTTCTTGTAATCTGGATAGAACTTTTTCTGTTCTACAACTAAAGAGTTAAAAAGAGGGTCAAAGGAGGGTCAAAGAAAGAATAGGAAGGGAAAGGGATGGGAATGATAAAGTATGACAAAGAGAAGATTCTTATTTTCTTTCTGCTTTCTCTACCAAGGAGTATGAGTTTTGGACTAAAAAGGACAGAACCAAAATGTCTGATAGGGAATTGTCACTGACCCAGATGAACTGCATCCCTGATAAATTACTGAAAAAACTGATGTATGTGACTACTGAATCACTATCAATTGACCTTGGAAAGACACTAGAGAATAACAATGATACTACAGGATTGAAGGACAAATAATCTGGTTATAAAAGGGAAAAGAATAAAATTTTCAAATGTAGACCAGTACAGGCAGCTAGGTGGCATAGTGGATAGAGTGTTGGGCCTGGAGTCAGGAATACCTATGTTCAAATTTGGCCTCATATTCTTATTAGCTATGTGACCCTGGGCAAGTCACTTAACCTTGTTTGCCTCATTTTCCTCATCTGTAAAATAAGCTGGAGAAGGCAATGGCAAACCACTCCAGTATCTTTGCTAAGAAAACCTCTAATGGAATCATAGCTGAAACTTGATATAGAACTTGTAGACCATGAAAAATTTTGTCTTTTTTCAGACAGACTTCTGTCTAGGTATATTTCCTCTCTCTTTTAAACTTAATCTTAAAAAAATTCTAAACTTGACAAACATCAACAGGCATGGATGCTTCCAAATACAAAGAACAGAGGAGAGAATTATTTGTGAAACTATGAATATTACATTAAGCTTGATTTTTAAAATACATAAACAAATTCAACATCATTTCCAATAGGGTATTGTTTGTCTCCCCACTTCATTTCCTTCTGTTATCTTCTGAATGTTTAAAATGTTGTTTTTTTTTTTGTTAACTCTTCTCCTTTTTGAGGGGGGGAGGATGAAATCTTCATTAAACCTTTTCTCCCCTTCCTAAATGTCTGCCTTCCTTCTCAAAAAGTCTTCTTTAGCATCAGTCAAGCAAAACAAATCCACACATTTACTGTGTCTGAAAATGCATATCTTAATCTGCCTTTATAGTCCATCAGTTAGCTTCATGTGAAGAGATGGAAACTATGCTTCTTTACTTAAAAAATACTTCTTCAAAACTTTGAAATATCTATGATTTTATTTTTGTGGCTTTCATTTATGTTTCCATGAGTTCCAGTGGGCAAAAAAATTCATCACTTGATATTTAGCTTTTTGGTAATGAGTTATTGTGTATATTTAGGTTGGTCCCTGGAGCCAGGTATAGAGTTCTTCAATGACCCACATTTCCATTTTACAGATCAGGAAATTGAGGCAAGCAGATTTCATGACTTGTTCAAGATTAAATAGTTATGAAGTATTTGAGGCTGGATTTGTGTTCAGGTCTTCCTGCCTCTAGGCCTAGGCCATTATCCCAGGGCTTCTTAAACTTTTTCTACTTCCACCTTTTCACCTGAGAAATTTTTATGTTATCCTGGGTACATAGGTATATAAAATAGGTATACAAATCAAACTTTACTGATAACAAATCATGAAAAAATTTTTTTTCTTTTTGGAGGGCAATTGGGGTTAAGTAACTTGCCCAAGGTCACATGGCTAGTTTTTTTTCTGTGTGTGTGTGTGTGTGTGTGTGTGTGTGTGTGTGTGTGTGTGTGTGTGTTAAGTGTCTGAGGCCAGATCTGAACTCAGGTCCCCCTAACTTTGGGGCCGGCACTCTACTCACTGCACAACCTAGCCGCCCCATAAAGAAATTTATTATAAAACAATTCTTTGGCATACATATAATTTTACCATTTATTAAAGATGAAAGCAAATTTGCTTACTAATGAGATGGATGTGCTTGTTTGTTTTTACATAAAGAATTAAATCTTGGCAGAATATTTGATACTGTAGGATATAGAGCATCTGCAATGTTTTTCATAGTTGATTGATATTTTGGTTTTATAATCATTAATGCTGAGAACTCTACTTTGCATAAATACACAAAATGTAGCACATAATATTAGAAGTATGTTTAGGGCCATTTCAGAAATGGAAATTCTGTCCTAATCCCAAGCCATAGTTCATTTAACAATTTTTAAGGAAACTCAAGTTTTATGCCTGTGTCCCTTGATAACTCAACACATTCTTCTTGAACTTTTAATGGCAGATGACTGACATTTTTTATTTCAATTGAGTATGATTTATGAATCCAACTTAGTTTTCTAGGATAAAATCTGAAAGGAAGTATTTCTGAAACTGCATCTCTAGGTACTTCAGATGATCAATTATAACTCTTACAATTAAATCTTTGGGAAGTTATTTTCAATTATAAAATCATCTGTAGCTGTAAACATTTCTAAAGAGAAATTTTCCATCCTATTCTTTCATGTTAACTTTTTAAGTAAAAAATTTCAATTTATCTTTCAACATAAATATGTTACAATTTTTTCCTTGAAGTGATATTCTTAAATCATTGAGTTATTTGAAAATATCTGACAAACAACAATTTTGAAAGCTATAAGTCATCATGAAAAAATTAGTAAAACTGGATATCTGCTCAGTCAAAAATATAACAATTTTATCTTTCAGTTTCAATAATCTGTTTAAATTTCTCTCTCTTAAGAACCACCTTGGGGCGTCTAGGTTGGCGCAGTGAGTAGAGCGTTGGCCCTGGAGTCAGAAGGACCTGAGTTTGGATCCGGCCTTAGACACTTAACGCACACACAAACAAAAACCTAGCCGTGTGACCTTGGGCAAGTTACTTAACCCCAATTGCCCTCCAAAAAGCAAAAAAAAAAAAAAAAAGAACCACCTTATTCCTGCATAGTAATAAGCTTTTATAATCTGAGTCCATATCTTTCCAAAGGTTTGAAAACAACCAATTGTTTAGGGCAGGACTTTTAATAAAGTTAATGAGTTTGATAGTATTACAAAGCACATCTAACATATTTTTTTTTGGGGGGGGCGCTATGAGTGCTTCCTGATCGATCATGCAGTGAGTAAAAGTAAGTTCATTGCCACCAGCTTTAACTTATGCTACAAATCCAACATTCTTGCCCATCATTGCCCTATCACTGTCTGTATATATTCCAACACAGTTTTCTCACTATAAACCTTCATTTGTGAACAATTCATTGACTTTAAGATATATAAATATGTAAATATATCTATATATCTTCCCCTCTTGTGTGACCTTCCAAAGGGTGACAAAACAATAATTCCTTATGTATGCTTGCTTCATAAAGATCTTACATAAAGTAACAACTGTGCCATGTTAGAAATATCAGTTGTTTCATCTAACTGAAATGCAAACTTTGGGCTTCCCTTAAGCCTGGTGATAAGCTGCTAGAATTGGTCTTTGCTGATTTAAAAATTCTTTTGAAAACAGTATAATTTGATAAAAGAATTTTATGAATTTCATCCCCATATTTTTTCCCATGAACTGCTTCTGACATTTTAATAGCAGAAGGTAACATGAGATCTTCTATCACATAGGGCTTTTTAGTTTTTGCAATTAAATTAGAAGTTTCATAAATTGCAAGTGAATACTTTTCATTGACAGCAACAAATTTCTCAAAACATTGTTTTTCTTTATTTGAAGATTTTAAAAGTCATTTAAAATATTCTTTTGGCTTATTGCAGTGTAATGCATGCTTGTTATTAAGATGTCATTTTAGTTTGGCTGATTTCATGCTCTCTGCCTCCAAAATTTCATTACAAATTAAAAGGTTTTTCCATACCATCATTATTATGAGAAACAAATCTATAGTGCAAAAATGATTCGACATATTTTCTTTTTCTTGTCAACTTAAATATACTGCAACCTGGTAGTAAAGACTCCGCCACATTGTCCTCAGTATTTTTATCTCTTCTGCCTAAATTTAGCCACTTATCCATAGCTGGAAAATATTTTTGTCCTAAAATATAAATAAATATTGCTAATAATTTCTCAAATAGATACTAGCTTTAGTGTATGAAATTACATGTTTGTGATTAATTTTAAAAATTAATGTTCACACATATGTACACATATAGTAGTAATGGCGGAGAAACATTATTTATTTATTTATTTATTTTTTAAAAAGCAATTGGGATTAAGTAACTTGCTCAAGGTTACATGGCCAGTCATTATTTATGTGTGGGTGCTAATTTTCTGAAGCAGGATCCGATCCCAGGTCATTCCAACTCCGGGCCAGTGCTCTTACTCACTGCGCCACCTAGCTGCCCCTATAATTTTCCTTTTCTGTCACAATAGTGTAGCACCAACCGAATAATCACAGCACTGATGGTGACAACGGATATGCCAGCATAGTTCTCAGTCACAAAATTTAACAGACTCTTCATATAGAAGAGAAAGGCAAAACATTTATTCGGATACAAAAAAGCCAAATCTCAACTCCTGCAAAAGGAATCCATCATAGCAACAAAGAAGTTAATAAACCATAACACAACAGGCAGCTGCATCATATTTTCATTTTCCTACAAACAAACTCTAACAAGCCTACCCATCCCAGCAGGGGGCAAACAAACACAAACAAGCCTGGCTGTCTCCTTGGGTATGTCCTTTCCTCCCTCCAGCTCTAACTGCTCAGACTCCCAGCTTCTTGTGGGTTCTGCTTCAGTCTTCAGCAAGCTCCTCCCACCACTGGCTCCATGTAATTACATTCTGTCTACTGGGGGCAGGGAAGATCTTCAAATTCCCTCAGGCCTATTAATTAGCAGAGATGATCTTTAAATTACCATTACCATTACAAATAGCTACTTTGATAAGTGTGAGGTGGTATCTGAAAGTTGTTTTATTCTTCATTTCTTTAATCGATAGTGATTTAGAGCATTTTTATATGAAAACTGCCTATTCATATTCTTTGACTATTTGTCAGTTGGGGAATGACTTGTATTCCTATAAATTTGACTCAATTCTACATTTATTTGAAAAATAAGGCTTTTATAAGAGTCAGTTGTTGTGAAAATTGTTTCCCAGCTTTCTTCTGTCCCTCTAATCTTGTTTGCATGACTAGTTCAAAAACTTAAAATTTAATATAATCAAAATTATCCATTTTTTTCTAGGAGTGCTCTCCTTAGTTTATTCATAAATTCTTCTCTTACCCATAGATCTGACACGTAAATTATTCTTTCCTCTCCTGATTTGCCAAATTTCTTTCCAGTTTTCTCAGCAGTTTTTGTCAAATAGCAAGTTCTTCTATGAAAAGCTGGGATCTTTGGGTTTGTCAAACACTATATTACTATGTTTCTTTACTGTTATCTCCTTATATATTTCAGATAAACAACCTGTGATGTTTATACTAATTTTTCACAATATATTGCTGTGAATGACCCTAGCTAGATTATTCTTTATTTTCAAAATATTTATAAATTAAATTTTGAAAACTTCCTTTGACAATATAAATATAGTAACTTATAAATAAACAAATTGCTAGAATACTAAAATGAATATTATCCTGTATGAATTTATTGCTTTCTCTGAACATATAATTTTCTTTATTTTATTTAAATTTCACTTTAGATTTCATTTAATTATACATGATTTTCATAGGCTGTCTCTTTAAGTGTATCCTTATTTATATCCAATATACTCCACTAATTTAACCTTTGAGACCTTAGGGTTACTTCTTATCATAATGTGGCAGAAAAGTACTTTTGTGTAGACAATGTGATGGTTTAATAAAATTGATTTGTGTGACTAATGTAACTCCTACTTCAATACATTAAAGATATGTAATTTCATTGGCATTGCTTCCACAATACAATGCATATCCCAATCTCTCTGTTACTTAGAAAATGATTTAGAGTTGTTGCTGAAAAATTCATTACACTGCTACTAACCTGAATATGAGGCTCCACACTATCATAGGGTGGTCCTCAGACATTAGACAGGTTGGTCCATCACCAGGAGGACCCAAAGATGATCCATCTCGGTAGAAAGTAACTGTTAAAATGTTTATTCTGCTTGCATGTTTTGGTAAAAACTAGAGTCATTTTCTCACCAAGGTGGAGTGTTAGAGCAGACCTTTAGTAGAGGATGTATACTAATATACATATTTACATATATATATAACATGTTCTTTGATTAAAACTTTAGAAGTAATATTGAGATTCCTGGTATATCCTATAAATGTGAATATGTTGCATAAAAGCATTGTATAATATTCATATAGAATTTTAAGATGCTGCTTGTATGTCTTTCCAAACAGTGACCTCCAGAGAGTCTTAAGTATTCTTTATAATAGACATGTTATTTATAAAAATAAGAGCCACATACATTTAAGGAAGTAAAAACTATAAATGTCCATTATATACCAAAATATTTAGGTACGTGATACCAAATATTTATAATATTAAATATAATACTATATGTATATACATACAGTCATATCTGTGGCAAATATATACATACACATATACATTTGTGGCAACAAGGACTCATTTACAAAACAAGATATTCATTGGGGAACAACCGAGAAATTGTGGGATGTGATTATAATAGTTTATTATTGCTCAGCAAGAAATGATGAATATGAAGAATCCGGAAAAATATAGCAACAGTTCTATGAGCTGGTGTATGTTGAAATAAGCAGGGCATTAAATATAGCATCTATAATAATATAAATGAAAGAATTACTAAAGCAAAGTTGAACTTTGAGTGACTGAGAAGCTTGTGATGTACAAGCTGACATCTCTTCTTGCTTTTGGCAGAGAGGTAGGAGATTTATGAAGCTGTCCAATTTGTTTTCTGATTGTTTTTGATTATTTTGTTATTTTTGCTGTTTAAAAAAGAGGGTTCAATTCCAGGTGGTAGGGGCGGCTAGGTGGCACAGTGAATAGAGTGTCGGCCCTGGAGTCAGAAGGACCTGAGTTCGGATCCGGCCTCAGACACTTAAAGCACACACAAACAAAAACCTAGCCGTGTGACCTTGGGCAAGTTACTTAACCCCAATTGCCCTCCAAAAAAAAAAAAGCAATTCCAGGTGGTAATAGATTGGTTGTGGTATATAGTTAGAAAGGATCGATACAAAACCCCAAAAGATCCCTAAAACTTACTTTTTAATAAAAAAGAAATGAAGACTGAATTTTAAAGAAATGAAAATTTCTTTTTTTTTTTTTGGAGGGCCATTGGGGTTAAGTAACTTGCCCAAGGTCACAGGGCTAGGTTTTTGTTTGTGTGCGTTAAGTGTCTGAGGCTGGAACTCAGGTCCTTCTGACTCCAGGGCTGACCCGCCCCTAAGAAATGAAAATTTCAATAGCAAGTATATGAAGTTTTACAAAGGAATATAACTCAGTATTTCCTGAACTAAACAATAGCACCACACTTGCCAATTGAGATTATATAAATGTTTGGCTTCATTAAAATAGCATTAAATTTTCTTCATTCTTGACACACTTTCTTTTTCCCCCGTAATTCTGCAGCCGTCCACAGAAGGTCTGCTTGTGTCCATTTCTGCCAGTACATCCTCTGAATATCTCTACCAACCTGTATATAATTCAGCATCCAGCAGAGGTAAGTAAGGAAATGGGAAATAATGAAAGTTAAATAATATAATATGAAAACAGTATCGTACAGGTGGATATTAGGCGGTTAGCGCTTTTGAAACTAAATTGATAATGTTTTCTCTTTGGGAAAATTATTTTCTTTTTGTAGTATCAGGTTTTTTTATATGTTAATATTTTATAGGTGGTATATAGTATATAAACTGTTTTAGAACCATTTGATAATTTAACAAAGTTGTAGTCACAGGAATTTTAGTTGATTTTGAAAATTTCATGTCATCTGGTGACAATTTTAGGCTTTTTAATCAAGAGAAGTACTGCTTTGATAGTATAGAAATTTAGTCTGTATTTGAATCCAAAACCAATTTCTTCTACCTGTTCTACATAGATAAGTGTGTTTTCACTCCTTAAAATATATTTTTTTGTATTAGGTTTTTGAAACGAATTTTAAATTCTTCTCTTCAAGTCACCCATCTCTCTAGTCTCAACTGGAGACTTACTTTACTGAGAAAATTGAGACCATTCAATACGTGCTCTCTTTTTGCCTTTTTTTTTCCTCTCAAAGCTGCTGGACATCATTTCCCATTGTCTCTTCCTTTCCCCTACTCTGTGACTACTGGCAAATGGAGAGGCCTTGACCTTAGCCTTGACCGTACTGAGATCAAGGTCTCTCCATTTGCCATGGATTCTCTATCCTGCTGTCCTCTCCAGAAGATTTCTCCTTCAATCATTTCCGCCCCCCTCTCTCCCCCAAGTCTCCCTCAACTTTACTAAAATTTTCCCTACTGTCCTCTGAAGTTATTGTTTAATGTCTTTCCCTTTTGCAACCAAAGTAATGTGAAAAGCTATCTGGATCAAGTGCCCCCAATCCTTGCATTCTGGCTTCTAACTTCATCAAGCAACTCAAGCCAGCCTGAGCCTTCCCAGTAAGAAGAGTGAGCCACCATGCCTAGCCAAAGTGATTTTCTTAGGGGCAACTAGGTGGTGCAGTGAATAGAGCTCTGGCCCTGGAGTCAGAAGAACCTGAGTTCAAATCCAGCCTCAGACATTTGACACACTTACTAGCCTAGTGACTTTGGGCAAGTCACTTAACCGCAGTTGCCCTCCAGAAAGCAAAAGCAAAAACAAAACAAAACAAAAGTGATTCTCTTTTCTCTTACTTAACAAACTCTTCTATACTGTTGCCTCAGGACAAAACATAAACTCCTTTGTTTAGCTCTAAAAGCCCATTGTAGCCTCATCCCAATTTATCTTCCCAGAGTCATTCTATACATTACTTCATTTCCTATGCTTTATAGACCAGCCACAAAAGACTCTTCTTTGTGTTGGCCATCCCCACGCCTGGAGTATACTTTCTTCTCTGAGCATAGATTCAGCTCTTCTTTTAAGATGCTACTCAAATACCACTTCCTGCATGGAATTGCTAGAGTACTCTTGTAGTTACTGTGTATTATTCTCTTTATATTTATTTTATGTATTTATGTATGTACTTGTTTTTCCCCCAGATAGAATGCACATTTCATGACAGGAGAGATTGTTTCATTCTTTGTATTTATAATCTTAGAGACTAAACACAGTGCCTTGCACATAGTAGGTGTATAATAAATGCTTTTTGATTGATTGATGTTATTCTTTTGACAGTCCTTTTAAAAATGGAAAAATTAAACATAAAACGTGTACATTATAAGAGTTTGGAAAAGTATGCTTATCCATGTAAAATTGATTTAGCTTTTTTAATTAAAGGAAAACAAAGTGTTACGGACGGTACCTCTGCTTGCTGCATGCCTTCCCCAGGACAAGGTTAAAGTCAAGATTGGTCGACGCTTCAGTGAGGAAAGGTAAATACTCTTTTAATTCAGCTTCTGTTTTACTGTTATATTTTTAAATATCTCACAATTGTGGCCTGAATTTGTCCACCAACTATACTTTCTCAGGGTGAGTGTTTGACTAATCCAGTGTAATATGAATTCTTGTGTCTTATGGAGATTCATTCTATCATAGTTTAATTATATAAAGAGATTTTTGAAGTGGTCTTAATGAAAAGCAAAATAAATTAGATAAGTTGATATTTTTAACAAGCCTAAAAATTTAGTAGCGGCCAATCCCGAAATTTGTTCTATTATAAAAATGATATAGTCTTTTTGTTTTTGAAGGGGGAAGAGGTTTTCTGTCTTATTTTCTTTTCTCCTCTGTAACTGTGTATTGACTCATCATCCTTCTTAGGGCATAGATCTGATATCTTGATCCCACTGACTTTAGTCCCTCTCCTCTATTGTGAATCTGCCTGTAGCCCAGGATTACAGAGAGCATTTTCCATTGTTCCCTTTTCTCTCAGTGTTACCTGAATTTACCTCTTTTCATTTCAGTGTTGTCTTGATTACTATATTGCCTTATCAGGCAGCGCATCCAAAGTGTTGGGGTCCAGAATCTATATAAGATAGAGATATATTTCCCGTAGAATATGAGCCTCTTAAGATCATGAATTGTATTTTGTTTTGTCTTTGTATTCTTAATGATTGACATGGTGACTTGAATATAGTAAATACTTAATAATATTCATTGAATTAGATTGGAAATAATGCTGGTACACATGTGTATGAGAGATATATTATGTTGTATAGATAAATTTATGGGTTCACTGCTCACCTTTGCCACTTACTTGCTGGGTGACTTTGGGCAAGCCATTTAATCTCTCTGATCTCTAGATAAATTTCTATGATTATATATTATATATGAGTTCTGACCTACATTGGAGGAGTATATTCCTACAATTGCAATTAGAACGTCAATGAACTCATAGGTTTTTGATGTATTCCTCATGCATACATATTATGAATGGAAATATATTTAGCTTGACATCAATATAGTCCTCTTTTGCTTCATTCTGTTGAGGTGACTAGATTCATAAGGCAATTTTGGTGAAGAGTAAGCATTGCTGGGCTCTAACAAGCTAAAAGGACTTTGCGCCTGATCTTAGGGATAGTCTGAATGTGTTATATGGGAATAAAGCTGCTCATCACTAATTGTTGACCACTAGGAGATAAATTGTTTGGCCTTGGAAATTTATGAAATGAAGTAAAATGCAAAATGGTCTTTATTACTTACTAGACGAGTCCCTTCTGCTTCCACAGTACTGGTGGTGTCTTTGTAGACAAAGAGGATAGAGGGTACTAGAAACATATATAGGGTTTATGTGTAGGAGGTGGGATAATGTAGCATTGCATATTAAGGAGATTTCCTTGTGTGAGAAAATTTAAGAACCAGAGGGAAGAAACTTGTTGGAGAGCATTTTAGTAAAGATGATTAGAGACTAAATGGAAGTAACATTGTCAGTAATGTACATTATAGACTTCCCTAACAGAAACAAGCAATAGATGAAGAGTATGGCAAACATTGCAATCCTCACACAGAAGCATGATATTTCAGTGATGCAAGATATAACTTAATAAGACATCTTCCAGAATTTGCTAATAATTTCTTAATAGTTATATATGTATATGTATAAACATACATATATACACATATATGGACAGAATACACATATTAGAAAGAGAGCAGCTAATAATTTATTTTTTTTGAAAGGGTTTGTTGATTTTTTTTTGTCATTTATAAATCTCTGAGATTTCCCTCTGTATCCTTCTCTTTTCCCTATCCCAGGAAGCCATAGTCCTTATAACAAGGACTTCTTTGAAAAAAAAAAAATTAAAAAGAGGAAATAGAGGGAAAAAATCAGCAAAACAGATTGTTACTTCAAAATTTTGGCATTATATTAAATATTCCATACTTGTGGACTCCAACCTCTTCAAAAGATCAGGGAGAAAATGTCTTTTTATATCTATTCTTTGGGGCCCAACTTGTTCTTTATAATTTAGCTTTTATTGTTCTGTGGTTATTCTTTCATTATTTTCTTGATGCTGATTTACTTTGTATCTGTTCATGTGAATTTTCCATGCTTTTCTGTATTCTTCTTGTTTGTCATTTCTTATAGCACAGTAAGCCTTTCCCCAATTGATGTAGATTTACTTTATTTCCATTTCTTTGCTACTACAAAAAAAATGCAGCTATAAATATTTTTGGCATTTATGGAACCTTTTTTTTTCTTTTTGGAGGGCAATTGGGGTTAAGTAACTTGCCCAAGGTCACACGGCTAGGTTTTTGTTTGTGTGTGCTGTGCCTGAGGCTGGATCCGAACTCAGGTCCTTCTGACTCCAGGGCTGACGCTCTACTCACTGTGCCACCTACCTGCCCTGGAACCTTTCTTTTTATCAGTGACCTTACCTGAGAAAATTGATGCAAATTCCCCCCCCCCCCCAGTTCATTTGCTTCTCTCTTAATCTGGTATGTGTTAATTTTGTTTGTGCGGTAGTTTTTCAATTTTGTACATAATGAAAATTAACTATTTTATCTTTTGCAATTCTGTATTCCTTGCTTGCTTTAGAATCTATCTGTTACCTGTTGATCTGTTTTTTTTTTTACTTTTTTAAATAGCATGATGATTCATATTTGGGTCTCATATGTAATTTGTTGTGTAATTTGATATGTTTTTGATCTAAAACAAATTTCCCTCAGACTTTCAGTTTTCTCAGTAGTTTTTATTAAGAAGGGAGTGCTTTCCTAATTTCCATTACTTCTAATTCCCTTTTTTCTAGGCCATTCCATTTATCTACTTCTCTTTTTTAACCACAACCAAATTATTTTCATGACTTTTACTTTATAATATAGTGTCAGGTCTGCAAGTACTATTCTTCATTTAATTTCCACCTTTTATCATTCTTTCTCATAATATGCTATATCTTTTGTTCCTCCAAATGAATTTTGTTATTATTTTATAGTGTCCTATAAAGTGTCCTTTGATAGTTTGATTGGTATAGCATTAAAATGGTAAATTAATTTAGGCATTATTGTAACTTTTATTATTTTATCAGGATCCAAGTATGGGTACTGAATATTCCTCCAACTATTAAAATTCTTTATTTCTTTAATTGATTCTATACAAGTTCTAAGTATACTTTGGTAGATTCAGAAATATTTTATGCATTTTCTAGTTATTTTGAATAGGACTTCTTATTCTATTGTTGCCTTGTAGATCTTGTTCTTCTTATTATATAGAAAAGCTATTGATTTTAGCCTCCAAATTTTCTGATTTTTCTTAATTAGTTTTATTTGCTGATTGATTCCCTATGATGATTATCTTTATTCATATTTACCTATCTCCCTATTACCTGAGGCAACTAGGTGGCATAGTAGAAAGAGCAGTATGTCTGAAGGCAAGAAGACCTGAATTCAAATATGGTCTCAGACACCTACTAGCTGTGTGACCTTGGACAAATCACTTAACTGCTGCCTCATTTTCCTTAACTGTAAAATAAAGATAGTAACAGTACCTCACGTGGTTGTTGTGAGGGTCAGATGAGATAATAATATTTGTAAAACACATAAGACAAACTAGCAAATAATAGGCATTATATAAATCCTTTCCTCTTTATCCCTAGCACCCTCATCTTCATGCTTTTGATTTTTTTCTCTTGTTTGGCTATTGCTAGCATTTTAAGAACTATATCAAATAATAGTGAAGAGAAAGTATCTTTGCTTTACTCCTGTATTCTTTGGGAAAACTTCTAATCAGTCAGCATTTATTAAGCACCTACTATGTTCCAGGCACTAAGCAGTAAGATAGAAGGAGTCAGGAGGACCTGAGTTCAGATCTGGCCTCAGACACTTAAGAGAAAAACTAGCCATGTGACCTTGGGCAGTTGCTTAACCCCAATTGCCCTCCAAAAAGCCAAAAACAAAAATATAATTGATTACCTTTTGTGTTTTTCTTAATCCAAAGTATTTCTTCATTTGGTTTGGTTCTTCCTTCCTTTCCATTTAACAGATGAAGAAATTGGGGCTTAGATGGGTTAAATGATTTGCCTATTGTCATATAGCTAGTAATTGTCAGATCTTTCTTTCTCAAGCTTCAGCACTTTTTTCTTTATCTTATGCTTCTTCAGTCAGCATGAAGTATGTGGAATTAGATTGGAAAGGTAAATTGCAAAAACATTGTTGTGAGCCTCCTCTTGTTAAAAAGCATTGGTGACTCCCTATTACTTTTCTATCTTTTTCTGATATGATTTCCCTCTATGTACTATAAGCTCCAGCTGAACTGGATGATTCTGGCTCTCAAACACTCAATTCCTACAAAGTCTTCCTACTTTCTTTGTTCACAGTGTTCTCTGTGTTTTGAATGTCCTCTATCTGCCTTTTTACTTATTAAACTTGCATTCATCATTTTCAGCCCCTACTCAAATATCTTCTCCTCATTGAAGTTTTCTTTGAGCCCCTTACTTAGTAATGATGATCTTCCATAAATTTCATATGACTGTTTTGTTTTGCATCTCACTCATTCATGTGTTACCTGTGGTCTAGGGGGCTTCCTCCACCAAGAAGTCCTGGCTCTGGACTCACAGGGCTGAAATTTATTCTGGATATGGCCTGACCGCAAAGGGGAATTAGGCTTTTCCTATCTCTTTAGCTTCTTTTGTACCCACCTTAGAGATTATGTGTTTTGTGAATTATATAGTATAAATTTCTTCTTTTTCTTTTTTTTTTAATTTGAAAACTTAAATATTTAATAGGGTATATTTTTAATTATAAATAGGTAATGACAATGATGATGATGATGATGATAATGCCATTTACAATAATAGCACATTTTCATTTGAAAATCTTGGCTATTATGAAAGTATATAGGATGCTTTAAAGATACAGTTTCAACATATTAATGATGAGTCAACAATCAGCTATTTGGTGTATGTCAGAAGCCCCAGAATATTGGCAGTTTTAATTTATAATAAAGGATAAATGAAATATTAACTGTAAGGGAAACATCAGGAAAGATATTCAAGATATTCAAGCCCTAAGTTGTGGTTAGTGAAATTTTGTTTTTTATCTATTTTTGTTATTAAAGGTTTAATTCTTTTTTTTTTTATTAAACAAATGCTTTATTAACTTCTGGTTTACATCATTCATTTCCACCAGATTTTGAGTTACAATTTTTCCCCCATTTTTTCCTTACCCACCACCCCAGAATAGCAGTCCCACTAGATATCGCCTCATCCAATCTGCTCTCTCCCATATCTTCTCCCGTACCCCCTTCGACTTTGCCATTAGGGCAAGGTGAATCTCTGAGCCCCAATGCCTGGACATCTTATGAAACATTTAATTTTAAAACTTTGATTTTCAGATCCATTCCCTTCCACCGTTGTCACCCACTCCCTCTGAGAAGATAAGCAATTCAGTATGTGTTGTACATGTATAGCTATGCAAAACATTACCATAGTAGATATATTATAAAAGACTGTTTATATTTCCCTCCCACCCATCTCGCCTCCCACCTGGTCCATTCCCTACTTTGATCCTGTCCCTCTTTGATAGTGGGTACTTCTAACCTCCCCTCCCCCCACAATGCCCTCCCCTTCATCCTCCCCACTCTCATTCCCCTTTCCCCTACTCAGCTGCAGGGTGAGATATCCCATTTAGTATGTATGTGATTCTCTCCTTGAGCCAACTTCAATGAGAATATGGTTTTGCCTTTTTGCCTTCCTGTACTTCCCCTCCCCTGCAACTACTTCCCCTTGCTTCTTCTACATGAGATAGTTTACCCTACCCTATCTCTCCCCATCTCCTCTTGCCACTTTCCTCTCTCACCTCTTAACTTCACCCCTTAAGTATCATCCCCTCCCATCAAATTCAACCTGTGCCCTCTATCCATGTATACCTGTAAACATATGCCCATATATCCTTCTTCAATTCTTTTCATAATGAGAAAGGTTTCATCAGACACAATTATTGTTTTTCCATGTAGGAATATAAATAGTTCAACTTTGATAAGTTCCTTTTGATTTCCTTTCCTTGATTACCTTCTCAAGCATCTCTTGCTTCTTGTGTCTGAATGTCAGATTTTCTATTCAACTCTGGTTTTTTCCTCAAGAATGCTTGAAAGTCCTCTATTCCACTGAATGACCATATTTTCCCCTGAAACAAGATACTCAGTTTCGCTGGGTAGGTGACCCTTGGCTTCAATCCCAGCTCTTTTGCCTTCTGGAATATCATATTCCATGCTCTTCTATCTCCAAAAGTTGTTCAGAGTTCCCTTTTACATTGTTTGGAAGTTGTGTGGGGCAGAGCACCTTGGAAGTGCTTTTTCTACTCCACCATCTTCTGTAGTATAAATTTCAATCCCTAACTATCGTTCATCATATTTTAAAGTCATTGCTGGATCCATATTATGAAGTCATTTTTTTTTCTGTACCCACAACTCCCCACTTCCAACCCTTAGCTATTATGTGGTTAGGAATGTCAAAGCCATTTTTGATATTAGCTTGAGAAAGACATAATCAAAAAAGTGTATCTATTCAAAAGAAATCATATAATACATCTAGATTAAAATGTATAGGATTTTAAATATATATATGTATACATACACACATGGGTGTATGTATACATATACACACGTTATAGACCTTTGTCAGTGCTATAAATGGGGAGTTAACTGATCAGTTTTTATGGTGTTTTCTTTAAAAAATATTCCTTATGTCTATTCTTTTCAACATCTTAGAAGAACTAGATATCTGATACACCTTGACCTTATATTTGACATTAGAGTTGGTTTAGTAGTTTTAGGGCTGTGAACTTCTGACTTGGTGTAGCAGCAAACACCCCAGCATCCCCAGAGTGGCTGCCAGTACAGGTTCTTAGATCTGCTTTTCAAAAGGAAAGCAACTCAAAATGGGTTAACAAGCTTACTTTAATCAAACAAACATATATCACTTAGTTCAGGGGAAAAAGGTCAGCACCCTGAACTTCAGAGTATACAGACAGATCAAACAGACAGGCTGTCCAACCTTTATCAATACCAAATCACAGTTACCAGAGAGGAAAGCATCAATATCTGGGTTTTAAAAGCCAGGGGGCTCTCAATGGCTGCCCAGAGTCTCATCTGGTCAAATCACACAACACTTCTCAAAGTGAGGCCCAAAGCAAAGCCTCCCATCAGGGTTTATATAGCCTTCTCCTGGCTCAGAGAATGTAACCACCCTCTTGACCCACTGCCCAATCACACAACATCAAGGTGTGGTCATTGCTGAAAACCAAGCCTCCTACCACAGGCTCCATGTGACCACATTCAGCCTATTAGGAGGCAGAGTATATTTTCAAATCAAGGAAGGTTCTCAGAGTCACTTAAGCCAATGGCCTAGGGGCAGGGAAGATCTTCAAATCTGCATTTCCATTACACTTGCCCAGTGCCAGTTGATTCCAGAATGAAGCTGGATGGAGTCTGAAGTTCTTGCCTATCAGTAACCTAGGTGGCTCAAGCTTGTTTTGGGGCTCTTCTCTCAGTAAAATGAGGTTATCTGTGGGATAAGAGTAGAATAAGTTGTGTCATATACTTGCCTATGCTTGACAGCTAGAGAGTGAGGAGTTCTTACTGTGGAGAGTAATAATTCTTGATTTGGGTTAGAACCAAAATACCAAGAGCTGCCAGGAGAGATGTGCTACCATAAAGGGAATATTGGTAGAGATGGGAAAGAACAGAAAGTGACTACATTATGGCTATTGTTTGGGGAATGCCCAGTGTCTTAATTTTTTTTTTTACTTTGAGTTGCTGTTTTTTTTTCTGTTGGAATGAATAGACTCATGGATGCGGGGATAGGAAAATTTAGTACAGAACAAAATGTTTCTTCAAGTCACTAAAGAACTTATTTTTTCCTTGTTTTCATTTTAGAGATCCTGAACTTTCAGCTATTTGCCGAAATCCTGGCACTTTAATTTTGTATCCTGGTGCTGAAGCTATTAATTTGGAAGAATTGATATCAAATTCTTCTGATCATCTTTCCACTATCATCATCATTGATGGGACATGGAGTCAGGCTAAAGATATTTTCTACAAAAATTCCCTGTTCCGACTTCCTAGACAGGTAAATGAAATATGTTTGTGTATGTATGTGTGTGTATGCATGTACATTATACATGTATATGTATACTTATATATCTATATATTTGTTCATGGTTGTATGTGTGTGTACATACACAGAAACACAACATATATAATTATATATATGAACTATGTATGTTGCCATGTCCTCCAATGAAGAAACTAAAGTATTTTAATGATGAATTCATGATATTAAGTTATTTAAAGTTATTATTTAAGTTATTATTTAAATGGACTGATCTATTATTAAATGAGACCTACATAAAATTCACACTTATAACATTTTGGTACATGGTTCACACACATAGTATTATATGTGTTGGGCTTCTATAAGTATTGCTAACATGACTGTTTTTAATGAACGATTTTTCTGTTATTTTAAATTTTTAGATATATAGTAACATGTTATTTTCTGCTAATTAGCTTTAATCAATTATTACTTATATAACTTTATAGGGACTAATATTGTCCTTTAATGATGAGCAACTGTAATTATTGATAACTATGTAGTACTACTTATAGTATGGAAAATAAGCATTCTAAATCACCTTTGTTTTTCCTATGTGGATAGTGAGGCCAGAATCTTTTTGTGTAATTATAGAGCTCAGTTAGGAGAGTCACTAATGTTCCAAGGTTTAATGCAATTAGGACATTGTCATCTGTACACAGGAACATCTGAAGGACCTCACCAACAAAAGGGAATCCATTTCCCTTGGTAGTTCTCTATGACAGAAGCAAATTCTTTTTTTTTTTTTTTGAGGACAATTGGGGTTAAGTAACTTGCCCAAGGTCACACGGCTAGGTTTTTGTTTGTGTGCGTTAAGTGTCTGAGGCCTGATCCGAACTCAGGTCCTTCTGACTCCAGGGCTGAACTCAGGTCCTTCTGACTCCAGAGCCGAGGCTCTACTCACTGCGCCACCTAGCCACCCCTCCAGAAGCAAATTCTTTTGGCAAGCATATTTCTCTATGTATTAAGTGATTGACATTTATCATAGGATTATAAAAAGTTATCTTATATGATTTAAAAATATACAGGGTGATAAGTTTTGGATAACTTCATGGAATTACATGCTTTTTTATAGTCAACAAAAGCAGACATTGGAATTTTTATTTTCTACACCTTTAGGAAAACTGTGTTTCTGTGAAGATATGGTCTGTTGTAGAACATAATTTATCTTCTGATTGCTTTCATAAAGGTTACACTTGATACATGTGTAAATTTTCAATTTTCTTAGTTTTTGTTAACTATGGAGTCTTTATCCAAAGTCTTTGGGATTATTGGCCATTATATTGCTACATTTGTTTGCCTCTGGATCTTGTGAATCTAATCTCTTCCACTAATCCATTTTCCTTTTTTTTTTTTAACCATTGCTGGTTTTAAATATCACTTTTTTGCAGTATGGTGTAAGATAACATATTGCTAGGCCCTGTCTTTCCCACATTTGTTCCTATTTCCCCTGAGATTCTTGACCTTTTGTTCCATTAGATCAATTCTGTGATTATTTTTCCTAGGCCTTTGGCAGTTTCATTGATATATACTAAATGCAGAAATTAATTGAACCAATATTACTATTTACATTTTATTTGCATGACACAAGTATGAGCACTTTATATGTCTCTTAGGTCTATTTATTTCTTCATAAGGTGTTTTGTAGTTGTAATCATGTAGTTCTTGTTCAAAGAATTCCCAATTTTTTTTTCCATTCTATTATTTTGAATGGAATTTCACTTTCTAAATCTTCTGGCTGGTTTTTGTTGGTAATATACAGAAAGAATGATGATTTATGTGGGTTTATTTTATATTCTGTTACTTTGTTGTAGTTGGCAATTGTTTCCTTAGTTTTTTATTTGAATATTTAGGATAATCTAATTAGATTACCATTATCGTTGGCAAAAAGTGACAATTTTCTTTATTCTTTGCATCTGCTTATTCTCATAATTTCTTTTTTTCCCCTTATAATAATGATAACAATGGACATTCTGGTTTTAACTCTGAACTTATTGGAGAGGTCTTCTTTACAAGTAAAGATGTCTCTTAGTTTTAGAAACTACTTACCATATTAAAAATAGGCCTATTTATGCTTTCTGGTGTTTTTAACAGAAAAGGGTTATTACATTTTATCAGAAAGATTTTTTTTGCATATATTTGTGTCACTTTGTGATTTTTACATTTTTCATTATTATTGTAGTCTATTATATTTATAGTTTTCCTGATATTGGACATCCTGTATCCCTGGCATCAAATCCACCTGGTCATACTCAATAACCTTTAAAATGTTGCTTTAGTCTTTTTGCTAATACTGCATTTAATACTGTATTTTTGTATTGATCATTACTAGGGATAATTTCTTTTTCTCTTTCAGATTGAGACTATTTGTATCAGAAAAGGAATTTCATATGCTCTTTTATTTTTTCTATTTTTAGCAAAGTTGACCAAATATTGTGATTAATTTTTCTTTAAATGTTTGATAGAATAACTTGCAGATCCACTGGTATTAAGATTTTTTTCTTTGGGTTTTAATTTATAGCTTGTTCAATTCCTTTTCATGGGATTGATCTATTTAAATTCTCTATTTTGTGTTCTGCATATCTGAGTTTATCTGAGTATTTGATATTTCTATAAATATTCATTTATTTTAATTAAATTAGCAATTTTATTAGCACATAATTAGGTAAAATTATTTCTAATTATTTCATCTCTTCATTTGTTGTGAATTCTTTTTTTCTTTTTTCTTTTTGATGTTGCCAGTTTGATTTTATTCTCTCTTTTAAAAATTAGACTACCTAATAATTTATCTATTTTATTGGTCTTTTCAACAAACCAACTCCTAGTTTTATTTGTCATTTGTATAATTATTTTTGATTTCAGTTTTGTTAATTCTTCCTTGATTTTCAGAATTTCCATTTTGTTATTTAACCATTCCCATAAAGAGCTTACATTCTCTGGGAAGTAGGAATTTGCTTATTATTAGTATATACAAAGAAATGACAAGCAGGATGATTTCAGAAAAACTTGGAAAGATTTACATGAGCTGATGCAAAGTAAAGTAAACAGAACCAGGAGAACATTGTACAAAGTAACGGCAATATTAGAAGATGAAGAATTGTGAATGACTTAGCTATTCTCAGCAATACAGTGATCTAAGATAATCCCAAAGGACTGTGATGAAGCATACAATCCACCTCCAGAGAAAGAACTGATACTGTGTGAATATAGACTGAAGCATGTTAGTTTTCACCTTTTTTCCTTTTTTTTTTCAAGAGGTAGAGAACCTGCAGCCTTGAGACCATATGTGACCCTCTGGATTCTTGGGTGCAGCCTTTTTTACTGAGTTCAAGTTTTACAGAACAAATCCTTTTATTTGTTCTTTGAAGTTTGGATTCAGTCAAAGGGCTACACTTGAGGATTTAGAGCCCTTAATAAAAGAATTTGTTCTGTAAAATTGAACTCAGACAAAAGGCTATACCCAAGGACCTAGCAGGCCACACATGGCCTCGAGGCTGAAGCTTCCCCACCCCTGAGTCATAGACTATCTCTAATGTTTGAAATATGCTCCCCCCCGCCACCTCTGTCTCAATGATTCCCTGCTGTTCTTTATGCTTAACTCAGGGGCTAACTCTTCTAGGAAGCCTACTCTGACACTCTGTCCCTCTAGGTTCTAGTTCATTCCATTCAAAATTGCATTGCATTTAATTTCTTATATGCATGTTCTGCTCCCCATCCCCAAGGGCTGAGCCATGTTCTCTTCTGTCTTCATATCTCTAGAAACTAGCACAGTGCCTAGCACATGGCAGCTGCTTAACAAATGCTAGTTGAGTGACGTAGTAATATCGGTGTAAGTTATGTAGTTGAGTTGGGTCCAAAGAAGTAGGAGATCAGTATGAACTGAAGTCATCAGGAAAAGCCTGTCTGCCTGTCTGTCTGTCTGTCTGTCTGTCTGTCTGTCTATCTAATTGAAGTCAAAGCCTATTCTGGGACCTAGGTCCTAGAGATTCCTACAGGGGGAGATTTATTTTAAACCTGTATCTTATGTGGATTATCAGCCTGAGAACAATGCTTACATGTGAATATACTTCTTTGATATATAAGATGAGACTCAAAACCACTTCTCAGCCTGGAATACTACCCCTAGGAGCAGGTCTGTCCTCAGTCAGCCCTGAATTTGTGACCTGGAGGGGGCAGTGAGTAGCAGAGCTATGTTTGCACCTTTTCCTGCATTTTACACACATTTAGGCCCCTTCGTACTGGTTCCGAGACCTCTTCTTGTGCGGGCACACAGCCTTGTAATGGAATGCTGTTTCTTGTATGTGCCTGTCTACATCTGGTCCCCAGTGTCTGCAGACCTCTTTCTGTCTTCATGTGTTAACCTGGACAAAAATGACATTTTTTTTCTTCGATTCTTAAGCAGGATTTAGTCCAGTGCATTTTCTAGATTATTTTCAGGGCTGTTGGGGGTTGGGGAGAAACTTGCTGTATTTCTTCTTGGTCGTCTGCCATTTTGATTCCACTTCTCCTTGAAGTTGTCTGTAATCTGGCATTATATATTTTTTTCTTATCTAATCTTCTACTCTCCAATCCAATTGTAATCTAACTTACATTTCTCTATCATATGTTTGTGTAGAGTATGAAAGATTTTATCAGATACTTTGCTGGAATCTATGTATATTTTGATAAAATGAGGGAAATTTAAATCAGGGATTAATTAGAAGGGATTCTATTTTAACAAGGAGGTGAAGGACAAAGGAACTTAAAATTTTTAGTAGTTACTATATGTAATGGAAATGCAGATTTGAAGATCTTCCCTGCCCCTAGGCCCTTTGATTGGTTTAAGGAACTTTGATTGGCTTAAGAGACTCTGAAAACCTTCCTTGATTTGAAAATATACTCTGCCTCCTAATAGGCTGAATGTGGCCACATGGAGCCTGTGGTAGGAGGCTTGGTTTTCAGGAATGACCACATCTTGATGCTGTGTGATTGGGCAGTGGGTCAAGAGGGTGGTTACATTCTCTGAGCCAGGAGAAGGCTATATAAACCCTGATGGGAGGCTTTGCTTTGGGCCTCACTTTGAGAAGTGTTGTGTGATTTGACCAGATGAGGCTCTGGGCAGCCATTGAGAGCCCCCCGGGCTTTGAAAACCCAGATGTTGATGCTTCCCTCTCTGGCAACTGTGATTTGGTATTGATATAATGGTTGGACAGTTTGGAAACCTGTCTGCTTGATCTGTCTGTATACTCTGAAGTTCTGGGTGCTGACCTTTTCCCCCTGAACTAGGTAATAGATGTTTGTTTGATTAAAGTAAGCTTGTTAACCCATTTTGAGTGATTTTCCTTTTGAAAAGCAGATCTAAGAACCTGTGTTGGCAGCCACCCTGGGGATGTTGGGGTGCTTGCTGCTATACTATACTGCTTTGAAGATCAATTTAAAATGAGGATAAAACATTTTTCTTATAAATATCAGAAAATATGAATTTAGTTTATGCAAAAATTTTCATAGGGCAGCTAGGTGGCACAGAGGATAGAGTGCTGGGTCTAAAGTCAGGAAGACAACTGAATACAAATCTGACCTCAGTCACTTAACTAGCTGTGTGACCCTGGGCAAGTCACTTAGCCTCTGTTTGCCTTAGTTTCCTCACCTGTAAAATGAGCTGGAAAAGGAATGGCAAACTGCTTCAGTATCTTTGCCAAGAAAACCCTAAATAGGGTCATGAAGAATTGGACATGACTGAACAACAATAACAAGCAAATTTTCAGGAATGAATTATATTGTGTAAAATATTTACCTGAATTAACTGTAGATTCAATGTAGAAACTGTCATTGGAATTAGAATTATTATTGCTAAGATTTAAAGGAATAGGTCTGTAAATGATTGAGATGGGGCATTCTTTTCACAATAATGATGATGTTTAAATAACACTTCAAGATTGAAGTAATTGTATGGAGATCAATTAGAATTAATATTTGATTTTTATCATAATGGAAACTAATGAATATATATGTGTAGATATTACCTATATAATGAAATCTAACCAGCCCTTACCTGATATAAGGTGAAAGACACAAAAAGATCATGTAGTAATATAAAAAGCCATTTACATCACATAACAGGTTATCCAAAACATCTTTGTAATTTATAAGCCTACAGCATCTGGTGCTTTGATGTCATTATCAACATTACAGACAATCAGATTCTCAAGCTCCATATGGCAATCACTTGTGTATACATATTATATATTTCTCCAAATATTTTTTAACAATAGCTAGAACTTAATGATTGGAGTTAGAAGTATTATTCATTTATTGTGAAAAAAAAGTTGTTGTAGTACGGAAAATGACAATGAGGTTTGTCCCAAATGAGTATTTAAAGGAATTGAAAGAATATAACCTTTTTTAAGTTTGTGGTAATGGAAAAAAAAAACCCAGCACATTTTAACATATATATGTGTATATATGTATGCATATATATTTACTGTGAATATCTGTAAAGTTAAGATAGTTATGGAGAATTATATGTATTTCAAAGTGTTATAAAATAAACTATTAAATCTTACCTCAATATATTATTCAGCTATCTTAACAGAAATTTGACCTGTTTTTAGGTTTTGGTAGGTTATTTGACACCTTTGAAAGTAAAAACAAAAACAAAACCCTTATAGTTGCTTATATTATAATTATTCATAACCATATATGAATAGATATATTCCCTTTGCATGAGTAATTTGATGAATCTGCTCTTTCATTACTACAAGAACACCTTCCAGTTGATAGAGATGACAATCTCTCCATAGCCTCTGATTGTATTTTAGTCTGGTCCTTGTCATCCCTTAAATCTTCCAAAGGGGACCCACCCAGTGTTCTGGAGGCTGACCTCACATAACAGTCCATCTCTTGCCTCTTTGCTTTTGAGCTAGTTGTCCCCTATACCTAGAATGTGCCTCACCACCATGTCTTAGAATCTTTTATTCCTGTTAAGGCTCAGCTTAATCACCACTTCTACATGAACACTTTTCTTATTTCCCTAGCTACTAGTTGCCTTCTGCTCTGAAAATTACCTTGTATCTACTTTGTATACAATAGTTTATGTATTTATTGTGTACCCTGATAGAATGTAAGGTTCTTGATGAAAGGAACTGTTTTAATTTTTCTGTGTATTCTCAGGACCCAACACAATGCTTGGCACATTACAGAATTTTGATAAATGTTTGTTGACTGACAGATCTGCATGATAGTTTCCTCACTTGGACTTTTCTATACCAATCAAATCATAGCCAGACCAAAATAAAAGTATCTCCTGTTTTCAAAGTACTGTGATACATATTTAAGGTAGTAAATTTGTTAACAAAAATTTATTGGATGCATTTACTTATGAAAAGAAAAAAATTTAAAGGGGGCAGGTATAAGGACAAAGCTAATGAATTTGGTTATGATTGTTTATTTTCACATGCCATAAGTACATCCAACTGGAGGTGTCTAGCAGGCAATTGGAGTTATAGAATTAGACTTAGGAAGTTCATTTGTCAAAATTATGATTGAAAAAGAGCCTAGAAACCATTTTAGCCAACAAATATTTGACCTATTTCATAACTGAGAGATTTGGCAGCTAAAACACTGGTTTAGTTTATAAACTTGCTTGTAAAATCTTAAAAAGGAGGGTACTAGAATAGGAAGAGTTTTACCTCATAAGACAGTGGAAGGAAAAATGAATTTGGAGAAAGTTTGGTAATAGATCAAACAAAACAAAGTAATCTGTGGAGCATTAAAAGATCAGAATGAAAGAATAACAGATAAGAAATTGAAAATATCTCTAAAGATTTTTTTTTTTTTATAACAAATCCATTTCACCATTAAGGTCAGTGGAGCCACAGTATTTGGATTATAATACCACAGTACTAGTTGTGCTATATGGGGACATGGAAATGATGCTGAAGAAAAGAAAGATGGAATAACCAAAAACTTGTTGACCCTCATAGCTAGCTCAGAAAACAGCAGCAAGAAAAAACCCAAAGCTAGGGATGGTACCTACCTACACCCAGGGGAGCAGAGGCTAATTTTAACAAAAAGTTCAAAGTTAAGAAATTGGCGAGAAATATGAGCAAACAAAAGCAAACAAAAAAAAGAATTTGACCATAAGAAGCTACCATGGTGTCTTGGAAGACCAAGTCATAAACTCAGGAGAAAACACTGTGAAAACTCTAAATGGGATCATGAAGAGTTCAACATAACTGAAATGACTGAATAACAACAGTGCACATTTGGAGCTTATCCTGCTATGATGTGTGAGGTGTTAGTCTAAACCTAATTCCTGCTATATTAATGTCTACTTTTCCCAGCAATTTTTATCAAATAGTGAGTACCTCCAGTTGATATCTTTGGATTTACTGTGTACTAGGCTACTAGGTTTATTTGTTTCTGCATATCTGTTCTACCAATTGATTTATTTCTTAACAAGTACCAAATTGTTTTGTGAATTATTTCATAATATAGTATAGTTTTGTAGTATAGTTTTAGATCTGATTTAGACCTTGTCTCTCTCCCTGTAGCCTCCCCCAACTTTTTTTTTTTACTATTTCTCTTGATATCCTTGACATTTTGTAGATTCTTGACTTTTTATAATTACAGATGAATTTAATATTTTTCTAGTATCATATAGTAATCTTTTGGCACTTTGATTGGTAGGGCACTGAATAAATATATTAAATTGGATAATATTGTCATTTTTTGTTATATTGGCTCAGCCTACACATGAACAATTCATATTCTCTAATTATTTAGATGTCTTTATTTGTATAAATAGTGTTTTATACCTATAGTCATATAGTTCCTAAGTGTATCTTGCTAGGTAGACTTCTAAGTATTTTATAAATTTATACATCCTGTATTTATTTTAAATGGAATTTCTCCTTCTATCTCTCTGTGATGGATTTTATTGCTATTATAAAGAAATTGTGGGGACTTGTGTGAGCTCCTAGAGAACAGGGACTGACTTGCTCCTATTTCTGTTTGTATCCCCAGAACTTAGGAGAGGGCTTTGCACACAGTAAGAACTGAAATTCTGTTTGTTCATCTGGCTTTATTTGGCTATGAAAGGGATATAGAATGATAGCTTAAGATGAAGGTAGTGTCTATTCTAGATCATCTCAGGTCTCATCCAGCTCAAAATCTCCAATTGTATGATTCTCTTAAAATGACTTTTGAGATTCTCCCATAACAATCAGTGATCACTCTAGTTTGATGGAACATTCTTTCTGTGGTAAGTAGCATCTGTATATATGTGTCTCCTACAGTACCCAGAATAAGACCTTATACAAGGAAAATACACAGAGATATTTGATTTGTTGATTTGTATAAGACTAAGACTCACTTCATAACATAAAGTTTAAAATCATTTTAAAGAGTAAATTTTTTTTTCCATGACACCTGAGAGCTTATCTAATGAAGCCTATTGCAGTAGAAAGGATGTTGGATTTGGGAGTCAGATAGGCTGTGTTCAAATTCCAGCTCTTTCACTTACTACTTGGGTGACCTTTGGTGAATCACTTATTCTCCCTGAGTTTTATTTTCCAGAGTTGGAAAAGGAAGGGATTGAAATAGAAACCTCATAAAGTCTCTTTCATTTCTAAATCTATGATTCTGTGATTCTAAGTAGAGAGAATACACAGGATACCAGCAAGGAGAAATCCTTAATTGATTATGTGCATATCGTTTTTCCCATCAGTTGTTTTTCCCTTTCTAAATTCTTGTTGATGGATTGATTGACTGCCCTTCTTCCTGAATATAATAATAACAGCAGGCATTTACATATGATGTCTCATTTGATCTTCAAAACAACTCTGTGAGATAGACACTATTACTGTCCCCATTGTACAGATGAGAAAACTGAGGCACAGAGAGGTTAAGTGACTCCCAGTAAGTGCCTGAGGCAGGATTTGAACTCAGGTGTTCCTGTTTTTGAGACCAATACACTTATCTGCTATGCCACCTGGATGGGCTTCATCTCTCTGTTTTTCCTTTGTTTTTCTCCTCCCTCACTGTTCACATCTTCTCAGGCTCCTTTTTTGAATCATCGTCTCCTCATAAGCCCTCATTCTACATATCTAATCATATCTTCTTGCTATATCTTCCTGCTTCCACTTTGGCAACATATCTTCCATCTTGCCTCTTTCCCCTCTCAGTTCCCTCCCCTTTTCTTCACAGTTACCATGTTAGTCCTGGTCCTCATAGCTTCTTGTTTTAGTCATTGTAGCAGCTTCCTAAATGGTTAGCCTGCCTCAAGTCTCTCCCCACTCTAGCTCATGGTACACATTGTTGACTAGGCACCGAGATGATCTTTCATTCTCCTACTCCATCAATTCCAGTGGTTTCCTGTTGCATTAGGATAAAATATAAACTGTTCTGTTTGGGTTTTAAAGCCTTTCACAACCTGGACGCTCCCTAACTTTCCAAACTCGTTTGGTATTATTCCCTTCCTTGTACTTTGTGATCCAGCTAAACTGGCCTTTTCTTTGTTCTTTCCATGGGACATGTCATCCTCAGTTTCCAAACTAGCTATTTTGTACTGGCTATTCCCATGCCTCGAATGTACTTCCTCATTGACCCTACCTGATAGAGTTCTTTTATTTCCTTAAGATGCAGTAATAGCACCATCCTCTATAGGAAGCCTTTTTTTTTTTAAGAGGGCAATTGAGGTTAAGTGACTGGCCCAAGGTCACTCAGCTAGTTTTTTTTTTTTTTTTTGTGTGTGTGTGTTAAGTGTCTGAGGCCAGATCCAAACCCAGGTTCTCGACTCCAGGGCCGGTGCTCTATTCACTGCACCATCTAGCCTCCCTGTATATGAAGCCTTTCTGACTCCCAAATGCAAATGGTCTCCCTCCCAAATTGCCTTGTATTTAATTTCTTTTTATAAGTATTTTTCCATTTTATATTTATGCTCTGTGTCTTTATGTAAATACTTGTCTTCCCATTAGAATAGAAATTCCCTGCAAGCAAGGATAGTTTCAGTCTTTGCACATATATTCCCCATGTTTAGCTTGACACAGAGTAGGCATTTAATAAAGGCTTGTGGATCAGTTGATTAATGTGTATTTTAGGCTATTATTAACTTGACCTGAGTCTTCTCTGTGATACCAGTTTATTTGGCTTTTCTTATTTCTCTGGCTTTATCTGGTGGTAATGATTCTATGAATAAATTAAATGGTGATTTTTATTCAAAATATCAAATATTTTGAATATATAACAATATCTTGCCTATATATTAGATATTATTATTTGTCATACTTTATCATTTGTCCACTTTAAATAAATCTTAAATCTCTGATTTCCTTGGCTTTTATTGAGAATATATATTTGTGTAAGATATTTTACTTGCATGTTAAATAGTAATAAATTAGTTCATTGGCATTTAATTGAATTTCAGGGATTTCTGCAAACAAGAATGTAAGTTAAAAAAACTTAAAATAATTGTTTATGGACATAATACATACAGTACAGTGACTTTTCTGGTGAGCAGTGTGATTATATTGATTCTGTTTAGTCTTCTTATTGTGCTGACACTCCATTAGAAAAACACATTATTCAGAGATGTTTTGCATAGCCATGTTTGAAGGAAGACCACAAGCAATTGTGTATGCACTACAGGCTTTCTTCTAACAGCTGCCATAGTTGGCAAAGGTGATGCCAGAGAAGTACTGTATTAAGTTAGCCCCATGGATGCAATTAGCTCATAAAAAAGCCCAGCAAGCATGCTCAGCACAGTTAGGCAGCTGGTATATTTGTATGAAGCAATCAAAGAGCACAGTGGGTAAAACTGCCTCTGCTTATGAACTGATGTATATGGCATAGTGAGAACAGATGGCTAAGAAACACTTGACCTTCTAATACTTCACTATACTAGTATTTTAAAAAAGAAGCAGCAGAAGAGTTCTTTTAAAATATATTTGGCACCCAACTAGAATACAAATGGGGAAATATGGCCAAAATAGCCAGAAATAATACAATAAATTTGAAGTTCATTGCCACTGCAATTAATAGTTTTTATTGTCAGTTAAAATTTTATTAAGTATACAGGAAGTGCCCATTTCTTACTAATTTACATTTTAACTTCACATTTCTATTTCCTACCCATTTGAGCTTGTTTAATAGAGGTATCATTTTTCTTTTTTATTGATTTGTATTGATTGATGAACAAAGTTGATAGAACATACATTTTCAGTTAAAAATTTTCCATCCATTCTGGCCACCTTCCATTAGATGGCTACACTTCAGTTTTGTCAGTGGCCCTCTTAAAATATGACACATAGAAATGAATAATGATTCTCAGAAATGATATAGCCAATATCATATAATCTTGATATGGGTACCATATGTCTGCTTATTCATCCTATGTTTCCATTCCTTTTTTGATTGCTACAATGTTGAACTCAGAATTGACTAAATCTCTCAGATATTTTTATAGGAGCTCTTTTTAAGTCAACTTTTTTTTCCTGTCTTGCAAGTTTTTTTAAACCTAAAATTTTTTAAACCTAAATTCAGGAATTTATTTTTGTCTTTTTCACTTATTTCACCTGTTATACTTTGTAGAAAGCATTTTAATTTCATTTCAGCTAACATTAAGCTAACATTCAGCTAACATAAGCACAAGTGTAACAGGCATTGTGGGAGAAGAAAAATATGAATAATACCTGATGTTGCTTTTGGGTTTAAAACATATGAGCAGCTGGTGCTCTAGTGGATAGAGCTTTGGGCCTGGCATCAAGAAGACCTAAGTTCAAGTCCAGATTCAGACACTTAGTAGCAGTGGGACCCTAGCTAAATCACTTAATCTATGCTTGCCTCTGTTGTATTTTTTTCTTATTATTAAAGGGTTTATTTTATGTTAAAAAATGTAATTTTTAGTTTATTCCAGTTAATGCATATACCATTGTACCTGCAAGTTTTGTCTCTTTAAGTTCAATTATCATTCACCTTTGCAGAAAACAAAAACTGATTCCAAATATAATTTCCTCTACTTATAAATAGAAACAATAAACATTATTCTGAGAAAGGGTGCATAGGTTTCACCAGACTGTCAAATGTGACACAAAAGCAATGAAGAATCCCTGTATTATTTTAATGCACCATACTTTGTTTAGTCATTCCCTAATTGATATAAAAAGAACTTCTCTAGGTACTTTTGTGCATTTGGGTCCTTTTCCTCTTTCTTTGATCTTGTTGGGGGTATAATAGACAAAGTAATTATATTGTTGGGTCAAAGGACATGCAGAATTTAATGATTTTCATGGGCATAGTTTTGGATTGCTTTCTAGAACAGCTGAATGAATTCACACCACAACTAACAGTGTGCCAATCTTCTAGCCTCTACAATAATCATTATTTTTTTGTCATCTTTGCCAATATGATAGGTGTGAGGTGGAATTTCAGAGTTTTAAATTGTTCATTTTTCTAATGAGTGCATTGCCATGAGCTGCTCAGTGTCTAGCACTTAGCATGATCCGGAGTTGTGAATAAAAAATGACCAGGCCATGTGGGTAGTTCAAGGAAGAACGATGAACTCCATTTATTGATTCTCAGGACAAGGTTTTTATAGAGCAAAGAGACAAAGGAAGGGGACTCAAGTTTTCTAATCATTACCTTAGCCTGTTGTATCCTGGAGGTAACACAGATTAGATAATTTGATAAGGATTTGTTATCTAGGAGACTAAAGTCTTAGGGTAAGACTTGATCTAGGTCTCAGGTACCTGCCAATGCAGCCTCAGTCATAAATGGATACAATTGAGAGCAAACTTCAAAGCCAAAGCTGCAATCCTCAAAAGACAGACATCACGTTTAGAGCTGACCACCCAAAGATACCTGAGTGCTGAATCAAATATTTTGGCTCTCAATAACTAAAATCTTGGGGTATAGCCTATTGATCTCAGAACTCAAGTAACATCCTTATAAGTGTAACTCATAACAAAGAACTCAGGAGCTAACTTAACAAAAAGTCGCATCTCAAAGAGATTCTTGTTTTAAGTCCACTATTAGGATTTAATATCTGAGTTCTGAACCAGGCTTCTTTGGCTCCCCAGAGTACATTGGAGCATTTTTTTTTTTTTTTTGGTTATTGTTGATAGCTTGTTTTCTTTTTTTGATAACTATGTTTACATCCTCTGACCGATCAATCATTCAATAAATGAATAAACTATTAAGTGCTTTCTATGTGCCAGGCATTATATACTAAGTTTATATTTGTGTATAATGTCTGCTTCATTTCAGCCCTTCCTCAAAAGCTAAAAATTTACTTATGGCAAGAACATCTTTCTGATAGTGCTTGGGCATCTAAAAATACCTTTAAACTACTAACCTATTATAATTAGGGATAGTTGTATCTAGTGCTTAGAATAACTAGTAATACCTCTCTTCTTTCCCTTTTTTATCTTCATAATAGTGAATGAATGAAGAAAGCATTTATATAGTGTAAGCATTTAATAAATCCTTCCTTCATATCCTGCCCCCCATTCAGTAAATGCTGGTGGTGGCCTCACCTACCTGGTACATACTTCATCCTCTCTCTCTCTCTCAAAGTGGGTTGCTGCTTCAGTTAGACTAGCTTGTCTATTAATGTTCCAAAAAGGTAGTTTTTGTCCCTTAATCATGAGAGTGAATAGCTTAGTCACCCAGGAACAGATTTTAATTTCAGTTATTTTATTTGATTTGTTGATTGCTTTCAAATTTTTCTAAAGCATGCACAGTTTCTAAAATGCCAGTGCTAGATTGTGAAAGAACTTCAGAAAGGTGATCCTCTATTATCACTACTGCTAATGATTTCTCTTGAAGGTAAGGCATCCTTATCATGGAATAATTTTGCCTAGTACCCCTTCATTACAGATTGCTGTCTATCTGTAAGTGGATTCAACTGTATGGGGAATATTCTTTAACAATGAATTTTTAGTGCTGCCTTTTATTTTATGTATGCCTCCTCCCTATTATGAGTCTTCTCAAGAGTTAATTTTTACAGACAGGAACATTAGGAGAATGTGAAATGTGATTTCCCATTTTTATAATTATCGCAGGCATACTGGATAGTAGCAAAAAGTGACAAGTGTCAAACTGATAGCAAAGAAGAGAAAAACCTTTAAAACTCAAGAGCTCAAAAGTCATAGTAGCTGTGAAACATCCAGTATAGCCTTACACATTTGGTGGTTCAAACCAAGTAAATACAAAATGCTTTAAGGACGTACTAAGATCAAGCTGAGGCAGTGACATGGCACAATGGAAAGCGTGCCAAACATGGAGTCAGGAAGACTCATCTTCCTCAGTTCAAATCTGACCTCGGACACTTACTAGCTGTGAGACCCTGGACAAGTCACTTAACCCAGTTTGCCTCAGTTTCCTCATTTGTAAAATGATTTGGAGTAGGAAATAGCAAAATGCTCCAAGAAAACCCAAATAGGGTCATGAATAGTTAGACACTATTGAACAAAAAGATAAGCTTCACAAAGATAGTATAGCTAGCAATGCTATACCAGGTATTTTCATTTAAAAGACACTGTTTTTTTAAATCTATTTTATTTTATTTTTAGCTCCAAATTCTCTCCTTTATTTCTCCTCCTCCACTGTCCATTGAGAAGGCAACCCCCCCCAAAACCAAACCCCAAAACCAAACCCCAAAAAGCTTGTTACAAATTTGTATAGTCATGTAAAACAAAATCTTGCATTAGTTATAACTCCACTCCCCCTTTCCCCAAAATAAAGAAAATATGCTTTACTCCATAGTCTGAGTCCATGAGCTCTCTATCTGGATTTAGCATGTAAGGTGATTTTCATTGTTTTTTTTTTTTTTGTGCTAGAAAAAACCAACAGGTATACTAGGAGGCACTTAATAAATGTTTGTTAAAGTGATTTCTGTTCAGTAAAAATTTATGAAACATACACTAAAGGCCAGCCACTTTGATAGGTGCTGGGAATATAAAGAACAAAGCTGAACTGTTACTGCCCTCAAGGAGCTTCTATTCTACCTGGAGTTGGAGGTTGCATATCAACTTGGGTACATATATTTAGATAAATATTTGTGCATTGCTCTGTGAGGGGAGTACTTACACTGAGGAAATCACAGATCCTTGAAGTACTGAAATGACATTATTGATGTTAGAATAAAATAGATGCTTAATTTCTCTGTGAATTTCTTTTCTTTCTTGAGCTATCATTTTATTTAAAGAAAGTTCTCTATATCATCACTCAGGAAAAATTTAAATTTGGTTTTCTAATTTTTTTTCATTGCAATGGACTCCATTAATCCAGATTATTTTTCAAAAATTTTTTACTTGAAAATTTGCAGAAATGTATTCCTAGCCTCTCTAGGATATAGGGTTATGCCACTTGATTCTAAGCTTCCATATAGTAATTTACCAGATGAAAAAATTGGTCTTTTTGGGGGGGGTGGGGCAGAATATTATGCCATTCTGTCTTCAGTACTCTCCTAAATTCTTGGTTCTTTCTGTGTGTTTTGTTTTAGTAGGTGGGTTGAGAGTCTAGGTAGGTTAGTTGCAATATTGGGAGTGGGAAGGATTGAAGGAAGTTGAAGGCTAATTTTTAAAGAGTCTACTTTTCCCCTTCTTCTCTTGCCTGCTGAGCAAACAATACACAAGCAAACATTTCTATTATTCTATTTCTAACATTTCTATTATTTCTATTAACATGACCAGATATGGGGGTTTCTGTTGTAGGAGATCTGTTATGTCTGTATTGGCACTGTTTACTACTGGAAGTTCCCTCAGGTAGTGTGCTATACCATGGAAATATTCTTCTATTTTAGGATTCTTTTTTCGTAATGGTAATTTCCATGGTTGAATTTTTACTTTTATCCTCTTTTATGATTTTTATAGTGCCTGCCACTGTTTTATTCAAATAGAACAAAAATGACTAAAATGAAAGAGAACATGTCTCTGAATACATAGGTCAAATGGACGTCTGGGGGATGGAATAGAATAGAAGGGTTTTGAGCAGGGCAGTGATCTTTTCCTTGTAATAGAATTTTACTGTGGTGAATAAAATTCATTCCAATTTCAAATTCCCTTGAATAGTTCCCTCATCACTAAGCAACAGGCATTATTAATACTATTTTGACAAAGTGTTTGGCCTATTGGCTCTGTTCCTTGAAATGAATTAACAAAATCCCTAGCTATTAGCTCCAATGGAGTGTAAATGAGATAGGAGTATAAATGATTATCATTTGCATAACTTAAGAAAAATAACTGAAGGTTCTTCTAAGGCCCCCCAACTACTAAAAAAAAAAAATTGCAGTGAAAAGAGGGTAATGAGATTCTGATTAACCAACTAAGAAAAAACCACATTAGTTGTATTGAATTGTTAGTTGCTGATGTTTTTGCGGTGATCACTATATCATCAGTGTGCACTTAAAATGTTTTCATTTTAAGAAAACTTCCTTTAATTTTATGGGGTAAAAGTAACATTTATTTCTGCAATAGATGTTTTATCAAATCTTTCATGAATCTGCTACCTTTATCTTTAATATGTTATACATTTTATTCAGATTACTATCTGAGGTTAAGTAAGGTATATAATTTTTAATCATTAAAAAAACAAATTATATTTGACATTATATCTATGTTATATCTATATATATGTTACCTTTCTGTTGGGATTATTAGTGCTTTTAAATTCCCTCAGGCAACATTTATAGGCAATGTTGTACCCCAATAAAAGTGAGACAGAAGATCCCCAAGATAAGTTTAAAAAGTGGATTTTATTACCGCGGAATTGTCGGGGTACATGGTCACCCAAATCAGACAGTGCTTTGGCACAGACATTGTGCCCATTTTATAGAGGTTCCATAGCCAGGTTACTTAAGCTGAAATTACAGTGATGTAAGCTGAAACTCCAATGATTGGTCAGTGGACACTTGAAACTACAATTAGTGATTGGTCAGTATACATTTGAATTTCCCACCAGTGGGGAAACCCTAGGCTGGGACTCCCGCCCACGGATTAATCAAGGGAAAGCAACGGGTGGGGGTTCTGCCTGTTTACAGATTTAAGCAAGGTGGAGTTCTCTGCTTTACAAATCAATGAAGGAAAGGTTGGGCTGCCTGCTTTACAAATCAAGGAAAGGGTGAGTGGATTTGTGTCCCACATTCTGGAAGGGCAAAGTGACAAATCAATGGGGGAAGTGCAGAGTGGACCATCCAACAGCATGTCATATATAATTTCATAAATGATAATCAACTTGATTATAAATTCCTTGAGGACACGGGCTTTGTAGTAATTTTTTGTTTATTTTTCATACTAGATCTAGCACTCAGTAAATATTTGATTGTTAGTTGATGTACCTCTCCCTTTGTTTTTAAAAATAATTTTATTTTTAAATTTTAAAAATGTTACTTATTTTTTAGACATCATTGTCATTTCCCAGTGACTCCCTGCCCCTTCCTTGTAACAAATAAGTTCAAGTAAGCAAAACAACCAGCACATTGGAGATGTCTAAAATGTATACCTAAAATAAAAGCAACTCTGAAGTTCTATCTCTTACCTATCATATTGATAAAAATGACAAAAAACCAAAAAGACACATATTGGAGGGGCTTTGGAAAAGTAGGCATACTATTGTACATTTGCTGGACATGTGAATTAGTCTAGTGATTTTGGAAAGAAATTTGGAACTATGCCCCAAAAGTTACTAGACAGTGTATATGCCCTTTGACAATGCCATACAACTTAGTAGGTCAATATCCTAAAGAGAGTAGGGAAAGAGGAAAAAGACCTATATTTTTAAAATGTCAATAGCAAATCTTTTCAGGTAGCAAAAAACTGGAAAGTAAATGGTTGCCTATCTATCAGGGAATGACTAAACAAATTATAGTATTGAGAGAAATGACTGTTAATAATTAAAGATTTGGGAAATCCAGAGTTTCCCTTTTTCTGTAGTCCTCATCAAAAGGACATTACCAATAATGAGGTTGAATGAAGGCTCTTCAGTCTTGACCCCATCCAGGTTTGGGTTGGATAAATTCTTTGATAGATTGCCCAAGGCTGAGCGTAATTTAAAAGTAAATGACATAATCAAAGTTCATTAAAATAGGTCCAGCCCTTCATTGCAATATTCATTCTCTCTCATTGAATGCAAATATTTAGCTTGTGGAACATAAGTCTGTGATCTGTCCAGCACTCTGTACAACACATTGCCTTGTCACTCTCACATCCTGTCAGTCAGTTCTCCTTACAACCACATAGTCTATTAAATGCCAGTGTTTGCTGTAGTAAGTGACCATTGCTGTTGCTGTTTCCAACTCCATTCCTCTCTGCCAAGTCTGGTAGTCTGAACCTATTCTAGCATTAAAGTCATTCAGAATTTTAAGCTTCTCCTCTTTGGGCACATTGATAATAAGGGTCTCCAGGTCTTCATAAATTTTTTTCTTTGACCCCATTGGGGTTCATCATGGTGGTAGCTTAGGCATTGATGATGGTAACATGACATTTTCCTGCAAGTGGCAATCATGTTGTCACAAGCCTCTCATTCACTCTTTTTGGCAGGCATACAAACTTGTTGACTAGATAATTTTTGATTGCAAAACCTACACCAGCTTCACAGAACTCCCCTTAACTGTGGCCACTCCAGAGAAATGTCTATCCAGCTCAAACTTCAGTAAACTGGCCTGTGTTTTCCAGCCTTGTTTTACTCAAGGCTGCTATTTGAATAGGATACCTGCTGAGTTCTCTTGCAACAAGAGCTGTTCATCTTGCAGATATTTTTGTACCAAAGTGGAGGGAGTGTTGGTGCATGATTTAATATTTGCAGATGATTGTGCTCTCATTGCAACAAAGATGTAACAAAGTATAGATCAGTTCTCTGCTGCTTGTGCTAATTTCAGCCTAACAAGAAAAAACAGGTGCTCCATCAGCCACCACCACACCATCCATATGTAGAACCAGCAAATGGAGAAGTTTTGAATGCTGTGAATAAGTTCACTTACCTTGGTAATATACTTTCTGGGGATGTGCACATTGATAATGAGGTTGATGCATGCATTGCCAGAGCTAGCTCCATGTTTGAGAGGTTCTGAAGGAAAGTATGAGAGAGAAGAGGCATTAGACTGACTACCAAACTGAAGGTCTACAGAGCTCTTGTGCTGACCTCATTGTTATATGCTCGTGGAATCTGGACAATATAGCAGTCACATGCTAGGAAACTGTAAAGCCAAGCCCAAGCAGCTCTCTAGAGGACTGCTGCTGTGAATAGCTCTAAGGTTCTGATCAGGTAGTATAGTGAACTTTCTATTTCTTCAGCAGTAAACTAAAGCAAAACATTCACAGAAACCAAAGTACAGCATTCACAATGTTATAACATAACAACATATCACTAATGTGGCCACATAGTTTTCAACAAAAGATATCATTCACTAAGTCCTTAACTCAGTCATCCTTAAGGAGCAAGCCTCTTTAAGGGACACAAAATACAAAGATCAAAGTTCTTCACCCCTAGTTCACATTGTCAATCTCTCAGTCAAAAAGTCTTCTTTCTTCTTGATTGGAGATCAGTTTTCAATCATCCTTAAGAGGTACAGAGTACAAAGTTCTCCCACCCCTAAATCACAGTAAATCATGATCTTCTCAGTCAGTATTAAGTTCCCAAGGAGAGGTCTTTTCATCTTGACTTGAGGCTGGCTCCCAAATTCCATGGTTCCTCTTCCATGGGTCTAGCTCCTGCCTGAATCTACCTAATTGTCAGCTGGATTCACAGGTAGGCAGCTCTCAGTTCCTTGTCCAGTTCCCATTCCATATTGAAGCTCACAGTGTCCAGTCCACCTCAAGTCCTTCACAGTTTCTGTTTCTGGGAAGACAAAGCTTAACAAAGCCAAAACAACATTCATATACATTGCCGGCACCATCATCAATTCACTATCTGCCTGTGAAATCAACAGAGACCCACAAACAAGGTCTGAGAGGTCAATAAAGTCCCAGGGCCTCCAAAACCCTCTTCCAGGGCTTCTGTAAATAGACAACAAGAAAATCCTCTTTCAGGGCTTCCAGAATTACAAACACAAATCAACACAGACAGAACAGACAGAACAGAGCGCCACTGCCACAAGTGTTCCATTCTCAATTCTGCTCTCTCCCAGATTGTGTTCAGCTTTTTATCTCGTTATTAGCTCCTTCCTGTTCTGCCCACCTCTTACGTCCTTTCTGTTCCTGTCTTTGGCAAGTCCCTCCCACTGTGGGTTTCACAAGTTCTGTTTCTTAACAAAGACTTGATATAATCATGGGCAGGGCTAAAAAGAAACTTGAACTAATGAAACAAGGTGCTAAATAATTAAATAGTTGAAACAAGGCACTGAGTACTTCTTTGCTTACCATTACAGAAACTGAATCACTTTCATCTGAATTGTCTTAGGAAGAGTTTGAATATCACCTGGCAGGATAAGGTACCAGATAATGAGGTCCTTACTCAAACTAAACTACCAAGCCTTTAGAGTGTTTCAGAGAGTTCAACTCCAATGGGCAGGCCATGTTGTTTGAATGCAAATATGTGCTTGCCCAAAAGACTATTTTATGGAGAACTTACACAGGGCATGCATTCACATGGTGGTCAGAAGTGATACAAGGACACTCTCAAGGTCTCTCTTAAGATCTTTGGAATTGATTTGTGTGACATAGGAAATACTGGCACAGAACCACTCAGCATGGCATGCTCTTATCAGAGAAGGTTCTAGGTTCTATGAGCAAAGCAGAATTGAAACAGTTCAAAGGAAATGCAGGATTAGCAAATTTAGAGTATTCACCCCAAATGTTCACATGTACTATTTGTGCCTAATCTGTGATAGAGCATTCCATGCTTGTATGGGTCTGATTAGTGACAGTCAGGCACATTGAAACTTGACTCTAGTATAGTGATGTCATTTTGGTCCTTTTTGAGAATGAAAGACAACAACCTTTCTCTCTCATTACTTGTTAACCACTCAGAGTTGATTGCCACCCTCTGGAACACCCACTGTTCCAAGACCATATATGCCTTGAGCCCATAGCCATGAGGGTTATTTGTTATTCAAGAGTGCCACCAACTTTTTCTTTATTAAAATGCTAACATTATTAATAAAATGACCAATTACCCAGAAATTATGCCTCTCAAACTTTTTAAACAACACAGTATATAAATATTATTGTGTCATAAGAAATATCAAAATGAACAGAGGAAATATCAAAATGAACAGAGGAAAACATGTATGAACTGATGGAGAGTGAAGTGATCAGGAATAGAACAATTTATCCTCTGAGAACAATATTATAGAGAAAAACAACTATGAAAGGCTTTAGAACTCTAATAAATGTAATGATAAACTATGAATCCAAAGGACTGAATATACTACTTACCTCTTTTTCAGGAAGGTGATGAACTTAAAATGCAGAATGTGATATATTTTTGGACATAGTCAGTGTGGTGATTTGTTTTAACTGTGCACATTTGTTATCAAGGTTTTCTTTTTTTTTTTTTAGTGTTCAGGTGGGGTCAATGGGAGAGATAATGCTTGTAAAAACAAACTAATAAATAAAAATTTTAAAATGTATGCCTCAAGTCACACCTATATTCCACTTTCTCTTTGGAGAGGTAAGAGACATGCTTTACACTCAGTCTTCTGTAGCCATGGTTGGTTACTGAATTGATCAGAGTTTTGAAGTGTTTCATTGCTATTTTCCTTTATATTATTCTATTTACTTTATATTACTGTGGTGTAAATTGCATTTCTGTTTCTGCTTACTTCATTCTTTTCCAGTTCATGCAAGTTTTCCGAAGTTTCTCTTAACTCTTTGTATTTATCATTTCTTACAGCACTATAAAATTCAATTTTAAACTACAATTTGTTAAACCATTCCCTATGTAATACTAGAACACTCATTTTTTCCTTCAAGTTTGTTGCTATTACCAAAAATGTGCTATAAATATTTTTGTATGCTATTCAAGCTCTATGTCCCAGTGACATTCCAAACTCAGCATGTCCAAAACAGAACTCATTATCTCTGTGCCTTCTTCCTCTCCAAACCCTGTTAGATTTTGCTATTTCTGTCCAAAACACCACAATTATTCCAGACTCTAACACTCTTTATCCTCAGCATTATCTTTGACTATTAAATCTCCCTCACTTCTGTTGTTAAATCTTGCCATTTCTACCTCCCCAACATCTCTTGTATCTGACCCCTTCTCTCCACTCACAAAGGCACTGATTGAGTTCAGGCCCTCATCATTCTTGCCTTGACTATTGCAATAGCCTCCTAATTAGTCATCCTATCTCAAGTCTCTCCTTACTCCAGTCTATCTTCCCCAGCTGCCAAAGTAATTTTCTATAAGGGCAGATCTGACCATTGCCATTTTCCCACTGAGTTAATTCCAATGACTTCTCACCTGTCTCCTATCTTCTGTCTTTGTACCTTTGCACTGGCTGTCCCCCGTGCCTGGCATTCACTCCCTCCTAACCATTGCCTTAGAAAAGTCACTTTCAAAGCACAGCTCAAGCAACACTGAGTCTACATGAAATCTTTCATGATCCTCTCAACTGTTAATGCCTTCCCTCTTAAATTACTTTCCATTAACCATTCTGTATTTATTTGCATTTACCCTTTATATATATTCAACATATGCTTTTTCTATGTCCTTGTTGAAACTTTCCACTGCTATGATAATGACTAATTTTAATGTTCTTATTCTTTTTTTTTTTTTTTTGGCTTTTTGGAGGGCTATTGGGGTCAAGTAACTTGCCCAAGGTCACACGGCTAGGTTTTTGTTTGTGTGTGTTAAGTGTCTGAGGCTGAATCTGAACTCGGGTCCTTCTGACTCCAGGGCCGGCGCTCTACTCACTGCGCCACCTAGCTGCCCCATTAATGTTCTTATTCTACTTTTAGAAATAGTATGTTCATGTTTTAGTTCCTGAATTAAATTGTTAAATTCCCAATTATCTTTTGTATAAAGTATTCTGTGCTTACTGGCTTGATTGAAACCTTCATCTGAATTGGGACATTTATACTGTAAGGTTCCTATAGTCACTTTGCAGGGTTTTGCCTTGGATTTCCTCTCTTGTTAATAGTGTGAACTCCCCTATCTAATCTTTTAAAGATCAGCTTTAATAAGTTATTTTCATTACTTTTTTGTGATTCTCATTTTCCTGTTGCTCCTATAATTTTAATCCAGACCTTTCCATAGGTGACACTTGGTATAGTTGAGTAGAATTGTGGCACTTCCAGGCCAATGCCATGCCACTGTTTAGAGCAAAGAAAGGCGGGGAGAGGAGACTTCCTATAATCTAAAATGAAAAAGGTAATATCTACTAGTCACTATTTATAGATGGAGACTGTTTGCATCTTTGCTGACCTCATACATTGACACTCATATCTGAAAAAATAGTGGGATTAAGTGTGTCTTCTATGTGGCTTGAATATGAATTAGGAATGAAAAACAGAGATCAGAAAGAAAAGAAAGCAGAAGGAACCAAAGATTAGTTTTGTTGGACTCTGGAAGCTAAATGAGCATTTGTTCCCCATAGAAGTTAAAGGTAGAAATATATTGAGATTTGGAGGGACATGCAAAAACTGTAGAGTAGTAGTGTTCTAAATTTTTGGTCACAGGACCTCTTTATACAATTAAAAATTATTGAAAACTGCAAAGACCTTTTGTTTATGTCGATTACATCAATATCATACTGGAAATTAAAATGGATAAATCTTAAAATATGCATTAATGAATTTAGAATAATAATAAACCATTACATGTTTGTATAGATACCATATTTTATTTTTTAAAAAGTCAATATTTTCTAGAACAAAAATAATTGGTAAGTGTCATTATTTTATATATTTTTGTAAAGCTGTTTAATACCTGGCTTAATAGAAAACCGCTAGATGTTTTTGCATTCGGTCTGTTGTGATATATTGTTTTGGTTGAAGTATATGAAGAAAATTCACCCTTACACAGATTGTATTTGGAAAAGGGAGGAGTATTTTAATAAGCAAATAACGTTGTTATAAATATAGTGTTAACCTGATGGAACTCTTGAAACTATCTCAGAAACACCCAAGGGTCTATGGACCACACTTTGAGAGCTACTGCTGTAGAGAATGCCATTGTGAGCAGAGCAGTGGGAACTTGAGCATGAAGCTGCGGCTGTTGGCATAAGAGCCTTTTCAGAAATTATCCTCAGGACCATCTGAGATTTCTTGTGCTCAGTTATCCAAGGGCAGGAGATGATTCTGCCAACTGTCAGCTGAACCTTTGTTAGCATGACTGGTGGGTGTGAGAAATAGAGCAATCTTTGCAGCAGCCCTGTTATAGCCAAACTCTTAGATGACAGATGTTTCTTATAGTGCAGTAGTGCATTATTACATTCATATACCACAGTTTACTTTGATTTTCTGTAACTGATTTATACTCAGTTTGTTTATAGGGTAGTTTTTTTGTTTGTTTTTGCTGGAGTATTGCTTCAAATATTTTGGCCTGTGGAAACTGTTTTCATCTTTGGAACATATGTCTATTAATGATATTGCTTTGTCAAATAGTAATGAGCAATTAAATTACTTTGTTATTGCAAAAAAGTTTTGCTTGCAATATTTTGTTGTATAAAGGACCTTTTAAAATCATTACCTTGGAGTGGAATCTCTAGATCAAATGCTATGGACAGTTTATTTCCTTTCCTGTATAGCTCTTTTTTTTTTTTTTCAATTAACAAGCATTTACTTTCTTTTCCTTCTGTCTTCCCTGCCATTGGGGGAAAAAAGAAAACCTTTGTAACAAATATGTATAGTCAAGCAAAAAGAATTCCTGTATTAACGGTGACCAGAAAAAGTCTCATTCCTCCTCTTGTGTTTATTACTTCTCTATAAGGATATAGGTGGCATTTTTCTTCATATGTTTACTGATTGATTATCCTCTGAAATTATGGTTGATCATTATAATGATTATAATTCCTAAACCTTTCAAAATTATTTGTCTTTACAGTGTTGTTTTTATATTAATTGTGTTTTTCTATTTCTCCTCACTTAACTCATCATGAGTTCATAGAAGTTTTGCCAGGCTTCTTTGAAACTATCCCTTTTGTTATTTCTTATGGTATAATATAGTCAATTATATTAATATACTATACATTATTCAGTCATTCTGTAATTTATTGATACCCTATTAACAATAACAAAATACTATAACAAAAATAGCTGCTGTAAATATTTTTGTACAAATTGGTCCTTCCCTTTCTTTGATTTCTTTGGGGCATAGGCATAATAGGGGTATTGCTTGGTCAAAGTATACATGATTTAGAGATTTCTTGGATGTAGTTCCAAATTTCTTTTCAGAATGACTAGATCAATTCAGAGTTCCACCAATGGTTCATTAATGTACCAGCTTTCCCATAGCCCCTCCAATATTCACCATTTTGCTTTTCCATTATTTTTAGAATTGTTTTAATTTGTATTGCTCTATTAGTGACTTGGAGCATTTTTTAATGTGATGTTTGATAGCTTGGATTACTTTTTTTTGAAACCTGCCTGATCATATTGTTGAAGTCAGATTCAGGTATGAAAGAATTTACTGTAGACATTCTGTTTTAGCCATTTTAGCTTTATTAACATGAAAGTGTATGAACTTGTATTGTAGCTACAAGGTTACAATTAAAGTACTGGTATTTGGGGGAGTTAAGCTTATATAGAGAGAAGTTCAGGATGATGATGTGGTTTTAGAGTTTTGTGGTGGTTAAAGATAGGGACAGAATAAGGAAAACGGGAAATTTTATGACACAGGATGAGGGAGACAAGGACAGGATAGGGGGGCACAGGATGAGGGAGACAAAAGGTATTCTTTTGGCAATTTTATGAGACAAAATAAGGAGAAGTCTAATGGTATTTCAAGATAAGAGGAAAAGGACTTTAGGATGCTTACAGGATGAGCTACAGAATAAGCCTCTCCTCAGGAGGGGCCTCACAAAGTACTGGAAAAGCAACCATTAATATTCTCCTTAACACCTATGGTACTGTATGCTGTATCCACATTAACATACTTTGACTATTTATCAGTTGGGGAATTGCTCTTATTTTTTATAGATTTGAATCAGTTCTTCATCTATCTTGTAAATGAGAGCCTTGCTAGAGAAATTTGCAGCAAATGTTTTCCCTTCTTGGATATTTTTGTGCAAAAATTTCTTAATTTTATGTATTTGAAATTTTTCATTTTATCTTCTGTGATTTTCTTTATCCCTTGTTTGATCATGACCTCTTCCCCTAGACATAGATCTAAAAAGAAATTTCTTCCTTACACCTCTAATGTTTATGATGTATGCACTGTCTAGTCCAGTCAAACTGATCTATTAGCTCTTTCCTGACTTCAACATTACATCTTCTGTCTCATGCCTAAAATATTCTCCTGTTTCATGTTTGCTTTTAGAATCCCTACCTTTTCTTCTCAGTATTTTGGCTGCCTCCTATTCAAACCCTTTCATGATGCCTTTCTTTTTAATATTGCTTAGTAATTGCCTCTATGTACATATTATTTGCATCCCTCTCCCTTGTAAGCATTTTGAAGGCAAAGACAATTGCCTTTCAACTCCTCAAACAGTTCCTAATTGGTCCTTAATAAATGTTTATTGAATTAATTTGAATTTGACTAATAGCCAAAGGTGAATTCTTGTGGTTGAAAAGGTTGATTCTGGGGGTCTTAAGAATGGTTTCCAAAGTGCCTGAAGAGTGATTAGTATTGCCTTTTGTGGTTAGCCCAGTTGGGCTATTGGTTGACTAACAAAAGACTTGGAAGTGTGTTTGACAATCCTTGAGGATTATTGGTTTGCTCTGGTTTATCTGAAAAGGATTCTAATTCTTCTCTGAGGAAGCCACAGGTACTGTAAAAATAGCTTTGGCAGTGGACTCAGAGGTAAAAGTGACAACAGCAGGGTAGCCAAATGATGGAGCCTCTGAGTCTCTGAAAGGAATAATCAACTGGAACGGTGATTGGCAGGAAGGGGAGGGAGAGAGAAATGGAGATGGAAGAGGGAGGAAGGAGAAGGCCCAATATTGTGTGGACCACTGGTTAGGGAGTAACAGTATCTCAAGCTAGGGAGTTCCTAATTCAAACTGCGAATTTATGTAATCAGATATAGAGCCATGATGCACAGGAGTCAACTTAGATCTGCCTTTCTCTGAGTTGATGTGGATATAAATGGTTCCCTAAGGGCTAAGAGTTCCTCTTCCAGGCCTTTGCAAAGCCCTTTAGCTTATTCTGTAACTTGAAGGTGTCCTAAAGTCCTTTCCCCCTTATCTTGAACCTGTACCAAAATATTTGCTTTTGTCTCCCTTATCCTGTGTTTTCTAGATTCTTTCATTTTTTTTTTTAAAAGCAATTGGGGTAAGTAACTTGCTCAAGGTTACACGGCTAGTCATTATTTATGTGTGGGTGCTCATTTTCTGAGGCCGGATTCGATCTCGACTCATCCCAACTCCGAGGCCGGCGCTCTTACTCACTGCGCCATCTAGCCACTTCGATTCTTTCATTTTTAACCTGTATCCTCCTGCCCTATCCTTAAATCCTTAAACCATAGAGAATTCCCTTCATCTCCCTCATCGTATATTATAAAATCCTTTCTTGTCCTGTCTTTAGTCTTTAACTTCCATAAAAACCTCTAAAACTACATTACCTTTCTGAAACCTCTATGTAAGCATAACACCCCCAAATATTGGGGTCTCACTTAACTTTCTTGGTAAGGATGCTCATGTTTGCTTACATGATAAATAAATCCCCCAATGGCTACAGAGAAAGTCTAAGTGAATTCTTTCACACCTGAACGGCTCTCCCAATGCTAAACTTCAACAAAGTCACTTGGACTAAAAAGGGCCATGACTTGGTTGCTTAACTACATTCCTACATTCCTTCTGCAGTTGGGGGAGCCTCAATCCCACCATGTCACTGTCAATCTGAATCAACTCTCTGTAGGGTATTGCAGAAGGTGGAACTCACTTGGGCAGTGGGTTTACTCCCTAGCAACCATCTAGGGTAGCCTCAACCTCAGGTTGCTGATAGAAATTTGGAACAACTGTGAATGTCCTTAAGTCAGGGGCAGTGTGGGAGAAGAAGGTTGGTATTTAGCAAGGAGAATGTTTTCATGAGTCTTAAGTATGAGTCCTTTCTATATTCTTTCTAAGTGTAATAAACTTGTTTTGAACTCCATTAGATTGGTACTTGCAAGGGAACTTAATGTACTTTAGTTAAGAGCTAGGAATGAGCCAAATAGAGATGTTCTCAAGGGAAACATGAGATTATCAGTTATCAAAAAGCGTCTAAGATATGGGAGAGAGCAGATGGAATGAGGGGATATCTGGTGGGACTGCTATTCTGGGGTGGTGGGTAGGGGAAAAATGGGGAAAAATTGTAACTCAAAATCTGGCAGAAATGAATGATGTAAACCAGAAGTTAATAAAGCACTTGGGGGAAAAAAAAGCTTCTAAGAAGTGAATTTCTTTTAATGAGGATGATTGATAATCTGGAATTATGAAAAGAGGGGTGACTAGGATAATGAGTTGGCTTGAAATAATGCAAATGAGCATGTTTTCCTTGAAAAGAAGAAAGACAGGGAAATAGGTGAATGGAAATTAGGGGAAAAGCAATAACAGGTGACATTTTTTTGCCCTTATATAAACATTGAGATATGTTGGATTTGGTGTAGGAGGAGGTTGATGCTTTAGTTTGTTCGTAGGTTGGCAAATATTTGTTAAGTGAAATTATTCTTCAGATTTATTGTGGTGGATCTTGAATTTACTTTTCTGAAAAAGATAGGACCTTAAAATATGTTGAGTGATTAATATTTCAATGCCAGATATAAAATAAAAATGAAAACTAGATGTGTGTTTTATTTTATTTCTTAAAATGAATGCCTGCAATGCAGTAACTTGGTACTATTTTGGAATGTAACTTTATAGTATTCCTTTTTTTTTTTTTTGAAACTCACAGCTACAGTGGAGCTGTGTACATGCATACAAATCCATCTGTGAAGCAGGAAATGTATTTTGCTATAAAATGCTAGTGCTTCTGGAAAAAAATTCATTAAGAATGAAGGTTTGAGTAAAGGTGAATTTGTAGGTTTGAATAAAGATGATTGGGAGAGGTTTATCATGGTCTCTCTGTTTTCCTTCATTTAGTTCATATTAATCTGGTAGCTGCAAAATTATGTCTAAGGAATGTGACCTTTTTTACGTATTACAGATGTCTAGCCCTGAACTGTAACACTCTCAATCTTTCCTTTTCATGACTTACAAAAGCATAAATATTTGTAAAATTCATAGTGCCAACATTTTCAAGTGTCATCATTTGTCAGCTTTATTTATTTTCTGTCTTTCAAAAATATCACTTGAAGTTATTTTACTTTCTTACACTGACAGTGATGGATTTTTTATCTCACTTTCCAAACTAAGATTTAGGCTTCTAAAAAGAAGTTTAAAATTTTGTTATCATTCTCACATTCATTAGATAGAAATACTGTTTTCTATTTGTAGTTATTACTTTATTATAAATCAGAATATTCCTAAAAATTACTAATTTTCGTAAGTGTAAATCTTGCTCTTTTCTGTAACTAGTAAAGATTTTTGAAAATTACATCATAGGAGTTCCATATCATAAACATAACTAATAGTAATATATGTATCATAGTGTACTAGAATTCATGTTTCTAGAAAAATAACTAGAGATTTGGGAATTGAAGAACTATTTAGAAACAGTTGCATATATTTAATAATTCTGTTAATATAAATGTGGTTTAGGATATAAATAATTATAATTTTTTCCACACGTATAAAATGTGTGTATTTGTTCAGTTGTTTCAGTTCCCATTTGGGGTTTTATTGGCAGAGATATTGGAATAGTTTACCATTTCCTTCTGCTCATTCCTCAGATGAGGAACTGAGGCAAATAGGGTCAAGTGATTTGCCCAGGGTCACACAGCTAGTAAGAGTCTGGGTCTGGATTTGAATTTATAAAGATGAGTCTTCCTGACTTCAGAACTGGTGCTCTGTCCACTGTACTACCTAACTGCTATCTTTTGTAAGTATACATATAAATATAAATATATAATGTCTTCTATTAAAAATAGCATATGTTGGTTTAATATTTAATACAAAGAGAGATAGTCTGGTATCAAGTTAAGATTCTAGACATGTAACCTGAGATAGATAATTTCATTTTAAGCCCCTCAGTTTCCTTAACTATGAAATTGAAATAATAGCTTCTCTGTCAATGTAATAGGGTCGGCATGAACCCATATGAAAGCAAATATGGGAAAGCTTTTTGAAAACTGGGTAAGGAACAATTGTAAATATTTTTGTGTTTTAAGTCCAATAGCAAGAATATATTCAGAGCTTAATGAAATACATGAATATATGTTATGTATTCATACAAGAAAAATTCTATAATGGAATAATTCATATAGTAAAAATTGCTTGCATATGGTGCATTATGCAGATAGTACTGATTAGCAATATATATTTAAAACTATTAAATGTAAGGCAGACTAAATGTTTCCTATAAGAATGTAGGAAAGGAACATTTTCTGGGAATTCCCATTCCCCACCAATTATACTGCTTTTGGATTTCTTTGAAGTCCTCCATCATGCCTTACTTTCCCAGGAATTTCATCACTGGGAAGTCTCATTATTCTGAGAGACTCAACCTGCCTGGTACTGATGTCTCATCAGTTCTCTTTGCTACTCTGATTGGACCCTTTAACTGGAGAGCAGGGTCATGGCTTCCAAGGCCTGTATTTAGAGAGGGGGTTCAGTATACTTTTTCTTCACATTTCCCACCAGCTACACAACTTTTTGACATTTACAAGCAGCTAGGTGGTGCAATGGATAAGGTGTAAGACCTGGAGTCAGGGGACTCATTTTCATTCAAATTTGGCCTCAGATATTTGTTAGCTGTGTGACCCTGGGCAAGTCACTTAACTCTTGTTAGCCTCAGTTCCTTATCTGTAAAATAAGCTGGAGAAGGAAAAGACAAATCACTCCAGTATCTTTGCCAAGAAAACCACAAATAGGATCATGAACAACATTATTGCTTTGGACTTCTTTGAAAATCTCTATTGTGCTCCAGGTGTCTTTCTTCCCCCTGCCACTCCTTCCCTCTGCTTTTAAGCTTTTTTTTGCATTGTTGTCTTCCCCCTTTAGATTGTAAACTCCTTGAGGACAGAAACTGTATTTGTTTTTATTTGTATTTATATTTCCAGTTCTTAGCTCAGTGCCTGGTACATAGTAGGTGTTTAATAAATGTCTCTTGCTAACTGACTTATCAAAAGCTCAAATGAATTGAATCCGTTTAAAAAAAAAATTCAGGGGGCGGGTAGGTGGCGCAGTGAGTAGATCGCTGGCCCTGGAGTCAGAAGGACCTGAGTTCGGATCCAACCTCAGAGGCACACACAAACAAAAACCTAGCTGTGTGACCTTGGGCAACTTACTTAACCCCAATTGCCCTAAAAAAAAAAAAATTCAGAATGTTAGGTTCATATGTCTTCATCCTTAGAATATTTTTGCATTCTATTTCAACTTAAAATCTTAGTGTAGTTGGGATTATTCCTTTCGGATTAAATACTTTGAGATGTATTTAATTTTAAAAATCCTTATCCCTAAAACAATAGATTTTTCCTGCAAAAGCTGCACTAATGTGATCCCAAAGTTGCAAAGGGAATCTGAACTATTTTAACTATTGTAATATAGTGGAAAGAGCATACAATTCAGTGTCAGAAAACCTATGTTCTACGAGTTTGTTCAGATTTCAGTTTTAGCTGTGTCACAGGATCATAAATTTAGAACTGGAAAGAACCTTAGAAGCCTGTAGTTCAAGCCCATGTTTTTATAGGTGAGGAAACTGAAGCCCCAAAAGGTGAAGCAACATATCCGAAAATGTGCAGGTCATTATTAACAGAGTAGCAGTTTGAACCAAGGCCTTCTAACTCCAGCTTCAGTGCTCTTTTTACTGAACCACATAAACATTTAATATGGTGCCTCCTTCCTCCTTTTCTCATCTTTTTCAATTCTTGTCCATTGACCTCTGTAAACCTTCCACAGGCATTCGAACAAATGAAGTAAAATGGTGGCAAAATAAATATTTAGCAGCAGCCCCTGCTTTTTTTTTCCTCAAAAACTGCCCTTATTTGATTGGCTCAGGGCACCAGGGTCCAGGCCATTAATATGGCTTTCTGGTTGCCCAAGTGCAAAAAATCCCTAAGTAGCTCTAGCAGGGTCCTGAAACTTGATCAGCAGACTACCATAATTAATACTAGGAAAACCATGTTCAACTGAATTAACATTGTATCCTTGGCTGAATATCCTTATCTATGTCTTTTGCCTGATTTGGCTGAATAAGCTTCTTTTTAACTGTTAGATCAGAGGTTCCCAAACTTATTTGGCCTACTGTAGCAGCAAGCACCCCAACACTACCAGGATGGCTGCCAACACAGGTTCTTAGATCTGCTTTTGTAAAGGAAAGCAACTCAAAATCAGTTAACAAGCTTACTTTAATCAAACATATATTACCTAGTTCAGGGGGAAAAGGTCAGCGCCCAGAACTTCAGATTATACAGGCAGAACTTAACAGATCAAGCAGACAGGCTTCCAAACTGTCCCAACATTACATACATCAATACCACATCACAGTTACCAGAGAGGGAAGCATCAACATCTGCGTTTTCAAAGCCGGGGGGCTCTCAATGGCTGCCCAGAGTCTCATCTGGTCAAATCACACAACACTTCTCAAAGTGAGCCCCAAAACAAAGCCTCCCATCAGGGTTTATATAGCCTTCTCCTGGCTCAGAGAATGTAACCACCCTCTTGACCCACTGTCCAATCACACAGCATCAAGATGTGGTCATTCTTGAAAACCAAGCCTCCTACCACAGGCTCCATGTGACCTACATTCAGCCTATTAGGGGGCAGAGTGTACTTTCAAATTAAAGAAGGTTCTCAGAGTCACTTAAGTCAATCAAAGTCTCAAGCCAATCAAAGGGCCTAGGGGCAGGGAAGATCTTCAAATCTGCATTTCCATTACATTTGGCCCCAAGATCTTTCATGCCCATAACATACACAATTTACATTTGAATTAGCACTAAAACATCTCTTAGGTCACATTTTCCAGGTACATAAGAAAATCACAATATAATCTCAAAGTACAAAAGTCCAAGTCTTCCACTCATGGGGCAAATGTTAACTCAGTCACTTATCAGTAAAATAAAAAAAATAGTCACTCTTAAGTTAACTCAGTCACATCAGTTTTCAAAATACATGGTCAAAGTCTTCCACTCATGGGGCAAAATCTTGATTAACTCAATTAGTCACTTATTGGTAGTTTCAAAGTACAAGGTCAAAGTTTTCCACTCATGGGGCAAAGTCTTGATTAACTCAATTAGTCTCTTATCAGTAACAATCAAAATCACTTATTCAGTAAAGTCTTACTAAGTAAGCCCATAGCATAGACAATTTACCTCTCAATTAGTACTAACCATCTCTTAAGTCATATTTTCAAGGTACATCTAAAGTTACCAAAGTGGCCAATGGGCCTTCAACACAAAGTACATTATCACATCAATTCAAAACAAGAGTCCAAATAAAGTTCTCTTGGGAGAAGGGGGGTGCCCTTCCCATAACACTGCTCCAGCCCTTGCTTTCAAGTCCAGAGAGGGAGCTGGGCAACAAAACCAAAGGTGGGGTCCTTGGGGGTCCATGGCACTTCACCCCACCCACCGAAGTCACAAGTTCACCTTCCCCCTGGGTCCCAAACTGTGGGATGCAGCAAGGAAACACATTCAGTGCCCCTGTTTTGCCTCACAGTCCTTATCTTGTCCTATGGTTGAATTCCAAACTCCTGGCTTCCTTCTCCTCCAGCAGAAGGCAGCAGCTCCAGGCTTCTGCACAGGTCTCCATGCAGGCCGAATGTAATAGAAATGCAGATTTGAAGATCTTCCCTGCCTCTAGGCCCTTTGATTGGCTTAAGAGACTTTGATTGGCTTAAGTGACTCTGAGAACCTTCCTTGATTTGAAAATATACTCTGCCCCCTAATAGGCTGAATGTGGTCACATGGAGCCTGTGGTAGGAGGCTTGGTTTTCAGGAATGACCACACCTTGATGCTGTGTGATTGGGCAGTGGGTCAAGGGGGTGGTTACATTCTTTGAGCCAGGAGAAGACTATATAATCCCTGATTTGAGGCTTTGCTTTGGGGCTCACTTTGAGGAGTGTTGTGTGATTTGACCAGATGAGACTTTGGGCAGCCATTGAGAGCCTCCCGGCTTTGAAAACCCAGATGTTGATGCTTCCCTCTCTGGTAACTGTGATTTGGTATTGATGTAATGGTTAGACACTTTGGAAGCCTGTCTGCTTGATCTGTTTGTTTCTCTGTATTGAAACTACTGTCTGTATACTCTGAAGTTCTGGGTGATGACCTCTTTCCCCTGAACTAGGTAAATGGTATATATTTGTTTTATTAAAGTGAGCTTGTTAACTGATTTTGAGTTGCTTTCCTTTTGAAAAGCAGATCTAAGAACCTGTATTGGCAGCTACCCTGGGGATGTTGGGGTGCTTGCTGCTACACCTACTCTCCCCTTTTGGGGAAAAAAAAAGTTACTTGGTGTTTTCTTTCCTTACCCTCACTCACATCTACTTTCTAATTTAACCCTTTAACTTTTTTTAAAAATTTGTGCCATTCTAAAAAATGTGGTTTTTTAAAAAATGACATCTTAAATTGAATTATTGTAAATTTGTATTTTTTTCCCCTGCATTGAAATTTTGATGGTTCAATATTGCATCATGTAACCATATAGTATTGTGTTATAAACAAGTCATTATATGCACATATTCCTGCCAATGCATGCTGGACTTCTCAACAATGTGTAGCAGGCTCTCCTGCCAACACTTGCTTGTTAAGACCTATCAGGGGACTTGACCACTGCTTGGTTGCATTTTATGTGTTTATTTGGGAAATAATGTAATCACTATGACTTTAACAATGTTATACAACAGATGAAACATGTATGAATGGTTTTTCAAAATTTTCTTCTTTCCTCATGCTTCTACCACCCTCTTATTTTTATTCAGTGCCCCTCAATTGCATTTGAGGTTACTACTGCCCCCTGTATCATTCCAGCCTCCCTCAAAGGAACCTCTGGTAGATTAATGATAAGTATCTCATTTTTCAAACCTGAAGTATCAACCTGACCTATTCGCCCCTGGCCTACTACATTGGAAGTCTTTCTTTTGGGTCTTTTAATATTTCATGTATACCATTTCAGCACTTAACTAGCCTTCTGTTAACCTTCATTTTCCCATGACTTACTTCCTTTTTCTAGTCTATTCTTTGATGATGTCTGATACCACTTGTTGAATATATCTTTGATAATATGCTTCATTTATTTGGTTTCATAAATTTAGAGCTGGACAAGACCTTAGAGGTCAACTAGTTAATCTTATTTTACATATGAGGAAACTGAGCCCTAAAGATGGTATGTGACTTGTCTAAGTGCTGCCCACTACATGTAGATTATCTGCATTATTGGGTCCTCTGACATTGCCATATTCTTCACTGAGCATCCACACAGCACCCCCTGGTGAATATTAAGATTTAAAATATGGTCTCTTGTTACAGAGAGCAGCTTGGGATTATTGAAAGTGATGTGTGCAGAGCTTGCTACCTGAGAGAACCGAGGAGCTGCGGCAGCCTGAGAGGGCCGGCCAAGGCACAGGCACAAGAGACAAAAAGCTTTGCGCTGGGAGTGCGGGTCGACGATTTTTAAGTATTTTCTCGGGTGTAAATAGATACACTCCGCCCTCCCTTCTTCCACTACCCATTACAACTCTCGTAACCAGAAGAAAAGATGAAACGGAAGGAACTGGAAAGTTTCTTGCAACAAGTTGATGGCTTTGAGAAGCCCAAATTACTTCTAGAACAGTATCCGACCAGGCCCCACATTGCAGCATGTATGCTATATACAATTCATAACACATATGATGACATTGAAAACAAAGTGGTTGGAGATCTAGGATGTGGTTGTGGAATGCTTAGTATTGGAACAGCAGTGTTAGGAGCTGGGTTGTGTGTTGGATTTGATATAGATGAAGATGCATTAGAAATATTTAGTAGAAATGTTGCAGAGTTTGAGCTGACAAATATTGACATGATTCAGTGCAATGTGTGTTCTTTATCTGATTCATTATCCAAGTCCTTTGACACTATAATCATGAATCCTCCCTTTGGAACCAAGCATAATAAAGGTATGGATATGTCATTTCTGAAGATTGCTTTACAAATGGCAAGAGTAGCAGTTTATTCCTTACATAAAACTTCAACCCGAGAACATATTCAAAAGAAAGCAGATGAATGGAAAATTAAGATGGATGTTATAGCAGAGCTACGGTATGATCTACCAGCAACATACAAATTTCATAAGAAAAAAACAGTGGATATTGAAGTGGATTTCATTCGGTTTTCTTTTTAAAGACCCCCAAATCTGAAACAGCTTAAAACTTATTTAAAATGAATAAAAATTTTTTTATCAAGCAAAAAAAAGAAAGAAAGAAAGAAAGTGATGTGTGCAGTTTAATAAATGTGATCCAGTTCATAATACCTTTCAATTGTGTGCCCAGTTTATTTTTCATTTCAGTGTCTGATATGTTTGTATGTGTGTGTATATATATTTTTGTGTATATGTATGTATATGTATATATACATAGGAGTATATTATAGGTATAGGTATGTATATGTATATGCAGATACTGATAAACTAATCTAATGAGCTGTTCACGTACATGCATGTTATAATATATGAAATGTACAGTCTTTATCCACTTTGTTTTTCTAATGTGGATGGAAAGGCTGATATCTCTTATGATATCTCTTATCTTCATATTGAAGATTCTCTGTACTACTCTAGAGCTTGAATATGGTCAATATGATATCATTCATGAATAAGATGATATGGAGAACATCATTAATAAGCATTGACTCTCATATATGGACTTTCCCCAACTATCCTTTATGATTGTTCTCTCCAAAGTCACCAGTCTTTGTCTTCATCCTTTGACCTTCATCCTTGATACAGTGTTCAGCATATTGACCTACCACCCCCTTTTGTCCCTTCCCCTTACCCTGTGTATTGTTTTCCTTTGCTTTTTATGGTGGCACTCTTTCCTGGTTTTCTACCTTGCAGACTGCTCCTCATCAGTCTTTGTTTCTATACTATCATTCATGTTTTTCTCTATGCTGGGCATCTTTCTGTACTCTTTCTTAGTGACCTCATCTCCCATAAAATTGTTGTCATTTTTCTGCTGTGATAGGGATGGGAATTAGACCTATGATTTGTCATAGAAGTATTAGCTATCTGTATTATTTCTGTTTGTTTAGCATTCTTCCAGTTTCATCTACAAATGCACTCAGGATAATTTGGTTTAGCTGGGTTTCATGTTAAAATCTTTGGAGCATTTCCTCCCCTTTGTGAAGTGGTGTTTCATATTGTATAGAGAGTTGGCATCAAAGAAGGGGAGAACTGGGTACTTCTGAAATATACTGGATGTATGATCTTAGGCTTGTCACTTAATCTTTAAGTGGTCTATTCAAATAAGACTACATAGGAGACAGCAACCTTCAATTGTATAAAGTTTCCTTAGCTGGTAGTTTCCTGTACTAATGAAATCAAGGATCCAGTTCCTGTCCCTTAGGTGATAATTTATCTACTGGTATTTATAATAAATGCTTTCCCTCATGGAAGAAAAGCAGCTTTTGTATTCAATTGGATTTAATATTTCCTTTTGAAAAAAAGTTTATGTTGCCAGTTGGTACAATAAAATTAGCATATACATACTAGCATAGGCATATGTATGCATACAAATTGAATACAAAGATATGGAAAATACACTATTTTGCAACATTTACTGATATCCTGCTGGGAGTTAGACAAATAGGACTGGATCTTCAGAGAGGATAGGATTTTAGATGTAGATAAGTGATCTCTAAAACATGTTTAGCATAGAATAATAGTGTCATATGGACTCTTGGTTTAGGCACTTAGTTTTATAGAAAATTGAGGGAGTCCCAAAGAAGTTGTAAGTTGCCTAAAGGAAACAATAGTAGAGCTTAGATTTCAACCCAAGTCTTTTTACTCTAAACCTAGTGTTCTTTTCACTTTTAGATAAGATGGAATACAAATGTGTAGGTGCTCAAACCTCTTCTCCAAACGTTTCTGCATCTGGGTCCCCAACATATTCTCAACTGCCATTTTCATTAAAGTGACAGGCCAAATGATCGGTGCCAAATCTAGGGTAGACCCTGAGAATGAAAATTTCATTTCATAATTGTAACTCCAATATAGTCAACAACCCTCTAGTTCCCAAAGGATCCATTTTTACAAAACAAATGAACAAAGATAAAATGATTTATAACTGCCCTTACCTGAAACACACATTGTAAAAATGTAGTATGTCCTGAAAGTTTTAGTGCTGTTTTAAGCTATTAAAACTTAAAATGGCACTAAAACTTTTGGGACACAATGTGTTACATTATAAATATATATGTATATATACATATATATGTAATTCATAATATATATGTAATTGATATGGAATTCAAAGCAAAGTATAATTATATAGTGCTCTATCAGTATAAATTATTATTATAAATTTCTGCACCTAAATAGGATAGGTACTAGACCTATAATTTCATCGATATACAGAACTCTCAAATGTCTAAACTTTCTCTACCAGTGAAAGTTGGCACCTTCTGTACAACAGTCAGACTTAGAGAATTTTCTAGAACTTTGAGAGTTTAAGTGATTTCCTCAGGGTCATAGAGCCAAGATATGTCAGAGGTTTGATCTGAACTCAAATTTTCTTGACTTTGAGGTCAGCTCTCTGTTCACTCCCTCCAGCAGTCTCTGTGTAACTATCTTGATAGAAAGATAGTATACTTATTAAATAAATGGATTGTTGAATTGACAAGAATTTGTGACAGTATACAATTAATATGATTTTTCATTCAAGTAAAATATTTTATAATACGTTACATCTATATAATCTTAGTTTTTCAAAAGTACTTCCACGTCTATTATTTTATCTTTACTCAAGTGTAATATAGTAGCTAGAATGCTATGTTTCATCAAGAAAATCTAGGTCTAAAACTTCTTTCTGATACTTATTAGTCATGTAATTATGGGTAATTCATCTTAACTTTTCTGATCAGCTTTCTATTTTATAAAATGGGTATAATAATTCTTATAGCACCTACTTCACAGGATTGTTATGAGGCTTGAATGAGATAGAGTGTGTAAAGTCCTTTTAAAACATTAAAGCACTACCTGCCTTTTAGCTATTGTTACTATAGTCATCACCATAATCCCCTTATCTTGATATACTACTCCAGATAAAATATCTATCTATCTATCTGTCTATCTATCTATCTATCTATCTATCTATCTACCTACCTACCTACCTGTCTCTCTATCTAGACTAGTATTATCCTTATGGTTCAAAGGAAGACAATAAGGCACAGAGAGATTGATTGGCCTAGAGGCACATAGTGGCAGAGTGAAAATGGTTGAAATAAAAATTTGGGGGTATGAAAAGGATCTTCAAAAGAATTCAATACAGATTGTTCATTTTTTAGATGGAGAAATAGAATTAGAATTCAGATCTTCTAAGTCTTAGCTCTATGCTAATACATTTGGTGTCCAAAAGTCTTAGTGCAGTTTAGAACTTTAATAGCTTAAGTAATAACTTAAATTTAAGCTCAGTGATTTAAAAGCTTTAATAGCTTAAAAACTGCACTAAGACTTTTGAGACACCCTGTATAAGATACTGGGCTAGTACAAAAATAGCCATATTCTCCTTTTGATTTCCATTGGAACCACTCTGACTCAAGTTGCTCATTACCTTTTGCTTGGACTACTGTAATAGTCCAAAACATCGTTTTTTGTTTTTGTTTGTTTCTTTCAAGTTTTTTCATTTTTCTAATTCATCCTTCATACTGTTTTTATAGTAATCTTCATTATGGGCAGGTATGATAATATCACTTCCCTCTTTTTGGAACTTTAATGGCTTCCCTATCTGTTATTCAGGGGCTCTGATAATCTATCTCTAATCTATTATGTTAGCCTTATTTCATACTTCTTTCCTTTATTATGTATTCAGTCCAAACTGGGATACTGGCTGTTCACTAATCTCATCCTATTTTCTCTTTCATCTATGTGTATATTTCTCCCACAGTTTAGTCTATGGAAATCTTTCTTTTTCTGGAAGATTCAATTCAAATGCCAATTCCTCCTCCTTGGAACAAAACTCGTCATACACACACACACACACACACACACACACACACACACACACATATATGTATTGAGAGAGAGAGAGAGAGAGAGATGAATATGTATACATACACACAATTGACATTAGCATTTTGGTCATGCATTTTCAGTGAAAATCTTCATGACTGAAAAGTACTTTCAGAAGAATTTGTGATTTTTTAAACTGGAAGAATGATGGGTTCTCAGTGCTAGTGAAACAATGAAGTAATGGCATCAGATGGGTAGTGGTGTTCTGGTCAGTGAAGAGGGGGCAGTATTTGAGGGTAGGAATACTGTGGTAAGTGGAGACAGATCTATTGAGAATTTTAAGGTAGACATTAGAAATGTGGACAACAATAAAACAATGTAAAATGTTTCCAAATATGGGAATACTGCAAAATATGTTTTGTGGTATGGTGGAAAGGGCCTTGGAGTTAAAGGAGTTGAATTCATATCCCACTTTTGGCACTTACTCCTTGTTTGACCTTGGGCAAGAATCATTTAAGTTTCCCTATTTGGAAAACAAAGAATTTAAGTTAGATGACCTCTTAAGTCCCTTCTAACTCTAAGCTGTGCTTCGATGATATTCTGATTTAAGTATTTCTGGAAAAGTTTAAAATATGATACTATTTTGTTAGTATTTTAATGGTTCTCCTTAAAGCATATTTCCTTTGAATTTTTAATATGATTTGTTTTTAATGAATATCTCCATGTATGCCAAGAAGAATATTACTGCATCAGAAATGAGCGATCTATAGGGATTAGTTAATAATAAGTGAGATGCTGAAATATGCCATATGGGATTATTGTTTTTCATCTGTTTTAAATATTATTTTTGGTTCTGACATTTGAAGTTTCTTGCTATATAAAATTATTGAAGCTGGTTATATTTCTTTGAACTAACATTTTGCATCAAAATCATAAGATAAAGAATTGACCTTGGAGAGTATCTGGTCCTGTTGTTGACAAGTCCATTGTATATTAATGTTAGTATTATTAAAATCACTTTTCAAGGATAAAATTTTGTTTTTTCTTTGCTATTTTCTTGTATTACCTATTCCTGTATTATTCCTGCCTTTCTGCCTAATCAGATCCTGCTTGTCCTTTAAGGATCTGCTCAAATCCCATTTTCTTCATGGAGCCTTCTCTACAAATCTAATTCCACTATTCTCCTTTATTCAGACACTTATTGCACTTGTGGACGACCAGTTAGTTTTTTTGGGGTTTTTTTTTTTCAATTTTTTTTTTTAAGCAATTGGGGTTAAGTAACTTGCTCAAGGTTACACGGCTAGTCATTATTTGTGTGTGGGTGCTCATTTTCTGAGGCCGGATTCGATCTCGGGTCATCCCAACTCCAAGGCTGGCGCTCTTACTCACTGCGCCACCTAGATGCCCCTTTTAGGGCAATTGGGGTTAAGTAACTTGCCCAAGGTCACATGGCTAGGTTTTTGTTTGTGTGTGTTAAGTGTCTGAGGCCGGATCCGAACTCAGGTCCTTCTGACTCCAGGGCTGGCGCTCTACTCACTGTGCCACCTAGCCGCTCCTCAGACTAGTTAGTTTTTGATAATCTCATCCTTAAAAGATAGTAAACTCCTTGAGAATAATGACCACAGAGCCAAGATGGTGAAGAAAAAGGACATGCCTGAGCTCTCTCCAAAACCCTTCCAAGCAACTTTAAATAATGTCTCAAAATAAATTCTGGAGCAGTAGAACTCACAAAAGGCAGGGTGAAACAATTTTCTAGCCCAAGACAACTTAGAAGGTCAACAGGAAAGGTCTTTTGCACCAGGTGAGAGTGGAGTGCAGGTTGTGGCCCAGTAAGCCAGACGTAGTCCTTGGGGGGTTATTGAATCATTGAATCCGTGGTGGTGTGGCAGTTTTTGGACCTCTCAGTTCACAGATGGTAAAGGGGTCAGGCACCTGGTCAGAAGGAGATTATAGGGGTCCCTTTGTTGTCACTGGGGGCAGGACTCTGTTGCATGGCCCATACTTTGAATCTGGGTCATAGTCCTGGCTCTCAGTCCCAAGGCAAGGAGGGGCACTAGCACACCAAAGCTTGCAGCTGCAGAGCAGCTGAGACCCTGGTCATAGTTTCAGGGTGGAAGAGAGTGCTAGTGGTTACTCATAGACAAACCAGAACACAGGCCAGGTGAGTAGTAAACACACTTCTCCCCAGATTTTGCCACACTGGAAGAACTAAAAACTTATAGGTGCCCAGAATTATCTCTGAAAACAGCTGCTCAAAAAAATTAAAGGTTGGGACAGTGCCCCCTTCATTCCAAAAGGAGAGCCTCACTTTAACAGAGTTAAAATTCAAGAAAGAGTCTAGAAAATGAGCAAATAGCAGAAAATGATTCTGACTGTAGAAAGTTGCTGACAAGGAAGGTCAAAGTACAAACTCAGAAGAAGACAACAAAATTAAAATTCCTGTTTCCAAAGCTTCAGAGAAAATATGAATTGGCCCCAGGCTCTGGAGCAGCTCAAAAAGCTTAAAAATCAAGTAAGAAGGGTAGGGGAAAACTGATAAAAGAAATGACAGTGACACAAGAAAATCATGAATAAAGAGTGAACAGATTGGTAAAGGAGGCACCAAAAATGCTGAAGAAAATAACACCTTATGGAGTTGTGAACTAATTCAGCCATTCTGGAGAGCAATCTGGAACTATGCCCAAAGGGCTATAAGTAAGTTCATACCCTTTGACCCAGAAATACAACTTCTAGGGTTGTATCCAAAAGAGATCATAGAAGTGGGAGGGAGACCCATATGTACAAAAATATTTATAGCAGCTCTTTTTGTGGTGACAAAGAACCAGAAATTAAGGGGATGTCCATCAGTTGGGGAATGGCTAAACAAGTTGTGGTATATGAATTTAATGGAATACTATCGCACTATAAGAAACAAGGAGCAGATGGACTTTGTATTTACCTGGAGAGGCTTATATGAACTGATGCTGAGTGAGGAGAGCAGAACCAGGAGAACTTTGTATGTAATTACAGACATAATGTATGTGTGATGACTAACTTTGATAGACTGGACTCTTCTCAGCAATGCAGGGTTATAAGTCAACTCCAAAAGACTCATGATGGAGAGAGATGTCTACAGTCAGAGAAAGAACTAGGAAGAACAGAGTTTGAATGCAGATTGAAGCAAACTCCCTGCTCTCTTTCTTTTTCTTGTTTGGTTTTGTTTCCTCTTTCCCATCATTCATTCCATCTGTTACAATCCTTCTTTATAACCTGACTAATGTCTAATGTAAAAGTATTTGCAGATCTGATACTTGATTATATGTTGCCATGGCAGGAGATGGGGAGGGAAAGAAAATTTGAAACTCAAAGAATTGTGGAACTGAGTCTTGTAAACTAAAAGTAAATGAACAAACTAATAAAGACAAAAAATTGGGAACAAAAATACAAAAAACAAGAAGAAAAAGAAAATAACACCTTAAAAACCAGAATAGCCCAAATGAAAAAAAAAAAGGCACCAAAATCCAATGGAAAAAAAGGCTTGAAAAACAAATTGGCCAAATGTAAAAAAAAGGTACAAAAATTCACTGAAGAGAAGAATTCCTTAAAGGAATAATTGGTCGAATGGAAAAAGAGGTACAAAAAATCACTGAAGACAAGAACTCCTTAAAAAGTAAAATTGGACAAATGGAAAAGGAGGTATAAAAGATCACTGATGAAAATAATTTCTTTGGAGGCAGCTAGGTGGCGCAGTGAATAAGCACAGGCCCTGGATTCAGGAGGTTCAATTACGGCCTCAGACACTTAACACAAAAACTAGCCATGTGACCTTGGGCAAGTCACTTAACTCCAATTGCCCCTCCCAAAAACAAAATAATAATAATAATAATAATTTCTTAAAAATTAGAATCGGGCAAGTGGAAGCCAATAATTTTATGAGACATCAAGAAACAATAAAACAAATCAAAAGAATGAACAATAGAAAAAATGTGAAAAACCTCACTGGGGAATAATGACCATTTTGTAAATTTTTCTTATGTCTTCCTTAATGGTCAACATATTATATATGTCAATTATATATTTTTTTGTTACTAGTTTAATGCACCAAAAATTCTTGCTAGCTGTTAAAATATTCAATCCTTGATTTTTAACTTAGAACCATTCAGTGTTGGAAGGGACCTTAGAGTTCATTTAGTTCAACCCCTTCATTTTACAGATGAGGAAACTCATTATGAAGGTGTGCTTCAGATTACCTGGTTGGTAGAAATAAATAGATTATGGGTCTGGGTAACAGATCACAAGACTGCCACAGAGGCATGATAAAAATAATAGTTGATTTATATAATGTTTTAATTTTTGCAAAGTGCTTACATTCGTTGTGTCATTTGACTCTCACAATAACCCTGATATAATAATGATGGGAGACTTGAATTATACCAATGTCTAATGAAGTTCTCTATTTCTTCTAAAAGTAGAGAAGCCAGTAATTTCTTGATATGTCTTCATGATTATTTCATTCTTCAAAAAGTGAAGGAAGCAACATAAGGAAGTTCTATTTTGGATCTTATTTTTTTACAACAGGGAAGAACTGATAGCTAAGGATATCATGGAAGAATGGGATTGCTCCATTATGTTGTTTATAATAGAGAGAATGCCAGTGATAGTTTGACATGAATCTTTGATTTTTGCAGAGTAGATTTCAAAGAGTTCTGAGGAAGGATAGGTAGGAATGCATGGACTAAAATACCATAGTAGAAGCCAGCCCAGGAGGGATGAAAAGATCTCATAAAATTCTGAAGAGAGAAAAACAATTCCAATGAGGGAGAAAAAGGGGAGTTGCCTAAAACATCTAGTGTGGACGCCCAGGGAACTCACCAAACCAGTCAGATTTTTAAAAAGACACATACAGCAAATGCTATTCCGGATATGAATGAAATCTGGCTTTCAACTGTACTACTTAGCTAAAATTGCTCTCTTTAAAGTTTCCTGTGATCACAATTGGTAAATCCAATGGCCCTTTCTGAGTTTTCCTCCCCTTTGATTTGTATCTCTGCAGCTCTTGACACTCAGTTGCTTCTTCCCCCTTGTATGTTTTCTCTTCCCTTGGCTGCCATGGTGTTGTTTTAGTGGGATAGAGTACTATATTTGGAGTCAGGAAAATGTAGGCTCAAATCCTGCCTTAGATAGATAATAACTATGTAACCTGGGCAAGTCCCTTACCCTCTCTTTGTCTCAATCGCATCCTCTGTAAGATGAGGATAATAACATCACCTACAACATAGTAGTGTAGTGAGGATCAAATGAGATCCTCATTTGGAACATTTTACGGTCTTTAAACTGATGTTTGTGTTAACTATTATTATCGTTAATAGTATTGGTTTCCATCCTTGCTGTCTGACCATTCCTTTTCAGTTTCCTCTCCTGAATCATCATTCATGCCTTAGCACAGGGATTCTGTGTTGACTTTTTTTCTTTGTCCACTCTTAGTGACATTCTCAGCTTCAGTGGGTTCATTTGTCTCTTTGAGGATGATTCCCACACTTTATTGCCTCCTGAAAATATGCCCAAGTCTCTCCTATTCTGAAAAAAAAAAGCTTCCTTTTACCCTGCCTACCATCCTTTCAGGCTTTTCTCCTTTTCTTCTCCACTCATTTTCTGCCAAATTCCTAAAACAGTCCATCTATCTTCATTGCCTACGTTTACTTGTCTCATCCCATTACTGTTTGTTTTCTGACCTCATCATTCAGTTGAACCTGTTGTCTAATAATAATAATGATAATGTTAACTAGCATTTATGTACTGTTTTAAGGTTTGTGAAACATTTGCATACATCACCTCATTTGGTCATCAAACAATCTAGTGAAATGCATACTATCATTATTCTCATTTTTCAGATGACAAAACTGAGGCTCAGAGGTTATTTGACTTGTCATATAACTAGTATACTTCTAATAAATGTCTGAGGCCATATGTGAACTCAAGCCTTCCTGGCTCCACAAAGTTTTCAGTGACTTCTACAATTTCATAATTGCCAAGTCTAATGGTCCTTTTGCTGCTTTTTTTTCCTTGCCCAAGTTTATTTATTCTTTATTTTTATTGTAAATTTAAGGGAGGGGGAGAGGAAGAGAGAGAACATTTCCATATACTAAGTAAAATAGTCATCCTTTTTGCTTTCTCTGCAGCATTTGACAATGATGACAACTCTCTCTTTCTACATATTCTCTTCTTTGTGTTTTCATGACACTCCTCTTTGGGCTCTCCACTTACTGGTCTGATTCTTCCTTCTTGGTCTTTGCTGGATCATCAGCCATATCCCACCATAACTGTGGATGTACACTAAGATTCTGTCCTTCCTCTTCTGTTCACTCTGTACTTTTTATTGGTCATACCATCTGTTCACATGAGTTTAACTTAAATGGAGGCAAGGGATAAGATATTTTCCCCATCCCATGTGACACAGCATAATGTGACACAGCAGCCGAAAAAGCTCATGTCATCCTTGGCTGCCTTAAGGTAGGCAGAGTGCCTGAAACAATAGGGGCAGTGCATTTAGTTCTTCTGCCTTTGTCAATACCAGAACTGGAACATCTCAGTTCTTTGTGCCACCTTATAGGAGGGATGCTGAGCATGTCGGAAATGTTCAGTGGAGAGGAGAGAAGGCCAGGATATTTAAAGATTGATTGAAGGATTTGACTTAGAAACGAGAAAACTTAAAGAGACGTTATATATATGTTTAGGTATTTGAAGGTCAGTCATATGGAAAGAGGATGTGAATTTTTTCTCCTAGGCCTCAGAAGACACAACTAGGAACACTGAATAAAGTTGCAGAGAAAGGTTTAGGTTTGATTTAATAATTTTTAAAAAGCTGTTTAATAATTAAATCTGACTGAAAATGGAGTGGGCTGCCTCAGTAGAAAGTTATTTCTTTCTCATTTGATATTTTTAAGCAAGAGGTAGATGATTATTTGAGGCTACTGTAGGGAGGGATTTTTGTTCAGGTATGATATGGACTAATTGGACTAAGTTCTCTTCCAACTGTAAGAATGATACTCCATTCAATGCAACAGTAACAGTAATAGCAACAAAAATATCCTTGATAAATAGTACCTTAAACTTCCAAAAATTTTACTTAATCAATTAAAAATATAGAAATATTGACATTATTTTTGTTTTTAAAATATTAGGCAAGTCTGATATTTTAATTGATAAAGAACATAGCCTTTTGAATAGTTTCTGTACTTAGTATATGAAAGCAGAAAATAGAAGCTTGGGTTAATCCTATTTCTGATGACTATGACTTATCTGACAGGAGAATTTTTTTTGCCTTTTTTTTGGAGGGCAATGGGGTTAAGTGACTTGCCCAAGGTCACACAGCTAGTTTTTTTGTGTGTGTGTGTTGTGTCTGAGGCCAGATTTGAACTCAGGTCCTCCTGACTCCAGAGTCAGTGCTGTGACCACCTAGCCTCCCCAACAGGAGAACTTTTAAAAATTATAATTCTTAAAATATCTAGATTTTGGATCATAGATAAGTTAGCTCTTACTTTTCAGAGAGTCTGTGTCTGTTTCTCTCCTAGTCCATCTTCACACACTCTAAAAAGGTTTATTATAAAGAGTCTTATTTGTGCCTGACAATTATCTTGGTTTCAATTAGATAGAATAGAAAATATCAATTAAAAGTAGAAGAAAGTCAAGCTACATTACTTACATTCTAGGTTCCAGAAAAATGGTTTTGGTTCCATCTTTGAAGATTCAAACACTGACACTTGGCTATAGACATGAGAATTTACTTCAAATGAAAACTTTCTCTGTATTTAAATAAAATCATCAAAAATATTTATTTCCACTACTATATTTTCTTTCCACCTAAAAGGTCTCAAGTTCCAAATGTCAGAAATAACTTTCTGAGTATATCTTTTGATTACTTGGCAGTCTAAAGTCTAAAACTTTTTAATATTATTTGTTGTTTCATCATTTCTGTTTTGAGTCTGGAAAATAATAATTATAGTATGTAAGCAATAATCTCATGTTAAATGCTGATATGTTTTGGTAAGCTATTTGGGACAAGGTAGCTTTTGTTTTATAGTAGTTTATATGAGTATACTTTTATACTACTTTAGAATACTTTTGTTTTTGAGGAAATTATTTAAAGATTTATATTCCAATTTCTTTTGCATATTTTTCTAAACATTACCCTCTAGAATAACTCCTAATTCTTTTTAGTGGATATATTCAATGTGATTAACAAATAATAAAACCATTGAGAACAAATGTAATCTGTAGGCTTCAAAGTATGTCAGTGAACAGATAGTACTTATATGACATGAAATATTTCATTTTCCTTCTGCTGTTTTCCAACTGTTAATGTTGATAGGTAATTAAAATTAAATGGCTCTGATAATACATGTAATTAAATTTTTTGTTTCATGACCTTATTCTCCAGAGCCTTATTTTGTTCACTAAAGTTTTATAAAGAAATTTTCTTTTTCATTAATTATTAAAAGAACAGTGCTTCATGAAATATTGATCTGTTAGACAAAACTTTCTAAAATGTAAGCTGAGCAAGAGGCAATATTAGGAACATTTTATTTTTTAAAAATTCTTTTTTAATATGTTGATCTCACAAATGTATACAAACAAGGATTTTTCTCCATATGAAGTGTAATGAGGTAACCACTGTATTCACAGAAAGCCAGGAGTGTCTGAATGTCTGCTTCTGGGAGAACTGTGATGTCATGTGAGGGAAGTACCATAGAGAGAGATTGTGGAACCTGCATAGATGTTCTCTGGTTCTGGTTATCTAATCATATTTTAAAAGGACACTCTTTGATTTAGTACCAGGGCATTTTAAAAGGCATGTTGGCTTCAGCTATTATCTCTTTGCCTCATTATCTTCTGGAAGATCTTGGTGGCATAGTTCTTGGTGTCTGGTGAATGGAGTGGAGACTCTAACTCTGGGAATTTTGAAAGGCTGGGAGGATAAATAATAGGAATCCAAGAATCATAATCCAGATCTGGTATTGCAGCCAGCTCAGCATTGATGCCTAGAGGAATAAGGAGTAATCTTTGAAGAGATCTTCATGTGTCCCACCCAGGGGAAGTGAGACAAGCAATTGTCCAGCAGAGATGCTTTGTTGGGACATGAGCATTTTGGGACTGATGCTATATAAGTACTGACCTAAGCAGAGCTTATGCCACCTAGAGACCAAGATGGCATAAGGGAGAGTATGCCCTAGAAATGTAGAGGGAAACATTTATCTTTTAGTTATTTCTTTGAAGTAAATATCCTTTGCAAATGACACTATGCTTCTATGTTTAATTGCTCCTGTGTCTTGCATATCTAAGCTATTTTGCTGATCAAATTTTCTTTTCTTTTTTTTAACATACTAGACAGTTTTAATGATTATTACTTTATGGATAGTTTGAGATCTAATTCTTCTAGGTCTCCTTCCTATTTTCTTTTTCTTATTCCCTAAGAGAGTCAACATTTTTTTTAAAGCAGTTGGGGTTAAGTAACATGCCCAAGGTTACACGACCAGTTTTTTTTTGTGTGTGGGTGTTAAATATCTGAGGCCGAACTGATCCTGGGTCCTCCCGACTCCAGGCCAGTGCTCTTACTCACTGAGCCACCTAGCCACTCCAGAGAGTCAACTTTTAAAAAATTGAAATAATAACTTTTTTTAAAGTTGTAGGATAAAAACTAAAAAAAAATTATTGATCTTTCTGTAAATTGCCAACAAAAATCAGCAGGAAGAGACAGAAAATATTCCATTCCAAAATCTGTGAGTCCAGCTACAAGGTAATATTCCACATAAAGGAATTGTAGGAATACAACCATTAAAGACTATTTCGTTTTGAATCCTTTCTTCAAATGTCCTTTACTGAGTATTTCTTTCACTGTATTTGGGTCAGTAAAGAGTATGTTTAATATTTCTGATCAGGTCTTTGCTTTTGCGGTTTAACGTTCAACCACATAACCAATTTTTTTTTTCTTTTTTTGGAGGGCAGTTAGGGTTAAGTAACTTGCCCAAAGTCACATGGCTAGGTTTTTGTTTGTGTGTGTTAAGTGTCTGAGGCCGGATCCGAACTCAGTTCCTTCTGACTCCAGGGCCAGCGCTCTACTCACTGCGCCACCTAGCCACCCCACTAATTTTTGTAAAAAGTGTTATGAAATTCTCCGAAATACACATATTCCTTTTAATTCCAAATCTTTTCAGGCTTTATATCATTTTTTACATATCTTTTTTTGGGGGGGAGGGGTTTATATGGAGCATAATGAGGTCTTTGGCCATTATATTTTGCTTTCTTTTTCTTCCTAGAATTAGGTTAACTTTTTCTTCCAAGTATTTAAGTACATTCCATTTGGTGCATATATTTTAAGTAATAATTATCATTTGTAAGGTATTGATATTATTTCATTGTCTGTGGTATCTTTGGCATACTATAGTCTCCCTAATTATCTCTTTTAACTGTGTCTGTCTTTACTATTGCCTTGTTTGAAATCACAATTTCTATGTTTGATTTTTGCTTTTTTGAATTTATTTGAAACATAAATTCAGTGCCAACCTCTCATTTTGAATCTATGTGAAACTTTCTGTTTCATGTGTTTCTTGTATACATATATTATTGAATCTACTCTCCTACTACTACTTAAATTTACATTTACTAATTATGAATTCCCCTTCCTTTCCATTTGCTTTTATGATTGCTGATTATAGATTTCCTGCCATCATAACTTCTCATACTTTTTCCTTTTTCTTCCTTTCCTTATTCTACTTTGTTTTGTTTTCTGAACTCTAATTTTCTTTGCAATTTCATATTTTTGCCTTTGCTCCATTTTTTCTAGGACTTTCTGTATTCTCTATAGTCAAGTTTTAGTTTTTGGTTCTTTTTTTAAATGACTAGCTTCTGCTTATAGTAGTTACGGGATTACTCCCTTCTTTTGGGTTTACCTTTTGGGCTTCTCTTATCCATAGTATTTCTTCATAGTGTTGTGTTGTCTTTGATTCGTCATATTTTTAGCCTTTGGGTTTTGGTCTGGGGCTTGGGCCAGTCTTTTCTGTCACTCTTGAATAGATTGGATACTCTTTGTTTTGTCCTGGCTCTTCTTTAATCTTGATTTAATACCATGCTGAACTGGATGGAGCAGCTTGGTGGTTGGTGCCTCAATTCTTGATTTCTACCACAGTCCACTGTGTATTATGTATGGCATTATCTAAACTTTGTCTCTTCCTCTCATGGTCTTCAGTAGGAAGTTGTTTCTGTCCCTTGCTATGTGTCTGACATCTCCTAGTCAAGGTATTGAAGATCATATTGGTTTCAGGCCTTCTTTTTTGGCACTAGTGCTCTTGGTGTTCCAAGGAGTGCATGGTCAGGCCTTCTCTTCTTATGTAAGTCACTACCTATGAAACTGCTTAAAAATCTTATGGGTTAGGGTTAGGAGCTGGCTTCAGGTCTGTGATGACTGGCTCTAACATTGATTCATCTTCTCTCACTCTCCCCAGAACTCTGTACCTATCTGTAAAAATTCTGTCTGGCCTTAGGTCTGTTTATGAGAACTCATGTTGGATTTCCTAGTGGGACTTTTCTGACTCCACTCTCATCTGGCAGTTTTTTTCTGCAACTCTTGAGTTTATTTGTGTGTATAAATATATATTGTTAGCATTGGTCTTTCTCAGATCCTTTTCACAGGATCCTAGTCTTGACTTGGATTTCTCTACAATCTTTCTTTTCACTTGGAAATAGTAACATTTTCATTAGCTTTACTTTTTTTTCCTTTTCTTTTTGGAGGGCAATTGGGGTTAAGTAACTTGCCCAAGGTCACACAGCTAGGTTTTTGTGTGTGCATTAAGTGTCTGAGGCCGCATCCGAACTCAGGTCCTTCTGAGTCCAGGGCCAATGCTCTACTTATTGCGCCACCTAGCCACCCCCATTAGCTTTACCTTGTAATAATGCATTACCCATGAAAAGAAGATTCTGATGAAAAGTGGGTATTTATTTTTATTTTTCCAATAATTATTTTTATAACGGGGATGTCATTGTCTTTGAAATGAATTTATTTCCCTCTTTTATTCTATTTTTATTAAATGTGAAATTGTAGGGACAAACAGTAATTTGAACTATTTTTCTGTCTAATGGTATTCTTTAAAAATGGAAAACCTGAGGTCATTTACATTTTTAATTTATTGTTACCTGTCAATGAATTTGAAGTGATTTAATTAATTAACTAATTAATTTAATAATTAAGGGTAATGAAATCTGTAGCCTACATTTTCCCCCCTGCCATACTCACTCTCAGAGAGCCTATTTTGAAGGAGATATCCCTGTAACTAATGACAAAAATGAAGAAGGCACAGTGGTTAAAAAACATTTTTTTTAAAGCAATTGGGGTTAAGTAACTTGCTCAAGGTTACACGTCTAGTCATTATGCGTGGGTGCTCATTTTCTGAGGCCGGATATGATCTCGGGTCATCCCAACTCCGAGGCCAGCACTCTTACTCACTGCGCCACCTAGCAGCCCCTAAAAAACATTTTTTATCAGCACAAACTTCTGAGTTAGCAGAAACTCTTTTCCTGATCCAGACATGGACCCCTGTTTTATGCCACTATATTACAATTTTGAAAGCTTCTTCACTCACCTGCCTAAATAGATTCCTTAACGTTGAGCAAAATGTAAAGAAATGACTTTGTTTATACAAATGCTCTTTCTAACAGGAAATGAACATTTGGCATAATATAAATTTAATATATTTGTTTTACTTTTTAGAAAACTCACTTTAATTTTAAAACATTTATTAAAAACACCCCTTGAAGTCAAAGTCTTGTAATGCATTATAATTATGTAAGGTTCTTCTCTTCTCCCTTTCTTAGAAGATATTTACTCTAGCCCAATGATATGGGGCAGGGGTGGGGGTAACTCTTTTAGAGCCTATAAAAATTATTACAGGGGGGCGGCTAGGTGGCGCAGTGAGTAGAGCGCCGGCCCTGGAGTCAGAAGGACCTGAGTTCAATCCGGCCTCAGACACTTAACCCACACAAACAAAAAAACCTAGCCGTGTGACCTTGGGCAAGTTACTTAACCCCAATTGCCCTAAAAGGGGTGGCTAGGTGGCGCAGTGAGTAAGAGCGCCGGCCTCGGAATTGGGATGACCTGAGATCAAATCCGGCCTCAGAAAATGAGCACCCACACATAAATAATGACTAGCCATGTAACCTTGAGCAAGTTATTAACCCCAATTGCTTAAAAAAAAATTATTACAAGTTTAAAATGCTTATTGTTGTTATCCCAAAGACATTGTTGTCTAGTAAATTCTTATATTATCTTAAAATTTTATTTATATATTTTGTTTTTTCTACCATCTTTATTTCTGAATACATTCTTCCTCTCTTTCTGACATAGGAAGCTGTCCCTCATGACAAAGAATGCCCAAAGAAAGAGATACAGCCAAAACATCATATAACCAGTATATGTAATATTTCACCCACATCAAGAGGTAGGGAGCAAAGTGCAATCTCAAACTCTTTTCTGGTCCTACATTTGTGCATCAAAACTCTTACTTTTGAAAAAAAAAAACATCCTATAGCATTCTCTCTTAAGGATCTTTTCTTAAGTTTTTATTCTTTTTTTTAAACATTCCATTTTTCTTTCTTTTCCTTTCTTTCCTTTCTTTTCTTTCTTTCTTTCTTTCTTTCTTTCTTTCTTTCTTTCTTTCTTTCTTTCTTTCTTTCTTTCTTTCTTTCTTTCTTTTAAAGCAATTGGGGTTAAGTAACTTGCTCAAGGTTACACGGCTAGTCATTATTTATGAGTGGGTGCTCATTTTCTGAGGCCAGATCCAATCCCGGTTTGTCCCAACTCCAGGGCTGGCACTCTTACTCACTGTGCCACCTAGCTACCCCTAAACATTCCATTTTTCAACTAATAAGTAAATATATTGAGTACCAACTATGTGCGGAACATTATGCTATATTTTATTCTCTGTGGGGAATCCAAAGAGCCCAAATAAATAAATCCCTTAACTTTAAAGCGCTTGAAATAAATTCCATAAAACTGAAAAAAAATTGAATTCCACAAAAGTAAACATTTTAAAGAATACATTTTCTTCACCTCAAGGAGTCACCTAATAAAGATCTCTAGTACAATCATCTTTTTGTAGTTATTCTTTTTTTTTTTTGGAGGGCAATTGGGGTTAAGTAACTTGCCCAAGGTCACATGGCTAGGTTTTTGTTTCTGTGTGTGTTAAGTGTCTGAGGCCAGATCCGAACTCAGGTCCCCTTCTGACTCCAGGGCCAACACTCTACTCACTGCGCCACCTAGCCACCCCTAGTTATTCTTAATGACTCTTCGGTTGTCTAACATCACCCTCACATCACATCTCACTTGCCATTTCTTTCCTTGTTGGCTCCTTGATGACCACCCCTTACCACACATGTCTTTTGAGATTTCAGTTTTCGTTTTTTCCAAATTACTGAGTAAGAGCCATCTTGTTGTTCTCAGTGTCATGGTCCTCAGAGATTTTAGTAGAAAGTCATTGAGGAATTTCTGTCTTTCAGTAGATAGATTTTTCAATATATATTGGTGTCCTGAGATAGGAATCAAAATAACCATTCCTATAGAAATATTGTTATTGATGGTAGATGATACTGTTAGTGAAACATGACTTAAGTGCTACTTCCTTGTAGGCTTCTCTCCTAGTCACTTTGTATTTATTTTTGATGTTATCTTGTATATGTCTTTGAATATGTTTTATACCTCCAGTAAAATGTAAACTTCTTGATGGGATTACCTTGCTTTTATGTCTATATCGTTCACAGTGTCTGACATATTTTGTTCAGTTGTTTTCAGTTGTGTTCGACTCTGTTACCCTATTTGGGGTTTTCTCGGTCAGGATGCTGAAGTGGTTTGCTGTTTCTTTCTCCAGCTCATTTTACAGATGAAGAAACTGAAGCAAACAGGGTAAAATGACTTTCCTCAGAGTCACATGACTAGTAAGTGTCTGAGACTGGATTTGAACCCAAGGAAAAATCTTTGTTATTTAAGCCTGGCACTCTATCCACTGTGCCACCCAGCTGCCCTTGTCTGACATATAGTAGGTGCTTAATGAAGGCTTGTTATCAATATATATATATATATATATATATATATATATATATATATGAAATTTTATTTTTATTTCTGCTCATTACTCTTAATAATCTCTCCCTAAAAAAGAATCAAAACCCTGAACACCTTTTTTTGCTGTTGCTTTGCTTCTTTTCTGGTGCCTTTAGGTGCGAGCTTAATTAATTTATTTTTGTGGTATTGACTTCTCTAGCAAAAGAGTTTTAAAAACTCTTCTATTAGTTCCCAGGTATGTTGGCCTGGGGCAGTCTCATAAAAGAGTAATGACACTCCACTAGAGAAATAAGCAGTAGGTTTAGCAGCAGACAACAGTACCAGTAAAAGACAGCGCCAGACCTAGGGAGAAACAGTGACTGATAATTTTGGTATCAAACCTTCTGCATCTGAGGAGTTTCTACATAATAACAGGTTCCTAGATCAGTTTGAAGAGAAGAGGTAGAGTTTCTGGATCAAATAAAAGGTTTTTAGACCAATTGTAAGACTTTGGAATCTGAAATTGAGGAGCAGCAAGGCATATCTTGTTGCTGGGAGATGGAAGAGGTGTTGCTATGGTGATATATCCCTTTCTTCCTGAGGAACAGTTTTCCTGGGATTATTTCTTCCCCCAATGGCATGGGAGTCTCTGACACATTTCTTTCTTCAGGTATGGGACTCTAGAGTCATGTTAAAAATGTAACTAACTGTAAGAATGCTATAATAGCTATTCAGTAGAAGTGCTTACAAAATCCCTTATTATCTGTTAAGTAAAAGAAAATTATAAATAGTTCTATGTATATAGAACACCTGTGAGTGTTTTTGAATGTTGAACAGCTAATATCTCTAATTCATCTTATGTGATAAATGTTTCAGAAATGTATATGATAGAGGAGATATGTTTTAGTATGTTATCCATCTAGATTTTTTGGTCTAGTGTTTTCAATATTCATGTTCTCTCCATCTGTGGAATAGAAGTGAACATTAGTACATGTAGAGATAGTCAGAAGAACAGGTTGCTAAAGGTTTTTGCAACATCCACTTGTTTTTTATGCCTATACATTTAGTAAAGTTGCATGACATTTATTTCCATTAAAATTTTTTGGCAAAGAGAAGAACTCTAAAAATGTCACTTAAAATTAAAGTCTGCATGTTTGAAATGACTTATTTATGTTCTTAATATAAATTTCAGTGCTGTAGTGATTTTTGCACTGGTTGAATTTTTCTTCTCTAACAAAAGAACCTGTTAAAAATCCTTAGAGATAAGAGTATCAGAGTTTGCATTTTAGAAAATGAGATGAAATCTTGTAAGAAGAAAGTAGTTCTTATAATAGAAACTTTTTTACTGAAAAGGTTACATGAGAATTAGATATTTTATAATCGATTTATTTTTCATTCTTGGTGAGCAATGCCAGGTAGCTTCAACAGAAATAATTTTAGCAAAATTTGTGAACCATATACTCTTCAGTGAGAGTAATTGAATGGAAATGAGAAAATTAATTTAGTATTATTTTTTCCAGAACATGAACAACTTCAGAATTTCAAATTTTGCACAGAACATCCTCTTGCAATATGTAAAAGCTATTGCAATAGGGTTTATTTTTACCACTTTAAAAATCCTGCATATTTATTTCCAAGTTTGGGATCATATTCTCCGTATAGCTCTCCCAGGTTCATAAATCTGTCAAGGCTGAAATAAAGAAATATTTAATCCTGAGCAACACAAAGTAGTGAAAGAAACTTTTGCATTAGGAAGCTAGAGATTCAGGTCCTAGATCTTAACTCTCTGGACAAGTCAACCAACCTTCTTTTCCTTAATTTTTTCATCTATAAAATGAGGAATTAGAATAGATCTTTAGGGTTCTTTCTAAATTTCAAAAATTCTTAATACCAGTCTTTTCATCTCTAAGCAATGTACATCAGAGACTACATTTGTAGAGTAGGAAGTAACAACTTAATCCATTTTGGTTCAACTTCACCCTTTACCTGTATCTTCTTACTACTATAATCACTATTTAAATAGGCAATTTAAAAATATTTTGATGTTGGTAATTATATAAATTCAGAGATTAAATGACTTGAAGAAGGTCAAATTGGTAATGTCAGAAGTAGAATTTGAACTCAGTTCCTTTGAGTTCAGAGCTAATGTTTTTCCCACTATACCATGTCAGTTGTTATTTTAGAACTATTATTTTTTTGTCTTGACATTCATTTAAAAGTTACTAGCTAGCTTCCTTGTGTTTATGAAAAAACACTATAACTTCTTTTGTTAAATAGTTTAACTATAAATTTAGCTTTTTGAGCCCTCCATTTATGAATATTTAAAATTTTCATTTGTAATTCTGGAGTTTGTAATACATTTTCTTGTGCAAATGGTAGTTTCTAATTAGGTTCCTAGGGGCAGCCTACAAAATTCTACTGAATCCTTCCTCTATCAAAGGCTCGTGGAGGTACTGCTTCCTTGACATCTGCTCCATTTCATTCTCCACACTATACAGGAAGGTGGGACCCCTGCCTATTCTCAGCCTTTCTCATTGATTGGATGGCTCTGCATCTTGCTTGTCATTACTGTTCTGAGAAGCAACATCTACTCTAGCTTCTGTCACTAACATATAGTTGAGAGCTACTGTTGCTAAAGAGAGAGGGGGTGTCAATACCAATACTAATACCCTGTCTCTCACTGGAATTGGGATAAAAGTGTTAGAGTTCAGGTATTACTTGCTGCCTGAGACTAGAGACTTCCTTCATAACACTGTTGTCAAGCCAGCAATGAAGTACAATGGGAAAGAGCTTGTTTCAGAATCAGAGGATGTGAGTTCTAATTCTGAATGGCTCTGTTACTTACCATATGTGTAACCTTTGGGCAAGTCATGTAACTGAGCAGAAGTTTTTTTGTCAAATGAAGACATTGAACAAGTTGACTGACTGACTGTAAGACCCCTCACAGATCTACTTTGTGTTCCTGTGATCTTCATGCCCCTGGTACCAGCCTGTTTCTCAAGGATTATTATGTCAGTGGTGTCAAAATAGTGAAATAGTTGCCAGAATTTGTGTATAGAGGATTAATAACTGCTTCCAGCATTTGATCTTTCCAGTAACTATTACCATCTACCTTTCCAACCTGAGTTGAAACCCTCAATTGAAGTGCTCTACTCACTTGATTACCATAAGGAGCTAATATTTCCCATATTCCTTGACTAGCAAGTTCCTATTAGATGCTTCTTGAATCAGAGCTGTTTTCTGTCAAGGCAAAAATCCCTCTCCTTTGGTACCTTTTCCTGCACGCTTCCTCAGAATTCTTTTGGAGCATTCTTTCATGTGGTTTTTAGTAATTTGCAATTCTTTCGAGAATTGTTTGTAATATATCTTTTGGCCACTTGTCTTTTGGGGAATGACTTTTGGTCTTAAAGATTTCTGTTAGTTGTCTATATTTTTATATCCAGAGTTTAGGGGCAGTTTTCTTTTATTCTTTCTCACATCATAGTGTTTGGGTTTTCTGATTTACCAGGTTCTTCTAGTAGTCTGATTTTCCTTATGTTATCTTTGTACATCTTATCTTTGTGATTCATATATATATATATATATATATATATATATATATATACATATATATTTTTTTAAATAAAATTTTGCTTATATGAAATCTTGTGTCCTTTTAACTGTATTGATTTTTTTTTTACTTTTTTTCTTCCCTGCATGCTTAATCCTACCTAACCTAACTATTCCCCAGATCCTGTTGTCTTTGCTTTGTTTCTTTCTCTATATGCTCTGCAAACTCCTGCTCTGTGTTTAACAAACTCCTCTTTAACCTAAGTCTTTTTCATTTAAACAACATTGAAAACTCATGGAAAGCTAGATGTCTTTAGAGGGTAAATTATCGACTGCCAGCCTGAGCAAGGTTGTGCATTCCTCTAATATTCTCTGACACATTTGCATACTACTTACTGCATCTTATGATCCTTTTATTGAATATAATTTTATTATCTTTTTTGTCAGTAAGGGATTTGTTTAATATTCATGGTTTTCTACTTTTGTTCTTGAGGTTTCTATGCTCTGGTACATCATCTGTTTTTGTAAAGGTGTCATACCCATCTGAGAATATATGTATGTGTCTGTGTATATACATATATACATATCCACACATATTATATGTGTGTATTTCCTTAAATTCCTTTTTATAATCATTAGAAAATTATTACATCAAACTTTTCTACAATTTTCTTCAGGTTCTTAACTTTTTTCTTATTTATTATTTTGTTATATTTTTCTAGGTCTGAAAAAGGCATATTAAGTTTCCTAGTTTTGCTATCAATTTCTCCCTATAATTAGTTAGCTTTTCCTTTAAGTACTTAGATGCTATGCCATTTAATTTGTATGTATTAATTATTGAAATTGTTTCCTTATCTATGGTAACTTTAAGCATAATTTAGTTACTTTGGTGATCTCTTTTAACTATGTTTATTTTTACTGTTTACTCTTTTGAAATCATCATTGCCATCTCTACTTTGTTGAATTCACTTGAAGTATAATAAATTTTCCTCCAATTCTTTATTTTTAACTGTGTAAATTCTGGTTTCATGTGTGTTTCTTGTAACTAACATACTGTTATGTTCTGTTTTCTAACTGAGATCAGGGGGCAGGAAGTTGGCTAGTTATTCCTGTTGTTTTGGTGACTTTCTGGTGGGGTTGAGTCATTGGGAAAGATGTATGAGCCATAAATTGTTTCTGTTAGTTCAATGGAATGTTACGGGACCTAGGAGGTATCTCCAGCACCTAACATAATGTCTTAAACAAAGTAAGCCCTTAATAAATATAAATTGAAGAATTGAATTCATGTTCCTCAGAAAATCTGGAAGGAGAAAAAGTAGACTAAAGATAAAATCTAAAAATGAGAAGATAGGTGACTTGGATGCCTTCCTAAATGGAAGTTCTGGGAAGAGTTCTCCATCGCTGTCTTCTCCAGTTAGAGGGACAGAACCTGGGGCAGAGAGTGGAGATGAAGTGGGGGTTCCAGGGTGGAAGTGAATTTGTAGGATGATGAAATTCCTGTGACATGGTGGTAAAGTCCAGAGGAGTACAGCCTCAGCAACTTCTTGCATGTACTTCCCTTTGAATCATCTGTGGATGGTTGAAAGAGTAAAGAAACAGAGCAGAAAAAAATGAAGGTCTCACACTTACATTACTCAACATGTGAATAATATGACTTGTTTTCAATGTATTCTTCCCTTCTGCACATAAATTAGCTCCCTACTTCATGCCATGGCTTTGAAAGCTAACCTTTTATTCCTGGAATCATCTTTAGATGCATATTCTTATACCCATCTCAAATAGTATGTGAAACTAGCCTAACGACTTTTGATGTCATGCTTTTTTCTACTTGAATTTCTTTAAAACCCAAAGGAAGAACTCTGGTGTAATGGCAAAACTACTGAAAGAGGAGTCTGCTGTAAGCTAAAAATGAGAAATGAAAGTCAACTGGTAAAGAGAATCATTAAAATAAATAGCCAAATTGATTCTAATATGTAAACTTTACTTGTTTCATGAGCATTTTTGTCTTTTTTAATTGGAGCACTAATATAAATTCCCCAGTGAAGGAATAGAAATGGCAATTAAAGATGGAATTGAATATGCCTCTAAGTATGTAGAAATGCTATGGAGACTCTACCATTAACTTTCAGAGCCGTTAGAGACTGTAGTTGCCTCTTAATGATTGACTTGTGGATTAACTACTTTTTAGATTATCCTTAGCAATTAAATTCCCAGGGTGATTTTTTACTTTTGTCTACCATATTTCTGGACTATTTTCTTGCCTACATCATTGGGTACACAAACTAATTTTAATAATAAGAACATATCAAAGCTAAGTATGCTTAGAAGAAATGATATAATGTATTTATTCCAGAGCCTAATCCTATTCATTAGAAATGTTTTATTATCTAATATAAATGAAAAATAATTTCAAATCTTAGAAGGAAAGAAAATTTTGATTCATTTCAACTGAGCTTTCTTTAACTCAAGATCAGAGATAAATTAAAGAACAACTCCTTCACCTTCTCACTCTTATTAAAAAAGTTAGTGAATACCTTCTAACAATATACTTATTAGCATTATTTAGCATTTTAATGTTATACTATTCTAATGGGCCCCAGATATTAAAATATAGGTCATCCAAGAAGTAGTATAGTTATATCTGAAGAGATCTATCATCAGAAGTTTGATTAGATGATAATATTTATTGGATAGCAATTTAAGAACATCTAGAGAAATTGAAATCTGTGTCAGCTAAAGAAGGAACCATCAGGATGAAATCTTGATAATGAACTAGGTACTGAAGATGTCATTGGGATGGAGTAAATTGATTACTAAGATGGCAATTCGTGATTGGTACTTTAAAAATCTGGTCTTTCTCTTAATTAAAATTGACTGGCTTTTCTATAAGAATTAATTTTAACTTTTTCAACTAAGGTTGCTTTATGTTTTCTCACTGCTCCTAAATACTTGTTGAGCAGGTATCTTGTGCCCTGGATTATTAACTCATCTCTTCAGAGCAATAGCTCTTATTTTTTAAATACTTATAGGCCTAAGCTAAATTGTGAATTTTTAAAAATTTCTTTTATTGGAAGGAACCTAACTCCATCTTTCGGGTTCATGGCAAACACTCTTTAAGTGTTGGTCAATTGTTATCAGTGTTGGGTTTTTTTTGCCTATAATTGCCACATTCATAGCAGAAACAGATCAGTAAAAGCAGTAGCTATATAGAAACTCAATTAGCAGAATTTATAAACTGTTTATCTTAACAAAATGTACGTGGATTTAAAAAAATATATTAGATAAATTTCAAGACACACTCCAAATTATATTTATAGGATTATTAATACCATTGTATTTTTAATCTGTATGGCATTTTAAAAGTACAGCTGTGGTTATACTTTATTTAAAATATTAAATATATATTTCTCTGATTGCTAGTTTGAAAAGGAAGGCAGAATAATTCAATTTTTAAAATACTGGGCTTAAACTGCTATGTCTGATCCCTTTACCTTTTTTAACCCCTCCTGCCCCCCATCACTACTTGAGAAATACATTTAAATTGACTCTGACCTCAACCAGGGTTTTGCCACGTGAAAATCCTTTTGTTCCTCTCTAGTCAACTTTTTATCATTTTCCCCTAAAATAGCCATACAAAATTTACCTTTTCCCTTTAAGCCCCCACCACTTCAACTCACAGCAAATGCCTTTAACTTTTATTTGATCCTAAACATTTGAAGGGTGCTTCCTACTCTCTGATCTTCTATATCTCAAAATCTCTATATCTTTATCTATTCTTTTTTTCTTTTCTTCCTATCTGGTGTTCATGTTTGCCAAGGCTTACCTCTATTTGTGCTCAACTGCCATTTCTTATGATATGATAATATGATGTAATATTCATATCAGCCAACAATTTTTTTTATATATCTCACAGCTTTGGGTAGGAGATGTATTCTTTTTTAAAGTTTATTTATTTTTAGTTTTCAACATTTGCTTCCACAAAATTTTGAATTCCAAATTTCCTCCCTCTCTTCCCCTCCCCCCCACCTCAAGACAGTGTGCATTCTCATTACCCCTTCCCCCAATCTGCCCTCCCTTCCATCACTCCCCACCTCTTCTCTTATTTTCTTCCCCTTCTATTTTCCTGTAGGGCAAGATAGACTTCCTTATTCCATTGCCTCTATATCTTATTTCCCAGATGCATGTAAAAACAATTTTAAACTTTTTTTAACTTTGTGTTCCAAATTCTCTCCCTCCCTCCCCACTAACCTTCATTGAGAAAGCGAGCAATTTGATATAGGTTATACATAAGTAGTCATGCAAAACTCTTCCTTAATAGTCATGTTGTAAAAGACTAACTATATTTCCCTCCATTCTATCCCATACCCCATTTATTCTCTTTTCTCCTTTGACCCTGTCTCTCCTCAAAAGTGTTTGCTTCTGATTACCCCACAATCTGGCCTCCCTTCTATCACCTGTTCCCCCCCCCCTCCATTATCCTCTTCCCCACTACTTTCCTATAGGGTAAAATAGATTTCCATACTCAATTGAGTATGTATATTATTCCCTCCTTAAGCAAAACACAATGAAAGTAAGGTTCACTGATTCTCTCTCACCTTCCCCCTCACCCTGAATTGTAAAAGCTTTTTCTTGCCTCTTTTAGGTGAGATAATTTATCCCATTCTACCTCTCCCTTTTCCTTTTCCCAGTACATTCCTTTCTCACCCCTTAATTTTGTTTTTCAGATATCATCTCTTTATATTCAACTCACCCTGAGCCCTCTGTCTATATATATTCCCTCCAATTACCCTAATACTGAGAAAAGTCTCATGAGTTACAAATATCATCTTTCCATGTAGGAATGTAAACCATTCAACTTTAATAAGTCTTATAATTTCTGTTTCCTGTTTACCTTTTCATATTACTTTTGAGGCTTGTATTTGAAAGTCAAATTTTCTATTCAACTCTGGTCTTTTCCTCAAGAATGCTTGAAAGTCCCCTATTTCAATGAATGTCCACTTTTCCCTCTGAAGGATAATACTCAGTTTTGCTGAGTAGATGATTCTTGGTTTTAATCCTGGGTCCTTTGACATCTGGAATATCATATTCTGAGAGCTCTGATCTCTTAATGTAGATGCTGATAAATATTGTGTTATCCTGATTATGTTTCCACAATACTTGAATTGGTTCTTTCTAACTGCTTGAAATATTTTCACCTTGACCTGGGAACTCTGGAATTTGACTATAATATTCCTAGAAGTTTTCCTTTTGGGATCTCTTTCAGGAGGGGATCAGTGGATTCTTTTAACTTCTATTTTACTTTCTGGTTGTAGACTATCAGGGAAATTTTCCTTGTTAATTTTTTTTTTCTTTTTGGAGGGGGGAAGGTAGGGCAATTGGGATTAAGTGACTTGCCCAAGGTCACACAGCTAGGTTTTGTATGTATGTGTGTTAAGTGTCTGAGGCTGGATTTGAACTCAGGTCCTCTGTACTCCAGGGCCAGTGCTCTATTTACTGAGCCACCTAGCCACCCCTCCTTGTTAATTTCTTGAGAGATGATGTCCAGGCTCTTTTTTTGATCATATATTTCAGGTAGTCCAATAATTTTAAAATTATTTCTCCTAGATCTGTTTTCCAGGTTAGTTATTTTTTTCAGTAAGATATCTCAAATTGTCTTCTATTTTCTCATTCTTTTCATTTTGTTTTTTATAATTTCTTGGTTTCTCATAGAGTCATTCGCTTCCATTTGTTCCATTCTAATTTTTAGGAAATTCTTTTCTTTTTTCTTTTTTTTTCTTTTTGTAGGGCAATTGGGGTTAAGTAACTTGCCCAAGGTCACACGGCTAGGTTTTGTTTGTGTGTGCATTAAGTGTCTGAGGTCGGATCCGAACTCAGGTCCTTCTGACTCCAGGGCCGACGCTCTACTCACTGGCCACGTAGCCACCCCAGGAAATTATTTTCTTCAGTGAGTTTTTGGACTTCCTTTTCTATTTGGCCAATTCATTTTTTCTTAAAAAAAGCATTCTTTTCTTCATTGGCTTTATGGACCTATTTTGTCATTTGGGTTAGTCTATTTTTTAAGGTGTTATTTTCTTCAGTATTATTTGGGTCTCCTTTAGTGAACTGTTGACTTGTTTTTTCATGATTTTCTTGCATCACTCTAATTTCTCTTCCCATTTTTTTTCTTCACTTCCCTTAATTGAGTTTCAAATTCTTTTTTGAGCTCTTCCATGACCTGTGACCAATTTATAGTTTTCTTGGAGGCTTTGGATATAGGAGCTTTGACTTTGTTTTCTTCTGGTTGTATGTTTTAATCTTCCTTGTCACCAAAGTAAGATTCTATATTCTTGATTTTTTTTCCTCACTGTTTCCTCATTTCCCCAGCCAATTACTTGATTTTTTAACTCTTTGTTAAGGTAGGACTCTGCTCCCATTGTGGAGGGTGTAGTGTCCCAGGCTTCAGGGGTTTTGTGCAGCTGTTTTCAGAGTGGCATGATCAAAGGAGAGGTATTTTCTCCTTTTTTGGCCTGTGATCTGGTCTGTGAGTAACCACAAGCACTCTTTTCTACCTTAGAACTGTGAAGAGGATTCCTTCTTCACCACTGCCACAATCTTGGCCAATTGTATATCATAGAACATTATAGATGAAAGAGAATTTAGAAATTATGTAGTCTAATTTTGGGGGGGATGTGTGGAAACTAAGATTCAGGGGCATGAAGGGACTTGCCCAACATCATATAGATTATTAATGACAGAATTAGATATTTGTTCTTCTTATTTTAAGTTTATAGCTCTCTTCACTAAATCATGTTCTTCCCCAGTTCTTCCAAAATCTTGACCTATCAAAAATCTCTCCTATCTCACATCTTTAATCTGTTTACTCTTCAACTTCCTTTCACACTATGAACCTTAGTTTCCCCCAGTGTTCCCCAAAATTCAGTAGCCACAAGTTGCCATTCCATGTGATTCTTCCTGTTTAATATCAGTTAAAAAAATTGACATGTACTCACTCCTAACCACTTTGTTACCCTTTGCAATCTAATTTCTGTCCCCACCACTTGATAGATCTTTCTTTCTTCAGTCAAATCAGTTGCCATTCTATCTCTGCAACACATGGTGTTTCTAAACATCTTAAATTTTTGGAACACCCTATTTTTCTCTTTTCCATTCCATTGTGACTATTATCCTAATTCAGACCCCCATCAACATAGACTATTATATCTTTTTTTCACTTTTAAAGAGATAAAATTAACTTTCATCATAATTGGAGAATACTAGAAATCAGGAAGAAAATATATAAACCTCTTAGATATATCTAAAATATATCTAAAACTCTTAGATATATAATAAACCACTAAAGACATAGCCTTATGTTTCATAAGGATATATATATATATATATATATATATATATATATATATAAAGATAAGTTCTTTTTTTTAAAATTTTGTTTATTTTTAGTTTACAAGATTCAATTCTATAGTTCCTTGGGTTTCAAATTTCCCTTCCCTCCCTCCCCCCACCTCCCACAACAGCATATAGTCCAGTATAGGATCTGCAAATACTTTCCCATTAGACATGTAGACTATTATATCTTGTTTGTGTTCCCTGAACTGATTACTGTTGTTGTTTTTTTTTTTGCTTTGATGTCTATAAAGGATTTTACTATTTTACTATTTCTGCCTTTTCACATTTATTTGCAATAACTTTGCCGGAATACATTGTCAGTTTTTATAAAAGTTCTATGTAGTAATGAGAAATACATAAAATTCTTTAGCAGTCTTTTTTAGAAGTCACTATATGTCTTTTAGGTCTAGTTTCTCCAACTATTCGTCCAATCCTATATTTTTCTTTTTTTGTTTATCATTTTCTTAGATTTTTCTGAAATTGAGATAGGGGCATCAAAATCTCCTGCCACTATTGTATTATTGTCTGTGTCTTGTAATTCAGTTAATTTTTCCTTTATGAATTTTAAATACTTAGACATTTGGAACAAAAATGTTTAATATTGATATTAATTTCTTATCTATGGTTTCTTATAATAGGCATTTTTCCTTGTTGATCTCTTTTATGTTGTATTTGGTTTTGCTTTGTCTAATAGTATAACAGCAACTCTTGCTTTTTGGATTCACTTGATATATAGTATATAAATATGTACTAGTATATAGTATATAAAGATAGTATTTTATTTGTGCCTTCCTCAGTTGCTGTATTTCTTTAACTCTTTTATATTTTTATTATCTGTGTTTGCAAAAAGAATTAAGTCTAGTTTTCTTTGTAGAAATGTTTTGAATTCTTTTTTAAAAAATTAGAAATTCATATTTTCCCCTTAGTTGTTAGTCTTACATGTTATGTCATCTTAGGTTGTATTTTGAACATCTTGCTTTTCAGAACACATTATTCTTATTTCCTCCTACTCTTTCTGGTGCATATAGAATAGTTCTATGCTATTGAAATTTTCCTTCTTTCATACTTGAATGTCTTCCTCCTAGTTGTAGAAATTGTCATTGGAATTATTAAATATGTATGTTTCATTGAGGTGCAACATGTTTTATTTTTCCTATAGGCAATCTGTAGAATCTTTCACTTGGTACTTTGTTTTGTGTGTTTAGAAGTTCTGGGAAACTTTTTTGTATTATTTCTTGCATTATGTTCAGGTTTTTTGAATAGTCTTGTTCTTCCGAGAAACTTATAATCCTTAAATCGTCTCTGTGAATCCTTTCTTTGAAATCAATATTTTGCTTGTATGGAGGTCATGTTTTCTTTTAACTTTCTTGCTTTGCTTCTCTTCTTCCAAATTATGTTTCACTTTTGGGTATTTGCATTCCCAGTCAGTTTTTTACTCTTTTGTTTCTTTGGTGAGCCTTACCACCATGGATTCCTTGAAAGAGTTAATTCATTCAGTTTTGGAACTTCTATCCTGAGCCAAATTGGTAAGCGAGTGCGCATAAAACCACTAGCCATCCTGCCATCTATTCTGCTGCCTCATGCTTACCCCTATACACTGTGGAGTACAGAGTTGATGAGCACCTCTTGTGTCAGGGCTTGCCAAGTCCTTTTCAGGGCTGCTTTTCCACCCTTGGTATCAACTTTTCACCTAACTTTCACCTTTGGCTCCAAGACTATGAATATGCCGGCATAGTTCTCAATTGCAAAATATAACAGACTCTCCATATAGAAGACAGAAGCAAAACATTTATTCAGACACCAGAAAGTCAAATCGCAACACCAGGAAACTGAATCCATCACAACAACAAATAAGTTAATATACCATTGAACAGCAGGGAGCCATGCTATCCTTTAGCCTTCCCACAAACAAGCACTCACAAGCCCAGCTGACTGCTTGCCTTCTGTCCTCTCTCTCCTACCATCTAGGTGCTCTGACTCCAGCTTCCTGTAGGCTCTGCTCTACCCTTCATCAAGCTCCTCCTACCACAGGCTCAAAATGATTACATTTGGCCTATTAGGAGGAAGGGAAGATCTCCAAATTCCTGTTCCCATTACTCATACACAGTAGTTACATGCAAGTAAAACCATCTCAGCAGAGGTGCTAAACTGGGTTGAAGGTGCCTAACAAGCCTCAAACCTGTCAGTGAGTTATGGGAATATCTACCCCAAGCAGGTGAACACTTCCTTGGTGGAAAGTGCAGATGAGAACAATTTGTTTGAATAGCTATGAAGGCAGCTGAAGCAAGTGCTATGGAGCATTTAGTGCTTGATCAGACATCAAGGTCATCCATAGCACCTCAGGCCATCACCCATGGCCAGTCATCCAGACTTTTGTCTTGCCACTGGACTTTGATGTCTCTGGAAGAGAGAATAAGGCTGATTTTGTACAATTCTTCTTTACATAAATCCAACTCAACAATCCATGTCACTGGTCCCCTTTGAAAATGGAAGGACCCCCACTACTGCCACCACCACCACTACCATCATCAACAACAACAACAACTACTTCCACACGTGGCATTACTCTGGGCTCAGTCATGAACCAGTAATATTATAGTACCTGGTTCCTGGAAAAGATGTGGCCATTGACGGAATCAATTCACCATCCCTTAGATCCTTTCTTCTCTGGTTGCCACTCCACTAAGTGTGTTGTTTCTTCTAAGCTCTTTGAGGGTAGGGACTATCTCATTTTTGTGTTTGTAGCACTATTAGGTAACACAGTGCCCAGGACATTCAGCTTAATAAAAGTTTCTGCCCTCCCCTTTCATCTCCCTCCCATCTTTCCTTCCTTATTTTCTTCCTTCCTTCCTTTTCTTTGTCCAGCAAATAAAGACCAAATTGCTTATCCTGGAACTTAAGACACTCTGTTATCTACTTCATTTCAGTCTTGATAACTCTGGAAGAAAGAATAAGGCTGATTTTGCACAACTCTTCCTTACTTAAATCCAATTCAACAATCCATTGCACTGGTCCCCTTTAAAAATGGGAGGACCATCACTACTGCCACCACCACCACCATCATCTAAAACAACTTCCACCCAGGGCCTTACTCTAGGCTCAGTCATGAACCAGTACTATTATAGTGCCTGGTTCCTGGAAAGGATGTGGCCATTGACTGAATCAGTTCACTATCCCTTAGATCCTGTCTTCTCTGGTTGCCACTCCACTAAGTGTGTTGTTTCTTCATTTAGAATCTAGAATTTAGAGTCAAGATTACAATTTCAATCTTATTTCCTACCATTCTAGGCCATAATTTCTTCATTTCTGGCAAAAGAGCTATTTGCTAAATTGCCTTCAACTTTTCCAAAGACTTTTCTGCCTTTTAAGGCCTAAGACAGATGTTGCTATCTCTAATTTTCTTGATTTGTTTCTACTCTAACTCCACTCTCCCTGCCTAATATGGCACTTTGTCCCATGGTACCCTTCCTAAACTTTTTACTTTGTCATTTGTGTTAGAGTTATTTGCATCCCTATCTTTTTTTCTCCAAATTTAGTTACCTTGAGGTCAGGGATAATGGCTTTTTAATCTTTCTGTCCCCAGTGTTCCACACAATATCTTGTATTAAGGAATCATCATAGACTTATACCCATCAATGAACTAAATAAAAAAAAACAACCTCTTGGATCTCTATTTTTGAACTAGATGGCTTAAATTTAGCAAAGAGTTGGACGATATGTATTTCATAAGAGCATTGTAATAACTGGTATTTTGAAGCATTCAACATTATCTCTATGTTGGAAATATACTATATTAACACAAAATATTTCTAATATTATAACTAAGGTTTTAAAAACTGTTGTATACTAGAATAGTATGTTTTCAGAGTAAAAATAGTAAAAACGGTTGTATACTAGAATAGTATGTTTTCAGAGTAAAAATATATTAGTGGAATGGTGAATAATGACTATTAAAATGACTAAAAATGACAATTTTAGAAGTATATGATTTTAAAATTAAATTCCTTTATTTTTTGCTTGCAGGTGCAATTGAAAACCAGTGTTTCTAGTCAATATGTGATTCGGACACAACCAACCAATAGATGCCTCTCTACACTAGAATGTGCAGCTGTTGCACTTGCCATCTTGGAGAAAAATGATCACATTCAAGAGGTACCTTGGAGAAAATTATGTTTTGATTAAAGAATGGACATTTAATTAGAAAATGTAATTTTTTTGGTGAAAATGTAAAAAGAATCCATTGCACTTATAATCTGAGTAATAGATGGAATTACACATTTTTATTATTCCTTACAATTTATGAAACCATTTACTCCAACAGCCTGTGAGATAGAACTGCAAATAGGATTGTTTCATTTTGGACACAATTAAACTGAGGCTCAGAGAGGTTAAGTGAAAAATGACCCAGTGACAAAGTTAGTAAAAGGCAAAGCTTAGGATTTGAACCCATATCTTTGCCTAAGAATCTAGACCTCTTTCTATTACACACCTTTTGATACAGAGTAGAAATATAGTCTTATAATTGCTAATGCTTTTCCATGTATTTTAATTACTTTATACTGAGCTAGGCAAACAGTTCTTATAGCATAATAAAATGTATTAAAATAGCAAAATATTACATTGAGCCTTTTATGAAGATTTTTCTTCTTGTTGGTATTTTTCAGGTTTGCTAAAGTCTGTTTTCGGTCAGTCTCTCTTAATATGACATTCTACAACAAACATATATTTTGTTTTGATCTAATTTTTTTTTAGCACTTTATATGTTGTCAATTTATCTTATCCACAATGTTTAGAGTATAGAAAAGAAAGATGGATAGAGACTTTGTAGTTAGTAGTGACCAAGAAAAATGCTTGGAAAACATGCCAAGATTGAAACATGTAATCATCTTTTAAATTTTCATACATCCAGAAATCTTGATTGTCTAGATAATATTTACCAGCACCAAATAATGTTCCACTAAGTTTTTTGAAGCCTAAATATGATACACATTTCTAAGCTTTATATTTTCATGCTTAATTTTTATTTTTATTTATTTATTTTTTTTGCTTTTTGGAGGCCATTTGGGGTTAAGTGACTTGCCCAAGGTCACACAGCTAGTTTTTTTTGCATGTTAAGTGTCTGAGGCTGGATTTGAACTCAGGTCCTCCTGACTCTAGGGCCAGTGCTCTATTCACTGCGCCACCTAGCCACCCCTTCATGCTTAATTTTTAAAAAGCTATTTATGCTAGCACAGTCTTTTTTGATCCCTAAAACTTATTGTAAACATATTTCAAGGAGACAAAGGAAGTACAAGCATACTTCAAATGTAGGAAAGAGAGAAAATTGAATTCTTTAAAGTTCATTATAAAGTATGGCTTCTTCTCTACTTTGACAGAGAATAAAGATTTTAGTACTTAGTGATGTGATCATTATTGCTATATTTTTTATAATTTAAATGCATCTAGTGTTAACTCATTATGTTTTTATGGACCATGTAAATTAGAATATTCTATTTGAGGGATATGTCTGATAATTTAATAAAAAGCTTTAACATCATTAGTCAGAAGTATAAATTGATTGAGAAGGAATTAGTTCAAAATCTGTTATTCAATTATAAATTCAGATTGCCTTTATTTTGTTTCTTAGTTTTAGCAGCATATTTTCATTTCTATCCTCTTTTCTATGGTGTGATGCCTGGTACTGCTAGCAATAATTACTCAGTGATAAAAACTCTCATTGAATTTTGCTCACTTTCCAGCACTCTGCCAGTGATGTCCTGATAAATACATGAGGAAATGAAACATTCCCTTTCTATTAGACTTAGTTTTGTCATCTGTTCGATATCATAGAGATGACAGAGGCTGAGAGACTTTGAATACAAATTGCTAGTGAAGAAGGTAGATGGTACCTGGTGGCATTGTCAGCAGCTAAATACAGTTGTTATGTCAGTTGCAGTTGTCCTTCCTGACCTTGCCAGTGTAGTGGGCAAGGGACAGCTAGGTGGTGCAGTGGGTGAAACCCTACCTCAGGAGAACTTGAGTTCATATCCAGCCTCAGATACAGTATGACCCTGGGCAGGTCACTTCACCTCTACCTCATTTTTCTCAAATGTAAAATGGGTATAATAATAGCACCTACCTCACAGGGTTGTTGTGAGGATCAAATGAGGAAATCTTTATAAATATTTTTAGCACAGTGACTAGGACATGGTAGGCGGTATATAAATGTTTATTCCCTTGCCTTCAGATTATATATTCCAAGTGCTTTGTTAACTTCTGGTTTACATCATTCATTTCCGCCAGACTTTGAGTTACAAATTTTTTCCCCATTTTTCCCTTACCCACCACGCCAGAATAGCAATCCCACAGGATATCCCCTCATCCAATCTGCTCTCTCCCATCTCTTCTCCCATACCCCCTTTGACTTTTCCATTAGGGCAAGGTGAATTTCTGTGCCCCAATGCCTGCACATCTTATCTCCCAATTACATGCAAAATAGTATTAATAATAGTATTTATATATTTGAAAGATTTAATTTTAAAACTTCAAATTCCAGACCTATTCCCTTCATCCCTTGTCACCCACTCCCACTGGGAAGATAAGCAATTCAGTATATGTTGTACATGTATAGTTATGCCAAACATTACCATAGTAGATATATTGTAAAAGACTGGCTATATTTCCTACCCCTCACCTGGTCCATTCCCTATTTTGATCCTGTCCCTCTTCAAAAGTGGGTGCCTCTAACCTCCCCTCCCCCCAGCATACCCTCCCCTCCACCATCTCCCCTTTTATCCCCCTCCCCCATATTCTCCTGCAGGGTGAGATATCCCATGTAGTATGTATGTCATTCTCTCCCTGAGCCAAATTTAATGAGAATATGGTTTTGCCTTTTTGCCTTCCTGTTCTTCCCCTCCCCTGCAACTACTTCCCCTTGCCTCTTCTACATGAGATTGTTTACCCCACCCTGTCTCTCCCCATCTTCTCTTGCCACATTTCTCTCTTATCATCTCTCTTATCACCTCTTAACTTCACCCCTTAAGTATCATCCCTTCCCACCAAATTCAACCTGTGCCCTCTATCCATGTGTACCTGTAAACAGATATACACACATGTATTCATATGCCCATATACCCTTCTTCAATTATTTTCATACTGAGAAAGGTTTCATCAGTCACAGTTATTGTTTTTCCATGTAGGAATGTAAATAGTTCGTTTGATAAGTTCCTTTTGATTTCTTTTCCCTGTTTACCTTCTCAAGCATCTCTTGCTTCTTGTGTCTGAATGTCAAATTTTCTATTCAACTCTGGTTTTTCCTCAAGAATGCTTGAAAGTCCTCTATTCCACTGAATGACCATATTTCCCCCTGAAACATGATGCTCAGTTTTGCTGGGTAGGTGATTTTTGGTTTCAATCCCAACTCCATTGCCCTCTGGTCGGGGTTATACAAAGTCACTGGCCTCAGTTTGTCCTCCAGAGCCATCTATATCCAGGTACAACTGGATCAGGGCACCTGGAGATGGCCCCAAATGCAGTGGGAGACAGGAGGAGAGGGAAGGAGGCATGTAGCCACCCAGAAGGATTCCCTAAACAGCACAGCCATAAATAGGGAGGGTTAGGATGCTTCAGACTCTAAAGGAGAGGGTTAGGGCTAGGTCTCTGCCTGTAATGATTCTGGGAAAGTGATTCCAGGAAAGGAATAAAGTCCTGGGCGTGTCTACAAAATGGAGGCCCCAGGAGGAATTCACCATTTGGAAGAAGGGGCTGGTCTAGTGGAGAGATATTCCAGTGTGAGAAGACCACAAACGTAGTTAGATGTTTCAGGGGGAGGAGGACCCCGACCCCGAGGGAAGTGCCAGGATGAGATAGCAAAAGAGACATAGGTCTGAAGTCCAGAAAGTCAGGAGCAGAGCAAGGAGGAGTCAGGCAGCAGTGACTTTTTATTCTAATTTTTGTGAAGTCCTTAACTGAAAAATAAAGAAAACAAACCTTTTATTTTACCTAAACTGTTTGATAAATTTGGCAAAGTTGATTTAGTAAAAAATTAAATGGAACTGAAGAAACTTGTCTTTTTAGTTAAAAAAATCTTATTTAGCATATTACTTCCATTAGATCTTGGAAGAATACAAAAGGATGTGTTTTCTGCCAGGCTGTGGTAGAGAGAAATTTCTGTTTTAGACAAAATTACATGCAGATGCAGTCAGAAAATCAAGCAACCATCCCCTAAAGCTATACTACTCAGCAAGCTCTAGGTATTTACAGCAAAATAATTTCCTGTCCTTGCACTTGCAAAAAGAATTTACAAGTTCTTCTCATAAGCATGTAAAATTGACAAATGTACCCCAGAGAACCCTGCATAAGTAAATTTAGGGATTTATTCTCTACCTCAAATTTTGCCATTTCACCTTTTTGGTTTTGTGAAGATTTCTCCTAAAAATTTCATTAAATATCTATTAAAATATCAATTACGAGACAAGCACTGCTAGGCACCGTGTACATGAAAACAAAAACAAAGTCATCTTTGCCTTCAAAGATGTCACAAGGGAAATTTAACCAATAATAATGTGAGGTTATTTTTCCAAGCATAATATTAATAGGGGCATGTGAACTGTTAATAAAGGACAGATCAAATGTGCCTGCATTTGAACCAAAGTCCCTGAGTGAGAGCTGGCTGGGTCTTTTATACATGGGTATGTCTTCTTTCTGATTTGCTTGACAGTACATCATTGGGACCTCTTGTGGCAATACCAATTGGTGAACTAAAAGTTTTAAGGAGGAGGTTGGCTAAAAGTTCTCCACTCCTCCCTATCTTTGAGAAGGGGGAGAAGGTGACTAGTCATTGCCCTTTCTGATTCCTAAGGGATATGAGTTACTAGCAGTCTTAACCATAAAATCACAAGCCATCTCATTCATTTTTTCACTGATTTGTTCTTCCCTTTGTATACCAGGTCACCCCAAACTTTAATGAAGGGAACAAAAACAAAGTTATACCCTGGGCCAAGGGTCTAACTCAAACTGGGTCCTGTTTAAATAACCAGGGTCCCATTTGAGTGGGACCCAGTAATTAATGAGAAGATGTCTTAAGGGCTAGGAGTGATCACATTATTTGGTCATCCTCTTCAGAGATTGCCTAACCTTTTTAGGAGTTGGGTCCTGACAAAAATGGGAGAAAAAAGGATGAATTACAAATTAATAACTGGTTTTTAATGCAATAGAATAATATTAATTTCTCTTAAAGAGCTTGCCTTCTACTAGGGAAGAAAATTATATGTTTTTTACATAATACATACCTACATGCATACACATAAGTGCAAAAAGATATATATATATATATAATATACACATATGTATGTATGTATACACACATAAATATAGATATATATACACAAAGTAATTTCAAGAGGGAGAGAGAATGAACAGGAATTGTCTCCTGCAAGGAAGTGGTAACTAGTTGTTTTGACAAACCTAGAGATTCTAACTGAGATGAGGAAAGGGTGCAAAGACATGGAAATAGCAAATTGAATGTTGTAAATGGGGACTAGGGACATCTGGGTGGCACAGTGGATAGATCATTGGGTCTAGAGTCAGGAAGATCTGAATTCAAATTTGGCCTTAGACATTTACTAGCTGTGTGACCCTTGGTCAGTAACATAACCCTGTTTGCCTTAGTTTCCTCATCTATAAAATGAGCTGGAGAAGGAAATGGCAAACTCCTCCAGTATCTTTGCCAAGAAAACTCTAAGTGGGGTCATGAAGAGTCAAACATGACTGAAACAACTGAACAAAACCAAAAAAAAATGGAGACTAGCTAAATGGCTGGTATGACTGAATGAATGGAGTAATATGAAGTAAGGCTGGGAAAGGAGATTCAGTTGGTGAAGGATTTTAATCGTCAGACTGAGGATTTTGTGTTTTATCCTAGAGAGAAGCATAGAAATTTATGGAATAGCAGAGAAACATAGCCAGATCTGTATTTCAGGAATATCGATTTGACTACTGTGTGAAAGATAAATTGTAGAAGAGTGACTCTAGAGTCAGGGGAACCAATTAGATGGCCATGACAATAGTAATAGCCAGTGTTGTTTAAGGCTTGCTGATGATAATGCCTGACACATAATAGGAACTTCATAAATGTGTGTTGATTGAAGGGTAGACATGGTGTGAGTAGAAAGAAGGGGGCAGACTGAGAAGTGTTAGGGAAGTAGAAGAGACAAAACTTGGCAATTGATTAGATAGGGAATGAGGGAAGAGTTAAAGGTGGCTCTGGGTTTGTAACCAGGATGACTGATAATGTTCTCAACTAAAACAGAGTATCTTGGTGGCAGGTTAGAGTTGAGGGGAAGGAAGTGATTGTGGAGATGTTGAGTATCTGCTGCCTATAGCACAACTAAGTGGAAATTAACAACAAGCAGTTGGTAATGTGAGACTGAAGTTAAGGAGAGTGCTTTGGGCTGGAAATAAAGATTTAACTATTATCTTCATAGCTATGGTAATTAAACCTACTGGAGCTGACATGATCATCAAGGAAGGGGAATATAGGTAGAGTAAGAGGACATGGAACACATTAGGATCAAAACTTAGATGCCAGACTAGCAAAGGAAGGTATAAATGAGCAGTCAAATACAAAAACCAATAGAGAACAGTATCACAGAGCCAAGTGATGAGAGATTAAGTACAGTGAAACTGTATCTGTGCTACTGGATCTCAAAGTATTCAGAGAAAGATAAGGTATTAAAAAAAAAAACCACCAAAGAATTAGAGAAGGGTTTGTTGTTGTTAGGGTTTTGTTTTGTCCTTTGCTCTAGAGAAGGGTTTAAAAGCCAGAGAATTTTATATTTTATATACTTATTTTTATATTGTCATACATTTTATACATATGTGTGTATACACATATATGTATATTTTTGTATATACATATAGATGGGTGTGAGACTCGAATGAGGTAATGCATGTAAAGCACCTCTCGAACCTTAAAGTGCTATATAAATGTTTATTATTAGCCTAGTTATCAGCCTTTAGCTTTTAGACTTCCAGCGCAGTGATGACTTAATCCCCTGAGCCTTCTCTTGCACTCTTTCCTGCTGAGCTCAAGCACTGTTTACAGAGCAGTATAGGGATGTGCTAGTAAAACTGTGTTCTTTGGGAGAAAAAAAATGTATGCAATGCATTTTTAATTTTAGCCTGTATTATTAATATAGTCTTAAGTCTAGAGAATTAACGAAACAACAAATCAAGTTCTGATTTGTAAGAACTGCTAGTTTCTCAGGTGTAAATACTCAATGAAAATTTTACAATTGGTTTGTTAGAGCTGGCACATTTCTTATGTTAAATTTGATATATTCGCCTGTTGGTCTATACAAATGAGTGTCTAGGAAAAGGTTCAGTGGCAATCTCTGTCGGGTGGGCACTCAATTAAATTTGCTGTCTCCAAAATTAAAAATGTTCTCTCAATTGCCAAATCTGATAGTCTTTTCTGAATCCTAATCCTTCTTAACCTATCTCTTGCATTTGACCTTGTTGACCTTGGTTAACAATCCTTTCTTCCCAGAAACTCTCCTCTCTAGCTTTTGTGACACTGTTCTCTCTCACTTTGCCTCTTACCTGTATGACTTCTCAGTCGGCTTTGTTGGCTCATCTTTCAAACCACACACCCTATCTGCAGGTGTTCCTCAAGGGTCTATCCTAAACCCTCTTCTTTTTTCCTTCTGTAATCCCATGATAACTTTTTCTGCTTCCATGAATTTAACCAAGTAGATGACATTTAGATCTGTATATCTAGCCACAGTCTCTCCCCTGACATTAATTACCATATCACCAATTGCCTCCTTCTATATTTCTGTAGAATACTATATCATCTTTGTCTCCCAGGTTCATAGTTAATGAATTATCCTGGTCCTCTCACTCTTCCTCACCCCACATAGTCAAAGTTGCCAAATCTTACTGTTTCTACCTCAGATCTGGCCATTTCTCTCTACTTATACAACT
>WOXC01000642.1:0-51697 GCA_011680675.1 Gymnobelideus leadbeateri | reverse complement strand
ATTTAAATACAATTTTAGAAAGGATGGTCACTTTCTTCCAGAGATCCATCATTTCCAAGCCAGTATCAAGTTCCTTGCTTTTGGTGACAATCTGATACAGAACAGTATTTCTCCCTATAGGTTGCTATTTTTTGAAAGATTAATTTATCTTGAAGACCATTCAGTTTGTTACTGGCTCCTCTGTTATTGAGAAAAATAGGAAGAAAGATGGGGACAGGAAGAAACAAGAGGAGAGGGGAAGGAGAAGGAGACCTAATAGATAATAATAATTATTCTCTAATGTATCTGTTCCAGGTGTTGTCCCTTCTCCCTGCAGGACCAGCAGGTGCTTCCTCCTTGTATGGTTTTGGTGGATCTGGCTCTTGCTGCACGAATTGTTTTATCCTTTCAACCAGCTGAAGCCAATAAGCCAGCAAGACTGAGGGAAAGAAGTTTTATTCCACCCAGAGCATGGCAAGCCAACTTGGCCTTGAAGGGAAGATGTGGCATTCACAGTTCTGCTAGCAGTATTTATATAATACTGAATACTGGAGACAAGGGGGAAAAGGTGGCTATTTGTTGGACAGAACTCCACCTTTCCCCTTCCCTTCATTGATTTGTAAAGCAGACAACTCCACTTCCCCTTCCCTTCATTGATTTGTAAAACAGACAACTCCATCTTCCTCTCCCCTAATTGTTCTGTAAGCAAGCACAACCCCCCACCTTTTCCCTTCCCCTAATTGATCCATGGGTGGGAGTTTCTACCTAGGGTTTTACTCTGGCAGGAAATTCAAATGTACACTGACCAATCACTGTAGTTTCAGCTTACTTAACCTGGCTATGGAACCACTATAAAAACCAGCAACTGTCTGTGAAAAATCACTGTCTGATTTCGGTGACTATGCACCCTGGCAGTCCCGTGGTGATAAATCCACACAAATTCTAATTTGGGGGATCTTCTGTCTCACTTTATTTGGGTACAACATATTGATTATGGTGAAGCTAGTTATACCAACACCAATAGGTGTGCTTGTTAAGGCCCTTGTGTACCTTCCATTAAGGTGGGTAAAGGAGGAATAGGTCCTGGTTAGTATAGCTAGTTACAAATAGTTCTAAGGAAACTATTTGACATGGGAGATAATGGAGAAAGGGCATCCCAGGGAATGTTAGGAGTCTTTTTATAAAAACCATTTTGAGGCTGAGGTTCAATCTAGTTCAGACTCAGTCTGTGTCAGATTGTACTGGCCCACTTATCAATACAAGTATCACAAATGCTCAGGCTCTTTAAGAATCTACACATTATGGTGAATCATTAATAAATTTTATTAAAAAAATAAAATAAAAACCAATTTGAGGAGAGTAGACCTCGAAGTGAAAAAGTTGTTGTTATAGCTGGTCCTGAGGTTCATGCAGGGGTCATATAAAACAAAAGATAGGTTATGGAATGTAAGATAGTATTGAATTTTGTTTCCACAGAAATTATATAAAAACAAATTATTTGAAGCCATAGTGATGGCTAATGTCAGAAACAAAAACCACCAGTAGAGAAGAGTAGGGGAGGCTGGCAGCTGAAACTCAGCTAAGGGGTCAAAGGTAAAAATAGTAAAGACAGAATGGCTAGAAATAAATCCAGATCCAGAGGCCAAGAAGGTCAACTTGTGAGAATAATGTTGTACCCAGAAAACTCGAGCAAGACCCAAGTAATAATTTAGAATTGGACCCTTTATTATACACCATGTTGGCTGATCAGGCCATGTGGTAGGCTGACAAGGTACCACCCCAGTATCCCAAGTCTTACAGCAGTGATCTCAGGTAAAACCTCACCTTTTAAAGGGAGGCCACACTGCCAATGATTAGGTATTATGTAAGCAAAAACTTGCAGAGGCCAAAAACAGTGACTGGTCAGTACATATCTTAAAATTCCTGCTGGTGCCAAGTCTCCCTGACCCAGAAGCCCACCCTCTGTGCAGGTGAGCTGACTGGGAAAGGGCAGAGATTCAGTGGGGGAGGGTGGAACCAGTCTGCTAACCTCCCTGAGGAAAAACCAGGCACAACAATAAAAACAAATGAAAAATGAGGAACAGCTCTAAGGGAAAGACCCAATCAGTCCACAAGTGTTTGTGAAGGGCCTCCCATGCTCTAGGCCCTCTACTAGGGCTGAAGAACAAGGATTCAAAGAATCAAATAAGTCTGATTCGAGGAGTTTAGAAACTTAATCTGCAAGTTTGGTTGAAGGAGACAAATGGTTGATATACAGTTATTTCATTTTATTCCCTTAAAACTAGCAGACTTGTATGTACAAGGAGTTAAAAGCTAAGTTCTAACTGTTTCAACAAAAGAATGAAAAAGCTTAAATATATTTTAGAACCATCCCAATTCAGGGTGGCTGATTTATGATCTCCATAAATGTTTAATCATTGTATGTATCCTGATAATCATTAAAAATCATATTTTGGCCAAAGTCTGAATTAATAAAACTGCTTTGGTTTATTTAAAAATGCCTTTCCCTGTGTCAGCAATTTCAAAGACCAGAGGTGAGATCCCCCTTATCTTGGGACTTACTCCACATGAGAACAAAACAGACATTCTGAGACCATAAAATGTAAATAGACCCTGCTCTGGTCATAGTCAATTTGCACTTACAACCAAGGAGCTCTGTTTCATGTATAGATGGTAATAAATGGAAGTTGTAAAGTTTTGTGACATGGTCATCTTGAATTGGGATGGCTCTAAAAGTGTATAAAAAGTTTTATGATTCCTCTGTTCTTCCGTTGGGACTTTAGTCCTTGTGCAAGTACTGCTAGCCTTAAGGCAATAATGAATAATGAATAAATAATGTAATTTTTATATTACTATTTGTTTGTCTCCTTTAACAAAACTTTTTCTAAAGGTCGACAGTAATGGTGCCATGACTCGGATTGGAACTGCTGAATAGCTGAGCAGTACCTCACTTCATCAAAGTTAATGATTCAGGCGCCTCAGAATTCATTCTTCCTGGAATCTTGACCTTGATGAGGTTGGTAAGTTCTTCTATTCCCAGCTTCCAATGAACTTCCCATTAGTTTGGCTGAAGTCCAAAATTCCCTTAAAGCTAGTTCAGGGGTCGGGGATCAATTTGCGTTAAAGTGTTCTGTATTACCTAGATTCCCCTATGGAAAAAAAAAATTCTGGTATCTCTCTGTACTTAACTAGATACCCTCTGGAAAGAGATTCTGAGGTATCTCTGTGCTAACTAGATCCTCTTTGAAGGGATTAGGACCTGGGATCTCTTTGTAATTAATTAGATCCCCTTTGGAGATCAGTCTTAGGAAAAGTGTTGCCAGCACTAGTGCTCACTCAGTTAACTACCAAGAGAGGAAATGTTTTCATTTTTGAAGGCAAAGCCAGAACAAAAGGCCACAGCCTTTTCCTTCAAGGCTTGCAAATCTTGGATTTCAGCACCTTCCCTCCCCTCTTCCCCAATAGCCTCCCTTCTTTCCCTTAAAGGCTTTGATCCTGGGGAGTATACCTTCTCTCCTGCCTTCCCCCTCCCCTAATCCTGAGGATAGCTACTCTCATCCCACTGTCACAGCCTACTCTCCCCTACCTTCCCCTTTCCCTACCTGCTGTAGTCCTCAGGATAGCTACTTTTGTTCCACTGTCATAGCCTCCTCCTTTCCCCTTCCCTCAAAGGCCCTGATCCTGAAGGGGACTATGAGCCAGGATACTAATTGTAGAGGTGCTCCAAGCAAAAGTTGATAACAAGCCTCTAATTTACTTTTTTCCTTTTGGTAGTTAAATGTGGACTTCACCTTTATATTTTATCAATTGTCAATGTCTGAGTCTGTTGCATGTTCTGTGAATGAGTTTGTTATCTTGTTAGATCTAACTGGCAGTCAAGATTTCTAAAGGCTGCTTTTTCCTTGTGGTTTTTGGTCTGGTCAACCTGGAATTACAATGAAAAGTTAGGTATAGCTAAAAACATCTTAGCAGATTCTGAGAATTAATCATTAATAAGTTGGAAATTTGTATTATATTGAGATTGTTAGTTCTTTAACAACCAGAAGTTTTTGTTATCTCTGCTTGACCTGTTTCCTGAATTTGTAAATGGAAAATTAATAGTATTATGAGATTAAATGGTATAATGGTTGTAAACTGTTTAATATAATGTCCAGCATGTGTTGGATACATTATCATCTCTCTAATTTTGAAGTCGTTTTTGAATACCAGGAGTATTAAGATCAATTATTTTATATGTCATTTGAAATTCATTGTTGTTGCCATATTTCTAAAATTGTATCGTGTTTTTAAAAGTCTACTTAGCTAGTGAAATTTGAAAAAAAAACACTTTTTTTGAAGTAGAAGGACTAGTGTTACAGCAATTTTTAAAATCTGTATTGTGTTGCATGTGAATCAGGTTTTTGTGTTATAAAAACTTGACAATTTAAAGCTGTTCATCCAATTTTGTCTTTGTTTAAAAGGAAGTTTTGTAAACTTAAAATTGCTCATGTGTGTGGAAAGGTAGGGTTAGGTGCCCCATTTGTAAAGGCTAGGTCATCAGCCACAGGAAAGGAACTTGTTTTTGATATGTAGTTCCTAAACCACGAACCTGGCTTGCTGAGAAATTGCAAGTCTACAAGAAATAAGTAGAAGGGACTTCTAACCATTGGCTTTGGACAAGTGTACACTCGGGGAACACAGGTGCTAAATGGAATCCCTTTTATAGGAGATCCTTATTGCTTATTGCAGCTCCTTAAGAATAAAAACTGGCTCTAATCTGTGATTGGTGAAATTTGCTGTTTGTAAAAACCACTTGAGACCATAACTGATTTTGTTTTGAGTTTAAATTTGGATATAGTTGTCTGTATTAAATCAGGATCTGAGAAAATGCCACAAGCTACTCAAAGGGAATGTAATCCTGTGCTGTTAACAGGGAGAAGTCTGAATTTGGGAAAAGCTGAAGGGGCAATCTCAGCCTCAGTCTGGGATGGAACTTCTTCTAGCTCAGTTTACCCAGGATGTTCCTCTGAAAAGGGATGTTCCCCATCTGAATTTCCTGAGTCTAGCTTTGAGGTGGAATAGATACTGCATGGTTGGATAAATATAACTCTATCTGAATTTAAACAGAGTCAAGGATGTTTTATCCTGTCATATTTGGAATGTCATGTGTCCCTGATTTTTTCCTTCTATAGCAAATTTTCTATGATCAGAGTAGTCAGCAAAAGATATGAGCTCTTTTGTGTTATCTTACTGGGAAATCTAATGTAATTTTATTTAGAATTAGAACATGTGCAGAAAGTTATGCAAACTGCTTAAGACTAAACTTTGTGATATACAGGAATTCTGCAAGTATCTAGGAATTTAATCTGTAATAATACTTTGGGAATTTCTTTTACTCAAGGACACTAACTTAGTTTAATGAATTCTAATTTTTAAAAGTTTATTTTTGCTTGAGGTGAAAAAGAGATATCATTTAAGACTTTATGTGAGTAAAAGAAAAATAACTTACAAAGAAGTAATGTAATAGATGTCTAATTAAAAAAGCTATCAAATTTTGAGGAAAGCAATAGTATCAGATAGATTCCTCTAAGATACATCTTCACATTTAAAGGATTCCTATACCAAGAACAGGATTTAGGTAAAAAAAAAACCTAAAACCATTTCTATGTTAAGGAATAACAAATAATAAATAAACTGAAAATCCTCTGAAGTTTCAAAAAATGTGGAACCAATTTTAAGTGATTGTACCAATTTATATTAAGTCAGAATTATCTGGAAACCTCTAGATCTGAACCAGAAAAACAGAACTCCTTTTTTGAATTATATAATTACATGAGGCATCTGGGATTCAAAAAGGTACTGTTTAAAATAGGTCACTGGTAATTGGTAATAATGATTCTGTTCATTTGTATGGTTCATGTGTAAGTTTTCTTGGTTATCTTCATGACATGTAATCTCCCTTCCCAAAACTAGTATACTGTGAAGCCACCTAAGTGGTTTAATCTATACCTGACTTAATGTAATTATGCAATTTTGTAATTGTGAGGAAAACTTGATTGTATTGTTTGAGCCTAGCCCTGTGTGGCTAGAAAACTGAACTATTTGTGATATTGTTTGAACCTAGCCTTGCATGGCTGGGAAACTGAACCGTTTCTATGTGACTTTAGTGTCCAATAATGTTTCTGGAAGCCCCTGTCAGGCCTGCCTGACTCCTCCAGCTTGTGAATAGCCCTGCTCCTGGTGAACATCTGAGCCAAGAGACATGAGAAAGGCGACATCAGATGTAGACAGCTTTCCCAAGAATCTGGACCAGGCCTGCACAGGAACCGCTATAGCTTTAGCTTATTGTTCTGTATTCTCAGTGTGCTCCCTGGATCCCCTTGCAGCCTGCTCCTTGTGCTTGTATTGCAATTGACTTACATATCTGGGGATAACCTACTGTTTAACTATTATCCTTAGTGCCCCTTATTTCTGGAAGTGATTGGGAAAACCCTGAATTCACCTAGATAAGGATATTGGAAAAGATAACAAGAGAGATTTTTTTCATACCTTCTTTAGTATTAGAACGAAATCTCATAGATTTGCTCTTGACCAAAAGCAGGGAAATGATAATCATTAAAAATCATATTTTGGCCAAAGTCTAAATTAAACAAACTGCTTTGGTTGATTTAAAAATGCCTTTCACTGGGTCTACAACTTCAAAGACCAGAGGTGAGATCCCCCTAATCTTGAGACTTACTACACAAGAGAGCAAAACAGACATCCTGAGACCATAAAATGTAAATAGACCCTGCTCTGGTCATTGTCAATCTGCATTTACAACCAAGGAACTCTGTTTCACATATAGATGGTAACAAGTAGAAGCCATAAAGTTTTGTGACAAGGTCATCCTGAATTGGGATAGCTCTAAAAATGTATAAAAAGTCTTATGATTCCTCTGTTCATCAGTCAGGACTTCAGTCCTGCACTTCTTGTGCAAGTACTGCTAGCCTTAAGGGAATAATGAATAAATAATATAATTTTATATTATTATTTGTCTCCTTTAACAAAACTTTTTCTAAAAGTCGACAGTCCAAAAAATATTAACATAAGAAAAGGTCCCACTACTTAAGTTAACGCCTCCAGTTAAGGGTCTCATCCTTTTTTTTAAAGCAATTGGGGTTAAGTAATTTGCTCAAGGTTACATGGCCAGTCATTATTTATGTGTGTGGGTGCTCATTTTCTGAGTCCGGATTCGATCCCGGGTCATCCCAACTCCGAGGCCAGCGCTCTTACTCACTGCACCACCTAGCCACCCCAGGGGTCTCATCCTTAATGGCCATAAAGTAAGCCTTCCTCTGGCTTTGTTGACACAGGAAGACTGCACAGTGTGAACAATCTCCATTCTGAAGCTAAGCAGGACTCAGTTTCCCTGTGAATCTCTTGCTTGCCTAGAAATCTCCAGGTTGCCTCTTCCTTGCTCCCCCACCCCCACACCACCTCCTAACATCCCCAATCTTTCCCCCAGTAAGAATTAGATGGTAGTGATGGGGAGGAGGAGCTCTCAGAGCTGGCCAGCCTGGTGGGGCTGGCCCAGGTGCAATCAGAGCCCTGGGGTGGAGTTTGGGCCCTGGGAGGGGTCTAGGGCTGGAGAGCGCTCATTCCAGTGTCCCAGGCATTCCATGTAGGGAGGGCTGGGCTTGGGTAGGAGAGGCAGGCAAGAGTTCTGCCCTGTGGGTGATTGGAGGAAAGGGCCCATCCTGGGGCCTCAGAGGCTGGGAAGAGGTTGGGAGAACCTTCCCAAAGGGGGCTGGGTGAAAACAGGAACTTGGGCTGACATTGGTTGGCCTTCTTCAGTCCCTTCCAGCCCAGATATCTTTGCCTTCTTCCCCCAGGCTGCCTTTTCTTGGACCTAAGATTTCTGCTTTCTGGCCCCCAGCTCTGTGCCTGCACTTCCCAGGCAGGGCTGAACCAGCTCCTCACAGACCTGCTGGCTTCTGCTGGCTGTCCCTTCCTTGGTCTCATCCTCCTTCTCTGACCATGTGGTGAGAGCCCTCCAGGTCCACCTGAAGCAATCTTCCCTCCCAGGCCCGGCTATTGGACAACCTCCCCATTGATAATTCTTTTTTAGACTCCCAATCACTTCCCAGATTTAATATTGGGTCACCCTTTCTCCAAACTCAAAACCTTCCCCATAAGGACCCAGGAGTCCTGTCTCCCTGCCCCCAGCTTTTGGTTAGAGATTGAGTTATTCTGCCTCCAGACCAAGCCTTCAGTAAGAACCCAAAGTTCTGCCTTTCCTGAGGACCCCACTTTGGATGCAGAAAACAAAGCTCCTGCCTGGCCCCACATCTGCTAAGCTGCTTCCCTATCAGATCCCAGACACTGGCTTCCTATGTCTGGTCTCCCTTGAGGGATTCCAGGCCTAAGCTCTTCCAGAGGATCCCAGGAGTCCTCCCCAGCTCCTAGTTAGGACCCAGGACACAGTCCTCCTACTTTCCCAGGCTCAGTGTCCCCTTGGAGCCCTCCTGTCTCTGGAGTGTGCCTGAGCTCCCTGCCATGAACTGGGTTAGAATGTTTTCCTCCTAGCCTCCATGTGTGTTCCCCTTCCCCAGGCCTCTTGCCCCTCTGCCCCCTCTTCTTTTAGAGACCTCAGGCCCCCTGCCAGGGGGCTGAATCCCAGACTGGATTTGGTCTCCCAGTCTCAGGCTTCCCCTGGTCATTCCCTGGTGGCTCCAACCCAGGGCCCTCCCTACCCCCAACCTTCCTAAGCTTCCTTCCTCCCTGGATCCAGCACTCAGTCTGTTGTCTAGACTGTGTGTGTGCGTGTGTGTGTTTTATTTGAGGAGAGGGTATGCAGGGAGGACAGAGAACCAGGTGGAGGGAGATTCAGGAGCCAGAGAGGCTCTGGCTAGTCTCAACCCACCTAGGATCCCAGGCCCCTTCTGCCTCTTGGTTCTCTATAGAAGAGAGCCCCCAGGGCAGGGCCTGACCCTTTGTGAATCCCTTTGCAGGCATACCTTCTGACCTGGTAGAAAAGGGTAAGACTCTGCCCCTCTGGGATCCTTCTTCCTCCCCAGCTCAGCTGGCCCTGGAAGGATAGGGAAAGTCTCTGCCCCTTTGGGATCCTCCCTTTCCAGCCCAGTTTGCAGAGCACCAAAGCCTGGCCCAAGCAGGGAGCCTGGAGCCAGAGGGAATGGCCCCTGGGAGCTGCAGAGCCCCAGCCTAGGTAAGTGCACTGTCCTCACACTGGGCCAACATCAGCCAGAGAGGCCATTTCCACAGACCTAGAGGACTGTCTCTGAGGCTGGCAATGCCCTGCCTAAGGATTGTTTCTTTACAAAAACAGGCAGGAAATAGAAAACAGTAGTAACAATACTGCCCTGGTCTCTCCTGTGTTTTGAAAAGATTCTTGGCACTTTGGCATCATGTTAGGGCCCACCTTTCAGGGCACACGTCAAACTCACCTCTCCAGCCACCTCTGCAGCACTCCAATCACCTTCCGCGATGCTGGTCACTCTACTGTGACCCTTATGGTCACCCCACCGCGACCCCTCGGAGAGTTCCTTTCCCAGTCGCCCCACTGCGACCTCTGGTTCGCTCCCACGAACCCCTTGGGGGAGCCTCCTCCTCCCAAACAGACAAAGGAGTCCTGACACCAAGATGTAATGTCTTGCCTTTTAATCTCTTTCTCCTTTACAATCCCCTCTTCTCTCCCTCCTCCCCCTTTCACCTTGCCTCCCTCCTTTTATCTTCTTTCCCCTCCCCCACCTCTGTTCCCCCACATGCCTCAGCAGTAACAAGCTTCTCATGGCAGGGGAGTGCTCCCCTGTTAGCAGCACATACTCAATACCCCAAAATCTGAGTGGGGGAGATGCTAACTTTGCCTCCTGGTGGATGCTGACCTGCCTGGAATGACAGAGGGTGAGCTCTCAGGGCAATTACAAAGCTCTGCCTTCAGGGGAAAGACTCCCCCATATTCTTTCTGCCCAAGAGGGCAGGGGGCCCTTTGGGGGCCCATTGCACTGGTCTCTTCATCCTCATGGACCATACTGGACAAGCCCAAGTGTTCCAGCCCAAGGTATCCCCAGCTATCCTTGGTCAAATCCTGGGTGCTTCTCACCAAGGGCATCCCTAAGACAAAGGCAGCCTTGGGCCTGATGTTTTCTGAATGAAAATGGCTCTAAAACTGGCCTCTACCTTCACACAGTGGCATGTCCTTTCCCTCAGCATGTGCACAGATACACAAGTGTTACATGTATGGGAGCCAGCACAGAGCAATGGGAAGAAAACCCACTGCTCACTGGCCTCAGATGCTGCCCCTGCCCTTACTTCCTGTCACTGGAAGCAAATCTCTCTCCCTGGGGTTCAGCTGGGGTGGCAGGAAGGCCCATCTAGGACCCCAAGCAGGTGACAAGCCTTGATAATGTAACATTCCCACAGTAGGATTTCGTTCACATTCACTGTGGGCCAGCCCCTGGGGTCCCGGCAGGACCAAGGTCAGGATCCCTGGGCCTTCATCTGAATCCCTGGCAGAGGAATGTGGATGGAATCAGGAAAAGCTGAAGTGCACCTGGGCCCCAGACACTGGCTAGCTATGTGATCCCGGGCAAGTCACTTTAATCTCTGCCTGCCTCAGTTTCCCTTTCTGTTAAACTTGGCACCTACATCACAGAGTTTCTGTTTGAAATCAAGGACAGATACCTGTTGGCCCATTCACACTTCATTAAGGATGAGTGATTAAACCTTAGCAGACTGATGATTTGATTGGCTCAAGAGATGTCAGCAGCTGGTCCAGCTATTCCAGGAGGTGTTAGTAGGCCTAGGGGAGAGTTTGGGGTGGAAGATTATGAGCTCATTTTTGAACATGTTTAAGTTTAAGACGGAAATATACAATAGGCAGATGGTGATGTGGGACTAGAGGTCTAAAGAAAGACTATGGAGAAACAGCATTTCCAAGGTGCTCTGCCCCACACAAATTTCAAACAATGTGAAAGGGAACTCCGAACAACTTCTGGAGCCACAGCACCCACAGAATGTCACAGAGAAGCTAACCTCCTGCTGAGGACAGCCCAGCAGCCCTGCAGGGAGCAGCCAGCGCAGTGCTTTGAGAGCAGGCAGCACAGCGAGCAGAGCCGAGCCCAGGTCCAAGGTTTTAGCCCCAGGGTGGCCGGGCCTTCAGCCGGCTGGTGGAACCCCAGAACACCAGCAATTGTGGCGATTTCAGAATTATCAGCACAGATATGCCTAGGACAAAGTGAGAGGTTAGTGCCTTATGGACTTTGGGACCAGTATTTGGGGAATGCGTGGCTTCCTCCCCTGGGGGCAAAAAGCTGCTGAAAAAACAGTGGCACAGAAGCTATTTTGCAGCGTGGCTCTAGCTCCTGGTCTGCAAACTGTAGGGAGATCCAGCAATCAGTCTGGGGGTTGGAAGTTTGGGGTGGGTATTCAACTTGCCAGAGTGGGTGGAGGCTTTACAGAGGCCACACAACTGGCGGAAGTTGTGAAGACCCCACATTTGGGTGGAAGCTCCCCTGTCTGGTAGCAGAGTCCCACTGTAGCAACAAGCCCCAAAATCAAGTAATTAAGTGGCAACATGCCTAGGCAAATGAAACAAAATAAACAGAAAAGTTCAACATTGGACTCCTATTTTAGGGGCAAAGAGGCTCAAAGCATGGAGGAGGACTGTGAGGTCAGAACTCCTGCACCAAAAGCCCCAAATGAAAATACAAGCTGGCTACAGGCCATAGAGGACCTTAAGAAGCAGATAAGAGAAGTGGGGGAAAATTTGGGAAGAGAAATGAAAAAGATGCAAGAAAAGTATGAAATGACAGTCAACAGCCTGACTGAGGAAAATAACACCTTAAAAAATAGACTAACTCAAATGGCAAAAGAGGCTCAGAAAGGCAATGAGGAGAAGAATGCCTTAAAAAGTCGAATTTGCCAGATGGAAAAAGAATCTCAAAAGCTCACTGAGGAGATTCATTCCTTCAGAGTTAGACTGGAGCAAATGGAAGCTAGCGACTTTATGAGAAATCAAGATGCTGTTAAACAGATCCAAACAAATGAAAGAATAGAAGGCAATGTGAAATATCTCATGGGAAAAACCACTGACCTGGAAAATAGATCCAGGAGAGATAATTTAAAAATTATTGGACTACCTGAAAGCCATGATCAAAGAAAGAACCTAGAAATCATCCTTAAAGAAATTCTCAAGGAAAATTGCCCTGATGTTTTAGACCTAGTAGGGGAAATAGAGGTTGAAAGAATCCACCGATTGCCTCCTGAAAATGATCCCAAAAAGAAAACTCCTAGGAATATTATAGCCAGGTTCCAGAATTCCCAGATCAAGGAGAAAATACTACAAGAAGCCAGGAAGAAACAATTTCAATATTGTGGAAACACAATCAGAATAGCCCAGGACCTGGCAGCTTCTACACTGAGGGATTGAAGGGCATGGAATATGATATTCCAGAGGGCAAAAGAGCTGGGATTGAAGCCAAGGGTCACCTACCCAGCAAAACTGAGTATCTTGTTTCAGGGGAAAATATGGTCATTCAGTGGAATAGAGGACTTTCAAGCATTCTTGATGAAAAAACCAGAGTTGAATAGAAAATTTGACATTCAGACACATGAAGCAAGAGATGCTTGAGAAGGTAATCAAGGAAAAGAAATCAAAAGGAACTTATCAAAGTTGGACTATTTACATTCCTACATAGAAAAACAATAACTGTGTTTGATGAAACCTCTCTCATTGTGAAAATAATTGAAGAAGGGTACATGGCATATGTTCACAGGTATACACGGATAGAGGGCACAGGTTGAATTTGATGGGAAGGGATGATCCTTTTTTTTTTTTTTGGAGGGCAATTTAGGTTGGGTGACTTGCCTGGGGTCACGCAGCTGGGTTTTTGTTTGTGTGTTGGGTGTCTGGGGCTGATCCGAGCTCAGGTCCTTCTGACTCCAGGCCCAGCGCTCTGCTCACTTCACCACCTAGCTGCCCCAAGGAAGGGATGATTCTTAAGGGGTGAAGTCAAGAGGTGAGAGAAGAAAGTGGCAAGAGGAGATGGAGAGAGACAGGGTAGGGTAAACTACCTCATGTAGAAGAGGCAAGGGGAAGTAGTTGCAGGGGAGGGGAAGAACAGGAAGGCAAAAAGGCAAAAGCATATTCTCATTAAAGTTGGCTCAAGGAGAGAATCACATACATACTAAATGGAATATCTTACCCTCACTCACTCTCCTGAGTAGGGGAAAGGAGGATGATAGGGGGGATGATGGAGGGGAGGGCATTCTGGGGGGAGGGGAGATTGGAAGTACCCACTATCAAAGAGGGACAGGATCAAAGTAGGGAATGGACCAGGTGGGAGGTGAGACGGGTGGGAGGGAAATATAAGCAGTCTTTTACAATATATCTACTATGTTAATGTTTTGCATAGCTATACATGTACAACACATACTGAATTGCTTATCTTCTCAGAGGGAGTGGGTGACAAGGGAGGAAGGGAATGGATCTGAAAACTGAAGTTTTAAAATTAAATGTTTCATAAGATGTCCAGGCAGTGGGGCTCAGAGATTCACCTTGCCCTAATGGCAAAGTCGAAGGGGGTATGGGAGAAGATATGGGAGAGAGCAGATTGGATGAGGGGATATCTAGTGGGACTGCTATTCTGGGGTGGTGGGTAGAGAAAAATGGGGAAAAAATGTAACTCATAATCTGGTGGAAATGAATGATGTTAACCAGAAGTTAATAAAGCATTTGTTTAATTAAAAAAAAAGAAAGAAAGAAATCAAGGACAGATTTGTAATGCCCGAGGCACACCCACAGGGTACAGAAATGCCAGCCAGGAGCAGTTCCTTACCTCCTGAATAAGGAACACAGAAATGCTGCCTGAGACCCAAGGAGGTCAGAGAAGGGTGAGGCCCAGGGAAGAGCTGGGCAGGGCTGCTCAGGACCAGGAAGGACCAGATGCCAGGGCAGTGACCAGGCCCCTTGGGGGCGGGGGGTGTGAGCCCCTGGGTCCTCCCAACCCCTCTCCAGAAGCCCTTCCCTGATCCTCAGGAAGCCAGCCCCTCCCCCTCAGGAGTGTCTACCCACCCACCCACCAATACTTCTTAAGATGAATTTGCTCTTCTTCAATGGAAATGAGGGGGTCATTGGAAGCAAGACTTAGCATTTGTAGAGCACCTATTGTATGCAGGCCCTGTGCTAAGAGCTTTGTGATCTTACTGGATCCTCCTAACACCTTGGGAGAGGCAGGGTCTGCTGTCACCCCCACTTTACAGATGAGAAAACTGAGGCAAACAGTGCCACAGTTAGGACACACATGTGACTGCTGGGGTGGTGATACCTCTTGATGGCTGAATGTGGGGCTGGGGTCTGCTCCCCATCCCCTGATACCAGGAATGGGGGACTGGGGTTTGCTGCCCCTCCCTTTTTACCAGGAAGAGGGGAGGCTGGGGGTTGGCTCCATTAGGCTGTTACCAGGAAGGGGGGGCTGGGGGCTGCTGCCCCTCCTCTGTTACTGGGAAGGGGTGGGGCTGGAGGGAGGGGAGGCAACAGATCCTCACCCCTCCCCCAAAGAGCACTTGGAGGATCAAGTGAGAAGCCCCCAACAAGAGATTCCACACACACACACCTGGTCTCCCCCTCCCTCCCTTCTCTTCTGGAATCATAGCATTGCCTCTGGGGTTTGTGACTTCACTCTCCTCCAGGCCCAGAGCCTTCTCCCCCCACCCCTTTTTGTGCTTTTGGTTCTGGGCCTTCCTCCTTTAGAGTTTAAGCACCTGGAAGGCAGGGCCAGTCCTTCTGCATAGAGTAGGCATTTAATGTGTGCTCACTGCCCCAGTTGATCCCCAGAGCACCCCAGAGGTGTTGCTGTTGTCATCCCATTCTTACACAGAAGGAAATTGAGGTAGAGACCAACAGCTACCTGGTGGGAGGCACAGGATCAGTCCTGGGCCTTTGGGAAAAGACTCTAATGACTCTTTTGAGGGAGCAGGGGGACCCCCCCAAGGAGGGAAAACCTTCTGTAGTCAGAGGAGTCTGGTGGCCCAGGGGCCAGAATCAGGGCCTGGAAGCAGAAAGATCTGAGTTCAAATCTGGCCTCAGACACTCAGGGCATGGGTGACCCTGGGCAAGTCACTTTAGCTCTGTTGGCACCCAGCTCCCAGGCTTGTTGTGAGGATCCAAGGCCATAATAACAGTAAAGCTCTTAGCACTGTGCATGGCACACAGTAGGTGCCATTTCAATGTTAGGGGAATCGGTTCCATCTTTTATAGCTGTGTCCACTTTGGCTTAACATTACCTTCATCTGACCAAAACCCATCACATGGAACATGCCCATTGGCTGAACATTCCTTAGGAAAGAAACCAGAGGAAGAGTCTCAAGTGTCCCTGACTCTTGGCTACAATGTAAATCCTCTTCCTCCTTCAGCTCATTTGGGAACCTGCTCACTTTAGCATAATCTCAGTTTACAGATACACTTGTTTCCTTAGGGAATGGGTGAGACTGAGAGTCTGTGTAACTGTGTTCAACCTCCACAACTCTGAAAGAAGTATGGGGTCAGAGCTCTGTCTCCTCCTGAAATGTTATGGCCTAAAGGGAATGCACAAGATTGAAATGTTGAAACGCCCTGCCACTCTGTGGACTTTGGCCACTCAAAGGCTTTGCCAGGATCCTCGGGATGGTTCATGTTTTCTCTGAGGTCTAAACCTGTGCTTGAGCACGTTCATAAACCAAGGTTTTTACCTTTTGGATTTCTGCATGGCTTTCTGAGCTATTTGGCAGCAGTGACTCTCCAACTCCTGGCCCCAGGTCTATTTCTTCTCAAGAAAGGCAGGAGGAATCACATGTTGGGGCATGTTTGGGGAGCTTAGAATATTAGGGAAGATGATATTGGGGCAGCTAAGTGGCTCAGTGGATGGAACGCCAGGCCTGGAGTCAGGAAGGCTCCTCTCCTTTATTTCAAATCCAACCTCACACTTTCTAGCTGTGTGACCCTGGACAAGTCACTTAACCTTAATGGCCCCAGTTTCCTCCTCTGCAAAGAGAGCTGGAGAAGGAGATCCCAACCCACTTCAGCATCTCTGCTATGAAAATGCCAAATGGGGTCATGAAGATTCTAATAGGACTGAACCACAACAGACTGGTGCCACTCATTTCTTATTAGCCTCCTCTAACTTGCATCCACCAACAGATAAAATTAAAAGATTCGTAGTACTGTTACCTCCTACCATATGAAAATCTCTAAAAACTTACTGAACCAAAGGATTCTGACAAGTATCTATAAATTTAAGCAATCCAAGCTTTCTACCCATACTGCTCAGGCCCCTTCATCACTGATTCTCACCATCCAAGACACTAAGGATTCTCCCATACTTTGGGTAAATCTGCTTAATACATCAGTAACCTCTTGTTGAGTGAAATCCTCCATTATATCCCTGAACTCTGTTTGGCTTCCCTGATTTCCCTTTCTTCTCAGTATGGGGAGAGCTCAGTCCTTGTAAAATCATGAAACACTCTGTCATTCTGCATACATGCACCCTCCTGGCAGTTGTTATCAGAGCAACTAGGATCAGTCTTTACCAAAACTATATGAACTTTTCTCCTGTTATTTTTCTGCTTCTTTTTGTGACTGAAATTCACAACAGTCCTCTCATCTACCACCCAAGACCCTCCAGCTAGCTCCCCTAAAGGAGAGGCTGAACACTGGAACACAGGAATTACCATTTTGACAGATGAGCCAAACCAGGTTGAGGGCAACCAAGAGGTCTCAAACCCACTATGGATTAGGGGAGTATTTACCCCAAGCATGATAAGACTGCCACTGGTGGAATGGGCCGATGAGAACAATTGGTTCCAATGGCCATGAAGGCTGCTGAAACAGGCATGGTGGAGAGCTTAGAACTTGGTCAGACATCAAAAACACCAAGGTCATCCAGTGCACTTCTAACCATCACCAGTCCTGCGATAACCACTAGACCTCTGAAATCAAAGGTCACAAAAAAAATGATAAAGATCCATATACAAAACAAAAAAAAAAGATGGTGTATATTTGTTATTGTTGCAAAGACCTGGAATCAAAGATGGTGCCCATATATTTGGAAATGATTGAACAAATGATGGTATGAAAATATATGGAAGATTATCTAGCCACAAGAGGTAGCAACAGGCACAGCGTAAATGAACACAGGGAAAAGTTACTTGAAATGATATAGAGAGAACAGAACCAGGAGAATAGTTTATACTCTGTAGCAACACAGACCAATGCAATGAACAATTACAACTCCAGAGATGTGGTTCCCCAAATATTTTATTCTCAGAAGACCTTAAAGAAGAACAAAAACTTTGTTGCAAAACTCTGCAATTTTTAAATCTACTACTCATAATGTTCTTCTAAATTTATGCATTAAACACTTATAATAATGACTAAATAAGCTGTGCTCTCCAAAGCCCTAAATTAATCATCAATCCTTTTTGTAATTATAGAATATGTAATTTTTATTTTACCTTAAATTATGAACATTTTCTGGGGGGCTTTTTGTATGCATTTTTTTCTAATCTAGTAAGACCCCATGCTTAATATTGCCTATAAGACTTCAATTTAAAAATTATTTTATAGATTTGCTGAATGCATTTTGAAAATGTTTTGTTTTCAACATTCACTTCTATAAGATTTTGAGATCCAAATTCTCTGACTCTCACACTTATTGCCCCTCCCCATTATGAGAAACATTCCCATACCCCACCCACTTACCCATGCACCATTCTGCCAAATAAAATGTTGAATTGGAATCATCCATATGTATGATCCTCATTAAAGTTGGTCAATCAGTTTTGAACAAAACACCATCACCTCACACCAGGGTTATTACAATAGACACTGGGACAGGGACTGCTGTTTGCCCCTTTTTCTATCTCCAGGGCTTGGCATAATTCCTGGCACACTGTGGCTGCCCTAGTGTTTACTCCTGTCTGACACTTTGAAGGAACATTTGCCAGAGGCTTCATTTTACATCTTGTCTGATGGCCTTGCTGACACCCCATGGAATATGGAAACATCAGATTTCACTAGGGCTACCCCCTCCACTCACTTGGGGGTTTCCTAGTTACATTCATATCATATGCATGATAATCATTTGTCTTTGATCATTTCCCCATTTCCTTTCCTTAAAAGACCGCCTGGCTTAAAACAGTATCTATAGATCTGAAACAAAACAGTGCTTTATGACATACAAAGCAACTGTTTGAAGAAAATGGGTTTCATCTCTGCTGGTAAGAAGCATAAGAAGTAGAGGATTCTGGGAGGATGGCAGAGTAGGTCCGAGAATTCCAAGCTCTCAAGATCCGCCCCCCCCAAAGAGTTAAAATATCACCTCAGGGTGAACAAAGTGTGGGTGAAGATAAATAAGCACAGGGGCATAAAGGGGGTCTTCCTGAGGCAATTTGAGAAGATCAGAAGAAAAATCCCAGGACAGGGTTTGGTCCCTGTGAAGAGTATGCACCTCCAGGCTAGGCTCTGTTTTAAAGAGCAAGCAGCAAGCCCTGGGTTAGCTGCCTCTTTTCCCAGCCACTGGAACTTTGACCCCTGGAATAATGAGGGGACTTGGATGTTTGAGCTGGGAAAGATTGAGGGTATACTATGAAGAGAAGTGGGGGTGAAAGCAAAAAAATGATTGAGTAGTTTATAAGAAAGACTGGGGTAAACCTGAGAATGATGAATTTAAAAAGCAAAACCATAGAGGGACAACTTAAAAGAGTAATTTTTTTTTTGCTTTTTTTTTGGAGGGCATTTGGGGTTAAGTAACTTGCCCAAGGTCACACGGCTAGGTTTTTGTGTGTGTGTGTGTGTGTGTGTGTGTGTGTGTGCCTTAAGTGTCTGAGGCCGGATCCGAACACAGGTCCTTCTGACTCCAGGGCCGACGCTCTACTCACTGCGATACCCAGCCGCCATTAAGAGTAATTATTTGATGTGCCAAAGTAAGAACTGATACAAGGAATTAGATGGAGGAGGAGGGCTGGTAGTTCTGGTAACCTATTTTTATCAAGAACAGTTTTAAAAGGGAACAATACATACATATTTTAAAGAGTATAAAAGTCTTCTAAATTCAGAAGGAATAAAACAGTAGAGGCATAGGAAGAGGGGAGAGGACAAGGGAGGGATATTTAGAGGAGAGGGTGAGGAATAGGTAAAACAGGGGTATAGAAGGGTGTATAGATTTATGAAAATGGGAGGATAAGGGAGGGATCCTTGGAGGGGGGTAGGCAAGTCACAGGGGGGCAAGGAAGTGGATAGAAGTAGAGAAGGCATAAGGGATAGGAAACAATATTATTAGTAGTGGTAGTACATAATAAAATAATCATATATAAAAAATCAAGAACAGGAGTAGAATGGGTGTGGGAAAAGTATATGTCTATATATGTATATATGCAAATATATGTGCACCTATATCTATAGTTATAGACCAACATATCTAAACTTTATTGTAACCTTCTGGGGCAGGTTGGAGGAAGGGGAAAAAACAAAGCAAAAAAACACAGCAGAGAACAAAAGAAAATGCAAGGAAACAAAGAAAAGATGGATGATGCTCAACACAATGAGTGTTACTTATCATGTGGGTTCTCTTGAAACGAACACCGATTGTTATATATTTTGAATCCTCTCTTATGTTCTGCACATGACAAGCCTTTTTCCCCCCTAACTTTGCAATAGAGTACCAATACTTAAGTTTATGATAAGTTTTTGTTTCATTTCTCTATTGTGTATTTGTATTCTGGCTTTTGAGTCTAAAATAAAATTATGAAAAAGAAAAAAAAATAAATGTAAACAAATTTCCCTTAAGATTTGGAACTCTCGGGGGGGCAGAGCCAAGATGGCGGAGTAGAAACAGCTCATCCAAGCCACTCTGGCCCCAGATTCCCCCCAAACTATGTAAAAGGGGACTCTGAACAACTTCTGGAGCCCCAGCACCCACAGAACGACACAGAGAAGCTAACCTCCCGCTGAGGACAACCCAGCAGCCCTGCAGGAAGGACCAGCGCAGCGGTCTGGGAGCCGGCAGCACGCAGTGCTCGGGAAGCAGAGCAAAGCCGAGCCGGAGCCGAGGTCCCCGTGAGCCGAGGTTTTAGCCCCAGGGCGGCAGGGCCAACAGCAGGCTGGAGGAACCCCAGAACACCAGCAGCTGTGGCAACTCCAGAATTATCAACATAGACATGCCTAGGACAAAGTAAGAGGTTAGTGTCCTATGGACTTTGGGACCAGTATTTGGGGAATGCGTCTGCTCCCTCCCCTGGGGGCTAGAAGCCACTGAGGAGACACGCCATTTTGTAGTTTTTAAAGGCAGCTCCAGCTCTTGGCCTGCGAATTGTAGGGAGATACAGCGATCAGTCTTGGGGGGTAATCACTCTTGCTTTAACCTCCCTGGATCTGGACTGTGATCCAGGGTGGAAGTCGTGGGTGGGTTTACAGCTTGCCAGAAACGGAAGTTGCCCCCCACACGTTCGGGACGAAAATTCCTCTATCTGGCCTTAAAGCCATAGTGTGGCAACAAGCCCAAAAGTCAAGCAATTAAGTGGCAACATGCCAAGGCAAAGGAAACAGAAAAATGCAACCCTAGACTCCTATTTTGGGTGCATAGAGCGGGAAAAGGACTGTGAGGTCAGAAGTTCTGCTCCAAAAGCCCCAGGGGAAAACATGAGTGGTTTGCAGGCCATAGAGGACCTTAAGAAGGACTTTAAAAATCAAATAAAATAAATGGAGGAAAAATTGGAAAGAGAAATGAGAAGGATGCAGGAAAAGTATGAAATGAGGGTCAACAGCCTGACTGAGGAAAACAACACCTTAAAAAATAGACTAACTCAAATGGCAAAGGAGGGCCAAAAGGGCAATGAGGAGAAGAATGCCTTAAAAAGTCGAATTTGCCAGATGGAAAAAGAATCTCAAAAGTTCACTGAGGAGATTCATTCCTTCAGAGTTAGACTGGAGCAATGGAAGCTAATGACTTTATGAGAAATCAAGATGCTGTTAAGCAGATCCAAACAAATGAAAGATTAGAAGGCAATGTGAAATATCTCATGGGAAAAACCACTGACCTGGAAAACAGATTCAGGAGAGATAATTTAAAAATTATTGGACTACCCGAAAGCCATGATCAAAGAAAGAACCTAGAAATCACCCTTCAAGAAATTCTCAAGGAAAACTGCCCTGATGTTTTAGATCCAGAGGGCAAAATAGAGGTTGAAAGAATCCATTGATCACCTCCTGAAAAAGATCCCAAAAAGAAAACTCCCAGAAATATTATAGCCAGGTTCCAGAATCCCCAGATCAAGGAGAAAATACTACAAGCGGCCAGGAAGAAACAATTTCAATATTGTGGAAACACAATCAGAATAGCCCAGGACCTGGCAGCTTCTACATGAGGGATCGAAGGGCATGGAATATGATATTCCAGAGGGCAAAAGAACTGGGAATGAACCCAAGGGTCACCTACCCAGCAAAACTGAGTATTTTGTTTCAGGGAAAATATGGTCATTCAGTGGAATAGAGGACTTTCAAGCATTCTTGAGGAAAAAACCAGAATTGAATAGGAAATTTGACATCCAGACACAAGAAGCAAGAGATGCCTGAGAAGGTAATCAGGGAAAAGAAATCAAAAGGAACTTATCAAAGTTGAACTATTTACATTCCTATATGGAAAGCAATAACTGTGACTGATGATATCTTTCTCACTATGAAAATAATGGAAGAAGGGTGTGTGGTCATATGAATACATATGTGAATGTGTGTGTATATGGTTACAGTTATATATGGATAGAGGGAATAGGTTGAATTTGTTGGGAATGGAGAATACTCAAGGGATGAAATTATGAGGTGAGAGAGGAAAGTGGCAAGAGGAGATGGGGAGAGACAGGGTAGGGTAAACTATCCCATGTAGAAAAAGCAAGGGGAAGTGGTTGCAAAGGAGGGGGAGAATAAGGAAGGCTAAAAAGGCAAAACCACATCCACATTGAATTTGGTTCAGGGAGAAAATGACATACATACTAAATGGGATATCTCAACCTGCAGCAGGATAGGGGGAAGGGGGATGAGAGGAGGGATGATGGATGGGAGGGCATCCTTGGGGGAAGGGGAGGTTGGAAGTACCCACTATAGAAGAGGGACAGGATCATGTAGGGAATGGACCAGGTGGGGGGTGGGATGAGTGGGAGGGAATTATAAGCAGCCTTGTACAAGATATCTACTATGGTAATGTTTTGCATAGCTAGACATGTACAACATATACTGAATTACTTATCTCCCCAGAGGGAATGGGTGACAAGGGAGGAAGGAAATGGATCTGAAATTCGAGGTCTTAACATTAAATGTTTCAAATATATATAAATACTATTATTAATACTATTTTGCTTGTAATAGGGAGATAAGATGTGCAGGCATTGGGACACAAAGATTTACCTTCCTCTAATGGAAAAGTCGATGGGGGTATGGGAGAAGGTATGGGAGAGAGCAGATTGGAGGAAGCGATATCTTGTGGGACTACTATTCTGGGAGGTTGGGTAGGGGAATAATGGGGGGAAAATGATTGTAACTAAAAATCTGGCGGAAATGAGTGATGTAAAACAGAAGTTAATAAAGAAATATGAAGCATGAAAAAAAAGAAATGAAATCTGCCCTGCCAATATGCACTGTACATTCCACAAGCATTGCCTTCTTAATTTTACTTCTTTTAGCTGTTTAACTTTGCAAAGAGGTTGGATAAAGTTTAAATGACTGTGCTGCCCTTTTCAACATCAAAAGAATAAAGAACTACTGACATTGAATTGAATGAAGGCCTAGTTGGTTGCCTCTTTCCATCTGCCTGTCCTGGCTAGTTTGGGTGCTGGTGGCATTAATTTTTTTTTTCTTTTTAAAGAGCTTGCATGTTGGTGAAAAGAAGAACTCAGGTGGTATTGCTGTAAAATGCAGTTAATCAGAGGGCCATTTTTTTTCTCAAATGATTTTAATTATTGGAATGCACAATTTTTTTAAAATGCAGATAAAAAGTTTTAAAACCTGAAAAAAAGAACAGCTTTAAAAGGGAACTATAAATATATATTTAAAAGAGTATAAAAGTCTTCTAACTTCAGAAGAAATAAAACAGTAGAGGCATAGGAAGGGGGGAGAGGACAAGGGAGGGATATTTAGAGGAGAGGGTGAGGGATAAGTAAAATGGGTTATAGAAGGGTATATCAATTTATAAAAATGGGAGGATATGGGAGGGATCCTTGGAGGAGGATAGGCAAATCATAGGAGGTCAAGGTAATGGGTAGAAGCAGAGAAGGCAGAAGGGATACAAAACAATATTAATTATTATTAGTAGTAGTTTAACAATATACTCATATATAAAAAATCAAGATCAGGAGTAGAATAGATGTGGAAAAAGTATATGTCTATATATGTATGTATGTAAGCATATGTGCATGTATATCTATAGTTAAAGAGAAACATATCTAAACTTTATTATAACCTTCTGGGGAAGGGAAAAAAAACAAAGCAAAAAAGTACACAGCAGAGAACAAAAGAAAACACAAGGAAACAAAGAAAAGATGGATGATGCTCAACACAATGAGTGTTATATAGGTTCTCTTGAAATGAACACCTATTGTTATATATTTTCAATCCCCTCTTATGTTCTGCACATGACAAGCCTTTTTTCCCCTTAACTTTGTAATAGAGTACCAATATTTAAGTTTATGATAAGTTTTTGTTTCATTTCTCTATTGTGTATTTATGTTCTGGCTTTTGAGCCTAAAATAAAATTATGAAAAAGAAAAAAACTAAATGTAAGTGAATTTCCCTTAAGATTTGGGACTCTCTGTCTCTTGGAATATGTCTCTTTCTGTCTCCCTTTCTCACTTGGATTATCCATGCATTTTAGGAAACTGACTTAACAATGAGATAGACAATCCAAGGAAGGGTAATTATAAAAACAGCCATTATTTCCATAGTGATTTAATGTTTGCAGAGCATTTAACAAATAGTGGTAAATTAAGCCCTCACCTCAACTCTGGGAGGTAGATACCTTATTATCCCCATTCTACAGATGGGGAAACTCATGCAGGATTAGGTGACATGACTTACCCAGGGACATATAACTAGGAAATAGGAGAGGCTGAATTGAAATTCAGGCCTTGTGGTTCCAAGAACAGCAATTCATTCACCGTGTCACTTAGCCCCTTAAAGAAAGCATTATAGAAATTAATGTCCAACAGGTACCAAAACATTTGAAGAAGGAATTTTTCTGCCAGCAAACAACACAAATTCAGGAGCAATTAATGGGATCATGGCTGAAGAAACAAAGTCTATGAATTTCACAAAATGTTGAGGGATGACAAACATCAGGATTTCAGAGAACAAAACATCATGTGTATAGAGTTTTATGTACAGGATGGAATCTGGGGATATTTATGAGGTCCCTTTAGTGGGGAGGTCTAATGAAGTCTGTGCTGCAGCAGGAAACCTTCCCTTTGTAATTAGATTCCAACATTTTGTCTCTGGCATGATTGCTCCAATGTAGAGTCAAGCAGCAGCACTGTGGGAAGCCCTTCCCACATCCATTGTTTTATTCACCTTCATTCTAGCAGAAATAAGGTTGTCTACTGATATCTCTCCTCCAGAGAAAAGAATGCCTCCCCCTACCCCCATGGGCACATTTGTAAGGTTTCTCCCCACAGTGAAATATCGGATAGAAAGGAAGAGATGATCTCTGGCTGAAACCTTCCCACACTGAAACCACAGGGAACTCCTTGGAATGGTCTCTCTAATTCTGAGGAAGCTCTGAACTTCATCTGAACACCTTTTCTTATTCATGACAATGATGGGAAAATAGGGAGATGGGAAATAGGCCATGATTGCTGCCTGAAGGCATCACCAGTTTGATTATATTCCCTAATTTTTTTATATTTCCCTAATTTATTATATAATATTTCCCTAATTTTTCCTCAGCCTTTCATTTGATTTTTTTTTTTTTTTTTTGCTTTTTGGAGGGGGAAGGTAGGGCAATAGGGCTAAGTGACTTGTCCAAGGTCACATGGATAGTAAGTATTACTTGTCAGAGGTCAGATTTGAACACAGGTCCTCCTGACTCCAAGGCCAGTGCTATATTCACTGCGCCACCTAGCCGCCCCAGTCATATATGATTTTTGAAGTCCTTGTAAGTTCTTCCGAGAACTTTTGGACTTGTGACCTTTTGGCTTTTCCCTTTGAAGTTAAGAATGCTTTCTTAATTTGACTTTCTTTCCCTAAGAAGGAGCCCAAATCTTCCCTAGCTCCAGCCACATGACTGATGGTAAAATATTCAAGTTGAAAAGTGTAAAAGCCAAGACCAAAGTTGATGGAGAGTTGGTGCATGCAGATGACCGACACTCAGTGCAGCTTCTGAGGCTCTGATGCAACAGAGTATGGATCATTCTCTGCTGCTTGTGGAAATTTTGACCTGATAATTTACACCAAGAAAAGGGGGGGAGGAGCCAAGATGCCATTGTAAAAGCAGGAAAACTCTGTGAGTTCCCCCCATAACCACCTCAAATACATATAAAATATGACTCTAAACAAATTTTATAGCTACAGAACCCACAAAGTGACAGAAACAAATCTCTGGCTGAAGGCAGCCCAGCAGGCCAGCAGGAAGGTTCCATCACAGCAAGCTGGGTGCCAAGCATAGCCCCACTTGAGCCTGCAGTTTTAGCCCCAGGGAGGCCTCAACCAACAGTGGCTGAAGCAGACCTCAGGAGAGTGGATTATCAGCATCTATGGTGGTTTCCAGAAATATCAACCCATAAATGCCAAAGACAAAGTAAAAGGTCAGTGTAGAACTCTGTTTGAACTGGGGGAATGGAGGCATGGTCTGGCCTCTGCCCCCAGAGCTAGAAGCAGCGGGGGCACAACAGTTGTGCAGCTACTTCCATGGGGCTACTTCAGAGCTCCTAACTAGCAGATCATAGGAGGGCCAAGTGCCAGTCTGAGGGTAATCACTCTTCCTTTAGCCTGCCTGGATTTGCATCACTGTCTTGGATGGTGTTCCTGAGGTGTGTGACCAGTGAGGCAGAGCATGTTGGGGTTGTACAGAAGGTGCTCTCCTAATAGCTCCAGCAGCTGCGAAAACCCCAGCGATTTCAGACAAAGCTCTAGCCTCTGGAAGCAGATTTCTACTGTGGCAAAGAGCTCAAAAGTCAAGAAATTGAGTGGCAATATTAGCAAGCAAAGAAAGTAAAGCAAGCATAGCAATCCACCTTTAGATTTCTTTTGGGGAGACAAAAAGGATCAAAGCTTGGAATGGGAGGAAGACAACAAAGACAGAACTCCTGTATACATACATACATGTCTATATAGGAGGGTATATGTGCATATGAATACATATGTGAGTGTGTGTATATATATGTGTACAGGTATATTGTATCTTCCTTTTTATTTTGCTTTAAAAGCCCACCATGGCCCAGGCATCACTTACTTCTGCAGCCTTCTTCCACCTCATTTCCTGCCACCTGCTCTGATCTGATGACACTGGCCTCCTTCAAAATGGCTCTGGCCATTTTGTCTGGCTCCCCAGAATGGCTGGAATTCTCTGCTCCTCACTGAGGCCTCCTGGGCTTGTTCAAGTCTCAAGCAAAATCCCACCTTCTGTTTCTGACTCCTCTTCATTCTAGAGCCTTTCCTCTCTTTATTAATGCCCAATGACCTGTCTATGGCTTGTCTGTACATCACTGTGAGCTTGTCATCTCCCCTCATAGTCTGTGAATCCCTTGTGGGCAGACCCTGTGTTTGCTTCCTTGTGCAGGATCACTACTAAGTACTGTGCCTAGCACAAAGGAGGCACTACATTTCTTGCTTGGTTGCTGTCCTTGGTCCTGGAAGAGGACCAAAGTGACATTGCTGTGTTGGTGTCAAGTTTCAGTGCTTCTGACTGTGGCTGATTAGACCAACAGGAGCACAGGATGCTCCTCCACAGGTCAGGCACAAATAGTCCCCGTGAACATTTGGACTGGATTCTCTAAGTTTGCCCCTCCTACATTTGGTTTGAGCTGTCTCAATTCTGCTTTGCTCAGGGAGCACAACACTTCTCTTTATGTGTGTGGGCATATCACGCTGAGTGGTCCTGGGTCACTGGCTCCCATGTCACACAATCAATTCCAAAGTTCTTCAGAGAGACCTGGAGAGTGTCCTTGTATTGCCTCTTCTGTCCACCATGTGAATGCTTGTCTTCTGTGATTTCTCCATAAAACAGTCTTTTTGGCAGGCCTGTGTTTTGTATTTGAACAACATTGCCAGCTCATCAGAGTTTTAATGCTTGGCTCTTTGGCTTGAGAAATAGCCTCAGTGTTGGTATCTTATCCTACCAACTGATCTTCAGAATCTTCCAAAGACAATTCAAAAGGAAACTGAAGTGAATATCTTCATTTGGATACATGTGATAAGTGTAGAGTGAATAACTGCCTATATCCTTTCCTTCTCAGAAATTCTCCATGGGATCTTACAGTGCCTGCTTTCCTCCATTCTCTACGAAAATTGGAACCTTATCTTTGCCAAGGCCAACTACATAAATGGCCATTTGATCCTCACCCCCATCCTTCCCTCCCCCCCCCCAATTCAGCACAAGCAATCATGCCCCACACACAGGTCCCTCACATTTTTAACCTTTCTCTTATAAGCTGGTCCCTTTCCTACTGACTTCTTTATTTTTTTCAAATGCTTTATTAACTTCTGGTTTACTTCATTCATTTCTGCCAGTTTTTGTGTTACAAATTTTCTCCCTGATATTCCCCTACCCATCTCTCCAAAATAGCATTCCCCCAGGATATACCCTCCTCTTATTTCCCAATTACATGTAAAATAGTATTAATAATAGTATATATATATATATATATATGTGTGTGTGTGTGTGTGTGTGTGTATTTATATATATCATATATAAACATTTGGTTTTAAAACTTTGAATTCCAAATTGATTCTCTTCCTCCCTTAACACCCACCCTTACTGGGAAGATAAGCAATTCAATATAGGTTCTACATGTGTACCTAATGCAAAACATTACCATAGTAGATATATTGTAGAAGACTGATTATATTTCACTTCCTCCTATCCCACCTCCCACTTGTTCTATTATCTATTTTGGTCCTGTCCCTTTTCCAAAAGTGTGTGCTCCCACCTTCCCTCCCCCCCAAGCCTGCCTTCCCTTCCATCATCCCCCCTCTTATCCCCTTACCCCCTACTCTCATGTAGAGTTACCCTAATTCATGTGTATGTCATTCCTTCCCTGAGCCAAATTCGATGATAATAAGGTTGACCTATTCCCTTATGCCTTCCTGTTCTTCCCCTCCATTGTAGCCATTTTCTCTTGCCTCTTCTATATGAGACAGTTTGCCCCATTCTGTCTCTCCCTATCTCCTCTCATTATATTCCTCTCTCAATTCTTCATTTCACCTTTTAAGTATCATCCCTTCCTATTAAATTGGTCCTGTGCCCTCTATATATGTATACCTGTAAACATATATATACACATGCCTATATACCCTCTGATAAAGATTCTCTCTCTCTCTCTCTCTCTCTCTCTCTCTCTCTCTCTCTCTCTCTCTTTGTCTTTATATCTATATCTATCATATCTATATCTATATATCTATATTTCTATTCCCTTTAACTATTTTCATACTGAGAAAAGCTTCATCAGTTACAATTACCATTTTTCCAAGCAGGAATGTAAATAGTTCAACTTTAATAAGTTCCTTACAATTTCTTTTCCCTGTATACCTTCTCATGCTTCTCTTGCTTCTTGTATCTGAATGTCAGATTTTCTATTCAACTCTGGTCTTTTACTCAAGAATGCTTGAAAGTCCTCTATTCCAGTGAATGACCATATTGGGATCCTTTTCAGGAGGCTATCGGTGGATTCTTTCAACCTCTAGTTTGCCCTCTGGTTCTAAAACATCAGGGCAATTTTCCTTCAGAATTTCTTTAAGGATGATTTCTAGGTTCTTTCTTTGATCATGGCTTTCAGGTAGTCCAATAATTTTTCAATTATCTCTCCTGGATATATTTTCCAGATCAGTGGTTTTACCCATGAGATATTTCACATTGCCTTCTATTCTTTCATTTGTTTGGATCTGTTTAACAGCATCTTGATTTCTCATAAAGTCACTAGCTTCCATTTGCTCCAGTCTAACTCTGAAGGAATGAATCTCCTCAGTGAGCTTTTGAGATTCTTTTTCCATCTGGCAAATTTGGCTTTTTAAGGCATTCTTCTCCTCATTGCCTTTCTGAGCCTCTTTTGGCATTTGAGTTAGTCTATATTTTTTTTTTTGCTTTTTGGAAGGCAATTGGGGTTAAGTAACTTGCCCAAGTTCACAAGGCTAGGTTTTCTTTGTGTGTTATGTGTCTGAGGCCAGATCTGAACTCAGATCATTCTGACTCCAGGGCTGGCGCTCTAGTCACTGTGCCAACTAGCCGCCACAAATTTATTTTTGTTTCTATTTTTATTGTTATTTATTTATTTTTGCTTTTTGGAGGGAAAGGTAGGGCAATTGGGGTTAAGTGACTTGCCCAAGGTCACATGGCTAGTTTTGTGTTAAGTGTCTGAGGCTGGATTTGAACTCAGGTCCTCCTGACTACAGGGCTAGTGCTCTATTCACTCTGCCACCTAGCCACCCCTAGTCTATTTTTTAAGGTGTTATTTTCCTCAGTTAGGCTGTTGACTGTCATTTCATACTTTTCTTGCATCTTTATAATTTCTCTTCCCAATTTTCCCCCCACTTCTCCTATCGGCTTCTTTTTTTTAAACAAATGCTTTATTAACTTCTGTTCTACATCATTCATTTCCTCCAGATTTTGAGTTACAATTATTTTTCCCCCTGTTTTTTCCCTACCCACCCTCCCAGAATAGCAGTCCCACAAGATATCACTTCCTCCAATCAGCTCTCTCCCATAACTTCTTTCATACCCCCTTCGACTTTTCCATTAGAGGAAGGTGAATCTCTGTGTCCCAATGCCTGCACATCTTATCTCCCAATTATAAGCAAAAGAGTATTAATAAAAGTATTTATATATATTTGAAACATTTAATCTTAAAACCTCGAATTTCAGATCCATTCCCTTCCTCCCTTGACACTCATTCCCTCTGGGAAGATAAGTAATTCAGTGTATGTTGTACATGTCTAGCTATGCAAAATATTACCATAGTAGATATATTGTACAAGGCTGCTTATAATTCCCTCCCATTCATCCCACCCCCCACCTGGTCCATTCCCTACTTGATCCTGTCCCTCTTCTGTAGTGGGTACTTCCAACCTCCCCTCTCCCCCAAGGATGCCCTCCCATCCATCATCCCTCCTCTCATCCCCCTTCTCCCTATTCTGCTGCAGGTTGAGATATCCCATTTAGTATGTATGTCATTCTCTCCCTGAACCAAATTCAATGAGAATGTGGTTTTGCCTTCCTATTCTTCCCCTCCCTTGCAACCACTTCCCCTTGCTTCTTCTACATGAAATACTTTACCCTTCCCTGTCTCTCCCCATCTCCTCTTGCCACTTTCCTCTCTCACCTCATACTTTCATCCCTTGAGTATCCTCCCTTCCCAACAAATTCAACCTATGCCCTCTATCCATATATAACTGTAAACATATATACACACATTCACATATGTATTCATATGACCATATACCCTTCTTCCATTATTTTCATACTGAGAAAGATTTCATCAGTCACAGTTATTGCTTTTCCATATAGGAATGTAAATAGGGATTAAAGCCAAACTGAGTATCTTGTTTCAGGGGCAAATATGGTCATTCAGTGGAATAGAGGACTTTCAAACATTCTTGAAGAAAAAAACAGAGCTGAATAGAAAATTTGACATTCGGACACAAGAAGCAAGAGATGCTTGAGAAGGTAATCAGGGAAAAGAAATCAAAAGGAACTTATCAAAGTTAAACTATTTACATTCCTACATGGAAAAACAATAAATGTGACTGATGAAACCTTCCTCATTATGAAAATAATTGAAGACAGGTATATGGGCATATGAATACATATATGAGTGTGTGTAGGAATGTTTACAGTTACACATGGATAGAGGGCACAGGTTGAATTTTGTGGGAAGGGATGATACTCAAGGAGTGAAATTAAGAGGTGAGAGAGGAAAGTGGCAAGAGGAGATGGGGAGAGACAGCGTAGGGTAAACAATCTCATGTAGAAGAGGCAAGGGGAAATAGTTGCAGGGGAGTGGAAGAACAGGAAGACAAAAAGGCAAAACCATATTCTCACTGAAATTGGCTCAGGGAGAGAATGACATACATACTAAATGGGATATCTTACCCTGCAAGAGAGTAGAGGGAAGGGGGATGAGAGGGGGGATGATGGAGGGGAGGGCATTCTGGGGGGAGAGAAGGTTGGAAGTACCCACTTTCAAAGAGGGACAGGATCAAAGTAGGGAATGGACAAGGTGGGGGGTGGAATGGGTGAAAGGGAAATATAAGCAGTCTTTTACAATATATCTGATGGGGTCCTTGTGATGTATATATGTCTGTAGTATCAATCTGTAACAGTTTGTAAATGGAGTGCTTTGGGATCTATGTCTGTAAAATCAATTTGTAAAAGCAGTCTGTAAGATCACATTTCCACCCCCCCCAGCCTCAGAGCATTGACTCTGCCCCTTCCGCCTTCCAGCACTCTGTCCAGCAACAACTCATGACCTGTTTATCTCTGCTTGAAACAATAAGTTATGTAAATGTTATCTCCCTTGAGCTATTTCCCAGTGAATCATGGGCAATACACCTGCGCAGTTGATATTAAAAGTGTATGGTCCTTTGAGCACTGACCACTCCTTAACTCCTCCCTGATCCCACCCTTACTCACCTAGTTAGCATAATTGACACCTTAAAACTATGCCTGTGGCCTCTGCAAGTTTGCAGGTTCCATAAGAATCTAGCCTGCTGTCCTTGTGCAACATAACAGTAAACTTTACAATTTCGGCTTCAAAGTTTGCTTGAGCCTGGTGAATTCCTTCCAGACTGGATGCCAGGGAGGCATCCCTGGCAGAACCACTTACCCTCCCCCCACTCCTTATCACCCTTCCCTCTTCATATCTACTATGATAATGTTTTGCATAGCTATACATGTACAACACATACTGAATTGCTTATCTTCCCAGAGGGAGTGGGTAACAAGGGAGGAAGGGAATGGATTTGAAATTCGAAGTTTTAAAATTAAATGTTTCAAATATATATAAAAATACTATTATTAATATTCTTTTGCTTGTAATTGGGAGATAAGATGTGCAGGCATTGGGGCACAGAGATTCACCTTGCCCTAATGGCAAAGTCAAAGGGGGTATGGGAGAAGATATGGAAGGGTGCAAATTGGATAAGGAGATATCTTGTGGGACTGCTATTCTGGGAGGGTGGGTAGGGGAAAAATGGGGAAAAACTTGTAACTCAATATCTGGCTGAAATGAATGATGTAAACCAGAAGTTAATAAAGCATTTGTTAAAATAAAAAAATAATAATAATATAAAATAAGAAGCATCTACTTAAAACCATTGGCAAGTAGTATGTAATAGGGATAAGCTAGAAGCAATTGCAGTTAGATCAGGGGTGAAACAAGGATGTCTGCTATCACCCTTCTTGTGCAATTTGGTTCTAGAAATGCTAGCTGTGCCAATAAGAGAAGAAAAAGTAATTAAAGGAATTGGGCTAGGCAAAGAAGAGACCAAGCTATCACTCTTTGCAGATGAGATGATGATATACATAGAGAATCCTAGAGAATCAAGTACAAAACTTCTTGAGATAATAAAGTAATTTAGCATAGTTGCAGGATATAAAATAAACCCACATAAACCCTCGGCTTCCCTATATATTTCTTCTTTTTTTTTTAATAAGCAGTTGGGGTTAAGTAACTTTCCCAAAGTTACATGGCAAGGTTTTTTGTGTAGGTATTAAAGTATATGAGGCAGGAACTGATCCTGGGTCCTCCAGACTCTGGGGCTGGCCCTCTTAATCACTGTGCCACCTAGGCACCCCTCCTATATATTTCTAATGAAATCCTCTGGCAAGAAATAGAAAGAGAAACTCCATTTAAAGTTACTGTAGATACTATAAAATATTTGGGAATCTACCTTCCAAAACAAACTCAGGAACTGTATGAATACAATTATGAGACACTTTTCACACAAATAATGTCAAATCTAAGTAACTGGAAAAACATTAGTTGCTTATGGCTAGATTGAGCTAATATAATAAAAATTATAATATTACCTAAATTAATTTACCTGTTCTGTGGCATACCAATAAATCTACTAAAAAATTATTTTATAGAGCTAGAAAAAATAGTAACAAAATTCATCTAGAAGAACAAAAGGTCCCAAATATCGAGGGAATTAATGAAAAGAAATGCTAGGGAAGGTAGCCTGGACATACCAGATTCTAAACTGTATTATAAAATAGCAGTCATCAAAACTTCTTTTTACTGGATGAAGAAAACACGGGTGGATCAGTGGAATAGAATAGGTACAGGAGACAGAGCAGTCAATAGCTATAATAATCTGTTTTACAAACTGAAAGACCTGCACTTATTTGACAAAAACTGCTTGGAAAACTGGAAAATAGTATGGGAGAAACAGGGCATAGACCAATGTCTTATGCCGTATACCAACATAAACTCTCAATGGGTGTAAGATCTAGATATAAAGGCTGAGACTGTAGGTAGTTTGGGAGAGCAAGGAATACTTTACCTGTCAGATTTATGGGGAAGGGAAGGATTTATGACCAAACAAGAAACAGAGAACATCACAAAATGCAAAATGGATAGTTTTAATTACACTAAATTGAAAAGGTTTTGCACAAATAGAGTTAATGTAACCAAGATTAGTAGGGAAGTGGGAAATTGGGAAAGAATTTTTACAACCAGTGTCTCTGATAAAGGCCTCATTTCTAAATTATACAGAGAACTGAATCAAATCTATAAGAATACAAGTCATTCCCCAATTGATAAATGGTCAAAGGATATGAACAGGAAGAAGTCAGAGGAAGAGATTAAAGATATCTATAAACATAGATATAGTAAAATTGGAACACTAATGCATTGTTAGTGGAGTTGTGAATTGATCCAAACATTCTGGAGAGCAATTTAGAACTATGCCCATAGGGCTATAAAAATGTACATATCCTTTGACCAAGCAATACCACTTCTAAGGCTATATCCTAAAGAGATCATACAAGTAGGAGGGAGATCCACTAGGACAACAATCTTTATATCAGCTCTTTTTGAGGTGACCAGCATAGGTGTGGCTGTGCTGAGACTAAAGTTCAGGGAGGAAGCAGTCCCAACAAGCCCCAAATCAACTGACCAGCAGGAGACCCTGAAGCCCAACAGGGTGGAGACAACAAACCCTAACACCAGAAACTCAAGTGCTGAACCTCCCTGAATTTCAGCTTAGGGGCTGGGAGGTGGAATCCTAAAGCATCCAGACCATCCCTCCCCTACATCCTATATATACTGTGAGCTTCAGAGTAACCTTGAGGCACCCAGAAAGACCTGGCCTTGGCCTGAGTCCAGACACCCAGAAGACACAGCACACCAAGCCAATAACCAGACCTCTACCTCCCAGCATAAGAAGCCTGGGACAGAGCCCTCTATACCCCAGAAGGAGAAATTTACTTTAAAGTCCAGGAAATAGGCAATCACAATGGGAAAGAAGTAAATTGGAAGAATGAAAATTATTAAATCCTTTTAGAGTGAGGGAGAAAAACCAAATTCACAAGAGGTCAGCATACCCAATTCTGAAACCTCAAAAGGGAATAGGAACTGGTCTCAAGTACAGAAAGAGGGACATTTCTAAGAGCTCATAAAGGGTTCTAAAAGTTAAATTAGAGAGGTAGGAGATTAATTATTTTTTTTAATTAAACAAATGCTCTATTAATTTCTGGTTTACATCATTGATTTCCACCAGATTATGAGTTACATTTCCCCCCATTTTTCCCTACCCACCACCCCAGAATAGCAGTCCCACTAGATATCCCCTCATCCAATCTGCTCTCTCCCATATCTTCTCCCATACCCCCTTCGACTTTGCCATTAGGGCAAGGTGAATTTCTGAGCCCCACTGCCTGGACATCTTATGAAACATTTAATTTTAAAACTTCGATTTTCAGATCCATTCCCTTTCTCCCTTGTCACCCACTCCCTCTGAGAAGATAAGCAATTCAGTATGTGTTGTACATGTATAGCTATGCAAAACATTACCATAGTAGATATATTGTAAAAGACTGCTTATATTTCCCTCCCACCCGTCTCACCTCCCACCTGGTCCATTCCCTACTTTGATCCTGTCCCTCTTTGATAGTGGGTACTTCCAACCTCCCCTCCCCCCAGAATACCCTCCCCTCCATCATCCCCCCTCTCATCCCCCTTTCCCCTACTCAGGAGAGTGAGTGAGGGTAAGATATTCCATTTAGTATGTATGTGATTCTCTCCTTGAGCCAACTTCAATGAGAATATGCTTTTGCCTTTTTGCCTTCCTGTTCTTCCCCTCCCCTGCAACTACTTCCCCTTGCCTCTTCTACATGAGATAGTTTACCCTACCCTGTCTCTCTCCATCTCCTCTTGCCACTTTCCTCTCTCACCTCTTGACTTCACCCCTTAAGAATCATCCCTTCCTTGGGGCGGCTAGGAGCTGCAGCTAGCAGAGCACCGGTCCCAGACCCAGAAGGACCTGAGCTTGGGTCTGGCCCCAGACACCCAACACACAAACAAAAACCCAGCCGTGGGACCCCGGGCAAGTCACCCAGCCCCAATTGCCCTCCAAAAAAAAAAGAATCATCCCTTCCCATCAAATTCAACCTGTGCCCTCTATCCATGTACACCTGTGAACATATGCCATGTACCCTTCTTCAATTATTTTTGTAATGAAAAAAGTTTCATCAAACACAGTTATTGTTTTTCCATGTAGGAATGTAAATAGTCCAACTTTGATAAGTTCCTTTTGATTTCTTTTCCTTGATTACCTTCTCAAGCATCTCTTGCTTCTTTCGTCTGAATGTCAAATTTTCTATTCAACTCTGGTTTTTTCCTCAAGAATGCTTAAAAGTCCTCTATTCCACTGAATGACCATATTTCCCCCTGAAACAAAATACTCAGTTTTGCTGGGTAGGTGACTCTTGGCTTCAATCCCAGCTCTTTTGCCCTCTGGTATATCATATTCCATACCCTTTGATCCCTCAGTGTAGAAGCTGCCAGGTCCTGGGCTGTTCTGATTGTGTTTCCACAATATTGAAATTGTTTCTTCCTGGCTGCTTGTAGTATTTTCTCCTTGATCTGGGAGTTCTGGAGCCTGGCTATAATATTCCTAGGAGTTTTCTTTTGGGGATCTTTTTCAGGATGTGATCGGTGGATTCTTTCAACCTCTATTTCCCCCACTGGGTCTAAAACATCAGGGCAATTTTCCTTGAGAATTTCTTTAAGGATGATTTCTAGGCTCTTTCTTTTATCATGGCTTTCAGGTAGTCCAATAATTTTTAAATTATCTCTCCTGGATCTATTTTCTAGGTCAATGGTTTTTCCCATGAGATATTTCACATTGCCTTCTATTCTTTCATTTGTTTGGATCTGTTTAATAGTATCTTGATTTCTCATAAAGTCACTAGTTTCCATTTGGTCCAGTCTAACTCTGAAGGAATGAATCTCCTCAGTGAACTTTTGAGATTCTTTTTCCATCTGGCAAATTCTACTTTTTAAGGCATTCTTCTCCTCATTGCCTTTCTGAGCCTCTTTTGCCATTTGAGTTAGTCTATTTTTTAAGGTGTTATTTTCCTCAGTCAGGCTGTTGACTGTCATTTCATACTTTTCTTGCATCTTTTTCATTTCTCTTCCCAAATTTTCCCTCACTTCTCTTATCTGCTTCTTAAGGTCCTCTATGGCCTGTAGCCAGCTTGTATTTTCATTTGGGGCTTTTGGTGCAGGAGTTCTGACCTCACAGTCCTCCTCCATGCTTTGAGCCTCTTTGCCCCTAAAATAGGAGTCCAATGTTGAACTTTTCTGTTTATTTTGTTTCATTTGCCTAGGCATATTGCCACTTAATTACTTGATTTTTGGGGCTTGTTGCCACAGTAGGACTCTGCCACCAGACAGGGGAGCTTCCACCCAAATGTGGGGTCTTCACAACTTCCGCCAGTTGGGTGGCCTCTGTAAAGCCTCCACCCACTCTGGCAAGTTGGATACCCACTCCAAACTTCCCCCCCAGACCACAATCCAGATCCAGGCAGTTCAAAGCAAGAGTGATTAACCCTCAGACTGATTGCTGGATCTCCCTACAGTTCACAGACCAGGAGCTAGAGCCACTACTGACACTGCAAAATGGCTTCTGTGCAGCTGTTTCTTCAGCAGCTTTTCGCCCCCAGGGGAGGAAGCCGACAAGTTCCCCAAATACTGGTCCCAAAGTCCATAGGGCACTAACCTCTCCCTTTGTCCTAGGCATATCTGTGCTGATAATTCCAGAATTATTGCTGGTGTTCTGGGGTCCCTCCAGCCGGCTGAAGGCCCAGCCACCATGGGGCTAAAACCGGGGACCTGGGCTTGGCTCTTCGTGCTGTGCTGTGGGTTCCCAGAGCACTGTGCTGCCTGCTCTCAGAGCACTGCGCTGGCCGCTCCCTGGAGGGCTGCTGGGCTGTCCTCAGCAGGATGTTAGCTTCTTTGTGTCGTTCTGTGGGTGCTGTGGCTCCAGAAGTTGTTCGGAGTCCCCTTTCACATTGTTTGAAATTTGTGTGGGGCAGAGCACCTTGGAAGTGCTGTTTCTACTCCGCCATCTTGGCTCCACCCCCCCAACTAATTGTTTTAAAATTACACTTGTCAAAATAGAAAAAAAAAGTTTTACTGAATAAAAGTTTTTTAAAAAGTAAAATTTATGAAATTGTAAAAGAGATGCAAAATGTAACGAGAAAAGAACTCCCTTAAAACAAAATCTGAACATATGGAAAAGGAACTTCAAAAATTCATAAGGAAAATAACTCACTAAAAATTAGAATTAGTCAATTTGAAGCTACTCACTCTATGACGCATCAAGAATAATTCAAACATAACCTAAAGAATGAAAAATTTTTTTTAAATGTAAAATATCTCATTGGAAAAATAACTGAGCCAGACAACAGCTCCAGAAGAGATAATCTAAGAATTCTCAGTTGATTGGAAAGCCATGACAAAGAAAAGGGCTTGGATAACTCCTTCCTAGTAATCATCAAGGAAAATTGCCCTGAGGTCCTAGAAACAGAATTGGAGTGTAAAATTGTTCTAGAAAGAATCCACTGGACAGCTTCTGAAAGAGGTCCCAAATTGAGAACTCCAAGAACTACTGTAGCCAAATTCCAGAACTATCTGATCAAGGAGAAAATACTACAGGCACTAAGAAAGGAACAATTCAAATATTGTGAAACTATAGTCAAGGTAGCACAGAACCTACCAGGTTGTACATAAAAAGATGGGAGGGATAGAAATATGTTATTTTCTAAGGTAAAAGAACTTGGACTACAAAGAAGGATCAAGTATACAGCAAAACAAAGCATAAACTTTCAGGTAACAGATGGCCATTCATTGAAATAAGGGACTTCCAGACCTTCCTGATGAAAAAGCATTCTTCCTGGTGTGGGTATAAATACCATATGATTCATAAGAGAAGTTTCTAGCACCACTTTGTGCATATTTGTCCAAAACATTGCTTTAATATTGGAATGAAGTGATCTTTAATGTTTGGTCAAATTCCCTTTCAACTCCATCTGCTCCTGGTGCCTTACTCTCCAGAAGCTCATTTCTGGCCTCTAATTTCTTTTTCTGCAATAGGCTTACTTAGAGGTTCTAGATCATCTTCTGTTAATCCCATGAGAATAAGGTTCCAGCTTTATCTGCCCTCAGTCCCACCTAATTCCAAGATGATTTATTTCTGTGTGATAATTGCTCCATTTCAGCTCTCCTTACCTAATTTTATGGGTTTTTTTTTACATAATGTTAATGTGCAACATGTTGTCCTTGTGGGGCAACTACTGGGGCTTTGTTCCTTTTCTTTTTTTTTAAACAAACTCTGACATTCAGCTCAGATACTTGGACACATATGATGCAAATTGTCATGAAAGCACACTTTGATCATACTGGATATTAAGCATGCCTTAGACAAACTGTGCATTTGGCCCATAATAGTGTTCTTATAGCCTATCATAGGTTTCCAGTGGTGCTTAGATCATGTGAATTCTCAATCCATTGACATAAACTATTTCCACCTCTCTGACAAATCAATTTAAATTTTTATTTTAGTTCATATAATGAAACAAGCATTTCTAGAACATAATGCAATAAAAAAGATGAATGGACATGAAAATCCACATCTCCTCTGGACAACTTCCTATGCCTTTCAAATTGAGAACAGAATTATCATGTCAAGGTCTTGTTTTTTCTTCCCCCCCCTCAGAGCTGACTGCCATTACACAGAAATAGGTAAGTATGTGGGTATGTGGGTGTGTGTACACAGTTTCAGACACACGGCTTTCAAATTTTCCCAATAATTTGTTTTGCCAAATAATGAATTCTTATCCCCAAATATGAAGTCTATATACTTCGTAAATACAAGGCTCTTTGGTGCTCTATGTACACACTGTTCCATGGATCTCTCTTTCTATTCCTTACCCAGCACCGGAGAGTTTGATCCTTATTGCCTTACAACAGAATAAAAAGATCTGGGACCAGTGAAACCTCCTTCCTCGACATTGTTTTTCATTATTTCCTTTGATATTCTTGACCTTCTTTTCCCAAAAAAATTTTATTACTTTTTCTAATTCAGCAAAACATAATCTTTCATCATTTCATTGGTATGGTATTTGATATATAAATCAGTTTAGATACAATTGTCATTTTTATTATATTGGACCTACCTACTGATGAATAATGAATAGTTCTCCAATTATTTAAATCTGATTTAATTTGTATATAAAAGGTTTATAATTTGGTCTATATGGTGGTGACATTCAAGGATGTGCTCGTGGACTTCACTAAGGAGGAATGGGGTCTCTTGTACCCTTCTCAGAAAGCATTGTACTAGGAGGTCATGCTGGAAAATATTCAGAACCTGCTCTCCTTGGGTAAGAGCCATTTCCTCTCTTTTCTTGATATTAATTGTCAGAACAAAATTTGCACAAGAGGCGGAGAATGGATCCTGGGAGTCCAACTGCCAAAACATATATAAATCAGTTTAGATACAATTGTCATTTTATTATATTAGTCCTACTTCCTGATGAACAATTAATAGTTCTCCAATCACTTATATCTGATTTGATTTGTATATGAGAATTTTATAATTTGGCTTACATAGTTTCTGCTTTTGTTTTGGCAAACTTAAAGAAAACACAGGCATAGTTTTAAGGAGTCAAGATAGTAAATCAGGTGTCAATTATGCTAACTAGGTGAGTAAGGATGGGATCAGGGAGGAGTTAAGGAGTGGTCAGTGCTTAAAGGACCATGCACTTTTAACATCAACTGCACAGGCATATTGCCCATTATTCACTGGGAAATAGCCCAAGGGGGGGCTACCTGGAGGTGTGGTTTTAGGCCTGACACATCACTAAAGTCAACCCTCGGTCATGGCCACTGAGGAGTGCCCAGTCTGCCACCCATCAATGTCATGTTTGCAAGATGGACATTGGGAACCAAGGCTAACAGAGATTCAGTATGGGTATAATTGGCTAAGGAGTTACCCTATAGATAGGGCACTGAAGGATTCATGGTTCAGCTGGCCACTCTAACTAAGGGAGATAACATTTGCCTAAGCTAAAATGTTTATAGAAGATTTAGTGAAGGATTCATTGGTAGCTTGTTATTGTTCCAAGCAGAGATTAACAGTTCATGAGTTGTTGCTGGGCAGAGTGCTGGCAGGGGGAAGAGGCAGAGTTAATGCTTTGAGACTGGGGAGGGGGGAAGTGTGATTTTACAGACTGCTTTTACAAATTGATTTTACAGACATAGATCCCAAAGCACCCCATTTACAAACTGATGTTACAGATTGATATTACAGACTGATGTTACATAGATTGATGTTACAAACATCTATATATCCCAAGTACCCCATCAGAGAGACTCCAGAATTCATCTAGCAGAGAGGCTCACCTGCTACCCAGAGTATCATCTGGCCAAATCACAAAACTCTTCCCAAAGTGAACCCCAAACAGAACCTCGAATCAGGGTATATATAGCCTTGTCCTGGGTCAGAGAATGCCATAACCCTCTTGACCCACTGCCCAATCACAAAGTAACAAAGTGTGGGCATTCCTGAAAAACAAGTTTCCCCCCAAGGTTCCAGGTGAGCACATTCAGCCTGTTAAGGGGCAGAGCATATTTTGAAATCAGATATTTTCAAATCAAATCAAGGAAGGTTCTCAGAGTCTCTCCAGCCTATCAAAGGGCCTAGGGGCAGAGAAGATCTTAAATTTCCATCTGCAAAACATAGGCCTCGATGCTTGCCAGGCTGAGCTGAGGAGGCTGAAGGTTCCCAGTGGGGCAGTCTTTCCCTTTCCTTCCAGGGCAGGAGGCTGGCCTATGGGAGATTTACAGAGGGTGAGGTTCCCCCTGGGGGTTACAAAGACCCTAGCCGTCCCCTCAGAGACTACAGCCTACAGGTAGTGTAAGTCTTGGAAAAGGAGGTAATCCCACCCTCTCCTGCTCCTTCTCCTCCCGAATTCTCCTTCAGAGGCAGAAGGGGCCTGGGATCCCAGGTGGGATGAGACCAGGCAGAGCCTCAATGGCTCCTGACTCAGAGCTCTCCCCGCAGCTGGTCCTCTTCCCCCTTGCACTCCATCTCCTCAACTAACACACACATTATCTAGACAACAGACTGACTGCTTGATGCAGGGAGGAGGGAAGCTCAGGAAGGTTGGGGGTGGGGAGGGCTCTGGGATGGAGCCACCAGGGAATGACCAGGGGAAGCCTGAGGCTGGGAGACCAAATCCAGTCTGGGATTCAGCCCCCTGGCAGAGGGCCTGAGGCCTCTGAAAGAAGAGGGGGAAGGGGGGCAGGAGGCCTGGGGAAGGGGAGCTCAGGTAAGGGCTGGAAGGAAGACATTTTAACCAAGCTCGTGGCAGGGAGCTCAGGGACACTGCAGTGACAGAAGGGCTCCAGGGGGAAACAGCCTGGGAAAGCAGGACTGTGTTCTGGAGTCTAACTAGGAGCTCCTCCTAACTAGGGAGGACTCTTGGCATGCTCTGGGGCAGCTTAGGTCTGGAATCCTTCAAGGGAGACCAGACTCAGGGAGCCAGTGCTGGGATCTGATAGGGAAGCAGCCCAGGGGCTGTGGGGCCAGGGGAGGGGGGCCAGGCAGGAGCTTTGGTTCCTGTGTCCAAAGTGGGGTCCTCAGGGCAGGCAGAACTTTCTGGTCTGTACAGGGGGCTTGGTCTGAAAGCAGAACAACTGAGTATCTAACTAAAAGCTGGGGGCAAGGAGATAGGATTCCTGGGGCCCAAGGGAATAAAGTTTAAATTTGGGGAAAAGGGACCCTATGCTAAGTCTGGGAAGGGAAACCCCACGCATTTGGCCTCACCTCCCCCAGCCCTGCCCTCCCTCACCTGTAAAGCTTTGGCCCCTGGGAAGAGCCCTCTCCTGCCCTAGACGCCTCCCAGGCCCCCAAACCCCACCCCAGGGCTCTATTGGACCTGGGCCTCTCCACCTAGGCTGGCCAGCTCTGACAGCTCCTCCTCCCCATCACTATCAGCTGACTCCTGACGTCAGAAGGTGGGAGGGGGAGAGCCAGGAAGAGGCAGCAAGCATGGAGGTTTCCCAGAAAGCCAGTGGTTTCCACCCAAACAGAGTTTAGCTTCAGAACGGAGTCTGTTCACCAAGTCAGTCTGTGGGGCTCTCAGGTGTCTGCTCATTTAAATTAGAATGGGGCTCCTGCAAAGTCTGGTCTCCAGAGGATTAGGGGGATGTTTGATCCTTACAGGATCCACCCTGCAGGGAAATACACTTAAAGTTTGCATTAAAGGTGCTGGTTTTAAGAGCTGAAAGAAGGAGCATTCAGAGCAACTGAGTCAGAATTACAGTCTGGGGGTTGCGAGCTAAGATGGCAGAGTGAAAGCAGGAACTTGGCCTGAGCTCTGACTCCAAACACCTCCAAAACCTGTAGAATATGACTAAACCAGTTTTAGAGCCGCAGAACCCAGAGTGACAGAGAGAAACACATGCCCAGCTGAAGGCAGCCCAGCAGGCTGACAGGAAGGGTCCATCCAGCACAGGAAGCTGGGTGCCCAGTGCAGTCCTACAGGAGCCCTGTGGTCTGGCCCCTGCCTCCCAGTGAGCCTTGGTAGCCTTGCCGCTCCTGGCCTGCAGACAGTAGGGGACCAAGCCACCATTCAGAGGGTAAGTGCTCTTGCTTGGACCTGCTTGGATCGGGATCATGGTCTGGGCTGGAGGTCCTGGGGTGAGAAACGCCAGTGTGCCAGAGCTTGTGGGGGCTGTGGAGAGGGCCCCCTCCTCAGCCCTCTGACAACAGCCCGGACAGCTGGGAGAACCCCAGGGATTCAGGATTCCCCTCTTCTCTAGCACCATACTGGGCTGGCAGGGATGCTTTCTCAAAGGGAAGCTTCCTGCAAAGGCTGGATGGTTTTGCTTTGCTGAGACACAGGTCACTCCCTTACAGAAGAGCCCCTGGGGTGGGCTGACCCTGTAAAACCAGGCTTTGCAATGCAGCCTGAACTGTGCTCACCCCCACCCCCAGCCTGCTTCATAGCAGCCCTGCCCCCACCCAGACTGCACTCTTGCAAACCTTCCTTCCTTCTCTCTCTTCTGGCCACGCGTGTAACTGCCTTTGTTCTTGCCTCCTGGAGGAGATTCATGGGAACAGATGGTGGCCTCTGGAGCCCAGGCACTGGGAGAAGGGCAAGGGGGTGGGGGGACTTCCTGGGGGGGGTGCCCTCTCTCAGGAGGAAGCAATACCCTCATCTCTGCTCCCCAGGCTTGGCACTGCTCTTTCCCACACACACACAGCCTCTGTTCCCGGTGCATGCCCTTCATTCCTCTCCCTTTCTAAGCCATGTTCTCCCTTAGTTCTATCTTTAGTAATTCTTACCCTAACTTAGCATGACCTTCACACACACACACAATACACACAGACACACATACACAAAAACACACACACAAGCCCACACACTCACACACACACAGAAAGAGAACACATACCCAGCCCATTAAATTTTACTTTGCAACAAGCTTTTCTCTCTGGGCAGGTGGGTGTTTAAAAGCAGTGGTTAAATTTGAATTTTTTGGACTTGCATTCCTTTGGGGACTAAGAGTGACCCCACCCAAGAAACCTGGACTCAGAGACTGACTGGCTGAAGCTGCTTTGGGCTTAGCAAGTGTGGAATTATTCATACTGGCAGGAATTTTATTCTAATTTCTCCTGTACTCTTTCTGGAAGTTTTTCTTATTTTAACACCACTCTGAATTACCCTGAATCTCCATAGATCATTGCTCAGAGGAGAGGGTGGAGTTTTTCCCAAATGGGGGAGAGCCAGACAAAAGGCTGGGAGCTGAGAGCTGGAGGGTCTTGTGAGTGAAACCCCCAGGAGGCCAGTGTCACTGGATGGAGGAGGAAATGTGGCGGAGAAAGGTGTAAGAAGATTGGAAGTGTGAGAGAGCCAAACTTTTCAGGGCTTTGAATGCCAAGAGGAGCATTTTATATTTGCTCCTGGAAAGAGTAGGTGGCCAGTGGAGTTTATTGATTGGGGGGGGGGGGGGGTGATGTGGTCAGACCTCGGATTTAGGGAAATGATATTGGAGCTGGACCAGAATGGTTAGACACTAGAGGTAGGCAGAGCCCCTCCCCAGGCAGCTATTGTGGTAGCCCAGGGTTAAGGTGATGCCCTTGGGATAAAAGCTGATTGAGAAACCGAAATCTGAATGATTCTAATTCATTATTTTGTAAGGCAGAAAGGGGCCTGAGTAAGTGGGGAGGGAAGCAGGCTACTCTGAGTCTTTGTCTTCTCCTCTGGCAGAGAAGAATAACTAAGATCTCTGGGGAGCCCTAAGTCTGATCCAGTCTGGGGCATGGCTGGTCTGGGATTGGATCCCCCAGCCCACGGGAAGAAAGGGTCTTTGCTGGAAGGCATCTCTGCATTATGGGGGGTGGGGCAGCTCTGACCCAAGGCCTCCTAAGGAACCCAGGCTGGGTTAAGGGAGCTTCAGCCCTCCTCAGACCTCACCCCCACCCACCTGGGCTGAGAGGAGGGGGGGCAGGGTGGAGCCAAGTTTAACCTGGCCTGGCTGGGAAGGCTGGGGACAGATACTAGGGTGCAGTCAGTTTCTCTCCTCATTTCCAGACCCAGAAGACCTCAAAGGATTGGGAGTCTTTGGTGAGAGAAAGTAAATCAGCCCCCACTTGTCCCCACTCCCCCACCTTGGTCTCTGGAGCCCCGCAGCTTCTCCCCTCTCCCCACCTTCTTGGGTAATTCACCATTCCTCAGGATCCTTTTAGCCTCCTCTCTTCCCTCTCTTCTCCTCCCAAGAGAGAAGTCTTAAGTCTCCTATCCCCTCCACCATGCTGGGAGGTCCCCTGGCAGAGGGGAGGAAGAGCTCTGCAGTTGGAATCAAGACTTCTCCTTCCCCATTTCACAAATGAGGAAACAGACTGAGAGGAGGGGAATGGCTGGGAAAACCAGGAGTGCTGAGGGCTGGGCATATCCTTGTGGGGAAGAAGATGAGTGTAGCAGGGGGAGAGCTGGGACACCAGGAGATTCTGCTGGGGAGGTTTGGAGTCTCAAAGCAAGCTAAGGGAGGGAGGGAGAGAAGTGGGACAGCAAGGGGGAGGGGGCTGACCAGACTGGTGGGTGGGGCCCTGGTGGAATTCTCTCCCTGGGGGAACTCTGGAAACGTGGGTGGAGGCCAGGGGAGAAGGGGGGTCAGTCTAGAAGGACAGCAGGGCTGGGCAGGCCTATGGGGATTGGGAAGACCCAGCCAGAGCAGGCAGGCAGGAAGGGGAAGCAGTAGGAGCTGAGATCTCTCTGCCTTGTTCTCTCACAGCAGACATCTCTGTGCCTTCTGGGAGCTCCCTCTGCACATGCAGGTGCCAGGTGGGTCTGAACAAGGGCCCCTCCCCACACCCCTCTTCTCCTGGCTGCCCTTTGCATCTGGCCTCATCTGCCCCCTGACTTTGCTGAGTGTCCTCCTGACACATGGCAAAGGTGGTGTCCCCGGGTTTACCATTGGGTCACAGCTGCCTGACCCACATTTCTCACCCTCAGTATCAGGTGGAGGCAGAGCTCTGGGTCTGAGGCCATTGAGGCACTGACTGGTCTCCTCCCATCTGGGCTCCCAAGTCCCTTCTGCCTCCTGGGTCCCTAAGGAGTATGGGGGAGGGACATGAGGCCAAATAAAAGGAGTTCTGGAGGGGCCATGTCCTCTTCCTGCTCAAAAGTTCACTCTCAGCCTGCCCCTCTTGCCTTCCTGCCCAGGTGGTGGAGTCTCTCCCCTGAGGGCAGGGCAGGACAGGGTCTTTATAAGGGCTGTGACAGCCCCCTCTCTGTCACTCCTGCATCCACCCTAAGGAGAAAAGGCAAAGTCAAATGTCTCTCACCCTGAGATTCTTCTCTCCCTCCAGCTCAGCTTTCTGAATATCAAAGCCTATGCCTAGGGGAGAGCATAGAATTAAGGAGAATGGCCCCTCAGGCCCAGAAACCCTCATCCCAGGTGAGTACAGTCCATCTCCAGACCTGACCATCATCAGCAAATGTGGGATCCAAGAGAACCTAGGAAGCTTTATCACCTTTTACAGAAGGGGAAACTGAGGCAATCAGAGATGAAGTGACTTGCCCAGGGTCACACAGCCAGCAAGCTGAGGCCTGATTGGACCTCAGGTCTTGCATCCAGGTCCCCTTCCAGGGTTTCAGATGAAGACCCCATGATCTTTAACCGAGTCCTGCAGGCACCCCAAAGGCTGGCCCACAGAGAACTGGAATGAAGGCTTAGTGAAGAAATGTTAAATTAGGAAAGCTTGTCATGTGCTGGAGGTGCTGGATGGTCCTTCCTGCCACCCTAGCTGAGCCCCAGGCAGTGACAGTGACTCCATTCCAGTGAGAAGGAATAAGAGCAGGGGCAGGATCTGACATGACCCTCCCTTTGGGTAGGATGCCTGAGGTCCTGTAGGCAGGCTTACACAGAAGTTTGGGCTAAGATCAGGTTAGGGGAGAGAGAGAGGACTTGGAGCAGAAAAATTGTTTATGTACAGTGATAGTTAGAAAGGTCTGTTACAAAGGGCTTTAGCATGGCCTCTTAGACCAGGCCAAAGAAAATGGCAGCTGGTTGATTAGTCTGGTCCTTATCAGCATTTGCTAAGCCCTTTGTTTCTTCTTAGACCGAATAACAGGACAGACATTGAGACTTGTGAGTTTTCTCCTAGAGATTGGAGGAAGGGAGGTACTGTAGGAGACACTGAGGACACTGGCCTCAGTACAGCCAGTATAGCATCCAATGGAGTCTGTCATGTTTTCTCAATAATTCACATTTAAAAACCATTGCGTACTTGCTAGGTGAAAACCTCAGTGGTAAGTGCTGGGGAATATGAGTGCTGAAGGTGTGAGTGTGCTTCCCAGGGTTAAAGGAGGAAAGAGATTGGGAAGGGGGGGAAATAAAGATGGCCAGAAAGTAGCAGCAGGGACAAAACAGTTGGGCCAGTTGAGAGGTCTCTCCATGAAGGGGAGCAGGGTCTCAAGGTGGGCTCTAGGGGGCTGAGTAAAGCAGGAATCATGGCCAGAAGGTGGCATCAAAGAAAAGGAAGAATAAAAGTTAAATTGTGTAAAGGGTTAAGGAGTAAGTAGTGGGCAGCAAGGTGGCCCAGTGGGCAGAGCACTGGGCTTGGGATCAGGGAGACTCATGTACTTGAGTCCAAATCTGGGCTCAGACCCTCAGCTGTGTGATCCTGCGTCCCCTAAGTCCCTTAACTCTGTCTACCTCAGTGCATCATTCTTGAAAGGAGTATGTGCAGGAAATGCAAACCACTCCTGTATCTTTGCTCAGAAAATCTCACATGGGGTCTAGAAAAGCCAGACCCCACTGCCACAAGTGAATACTGCTGTGTGCTGTGGCCTGGGGATTAAACAGAAAAGAAGAAAAACTGTTCTGTCCCCATAGAGATTACACTTTCAGACAACACACCAAAGGAAGAGATCTTGGGCAAAAGGCATTAGCACATGGTGGCAAAGTCAGTGAGACATTCCTAGTGCCCCAAGGTGCAAGTGTGGACGTGTGAGAGCTGCCCCTCTCGTTATGTGGAGGGTTGGAGTCCATGAGCTCAGCCCATGGTGGGGAAGAGAGAAATGGGAGGTGGGGTGATGGGGAAGGGAAGGGATGGGCAGGGGCTTCTGGTAAGGACAAGGTAGGGATGAGAGAGATGAAGAAAAGCATGGCCTCCTACAGTGACCACATTATGAGTGAATGGAATGCAATTAAGGAAGAGTCATGGCTTAGAACATCTAGTGAAAAGAAAAAAACGGTAAATTCTTGGGAACTTAAAAATCAGGGAAAGATTAAAAAATTGTTTTAAACACCGAATCATAATATTCTGCAAGATATATCAAATGCCAAGTTCCTTGGCTAAACACACGTTATTCATGTATAACATTGGGAACATGGATGAGTCCTCCCAGGCAGCAAAGGATTGGAAGAAGCGGCCACTTCCTGGGACAATCGCCATCAGTCTCCCTCTTCAATCCTTCTCTTCACTCCCTAACCTTCCCTGCAATGTCTTAACAATTGTAGCAGCATGTCACAATTTATTTTTCCTTTTTTACAATTTTTTGCATTTTTTTCAATTTTATTAAATTTATCTACTTTTAGTTTCTAACATTCAGTTCTGCAATCCCTTGAATTCCAGATCTTCTATGCCCTTCACTACACCCCCAAGGGTATTATGTAATCTGATATAGACTCTAAAAATACCTTCACATTAAGCATTACTCAGGTTATAAAGAAGAATTATCACCAATGATTGTGAACAATGAGAAAGAAGGAACAATACAAAACTAAACACAAAAGAGAGAGCAAGTAGTTTGCTTCAATCTGTACTCACATTCTGTAGTTCTTTTCACTGGATGAGGATATGCTTTCCATCGTGTGTCTTTTGGAGTCTGTAATTCTGTTCAAAGTTCTCCTGGTGCTTCTGTCCTCCCTCAGCATCAGTGTATATAAGTTGCTCCAGGTTATTGTGAAGTCCAACTGCTCCTCATTTCTTCTAGAACAATAGTATTCCATTACATTCATATACCACAACTTGATAAGCCATTCCCTAATTGGGAAGCATCCTCTCAATTTCCAATTCTTGGCCACCACAAAAAGAGTTGCTATAAATATTTTATTATTTGTGGATCCTTTTCCCATTTGTAGGATCTACTGCTGGGTCAAAAGGTATGCACCATTGTATAGCCCTTTGGGCATAGCTCCAAATTACTCTATAAAAAGGTTGGGTCAGTTCACAACTCCACCAACAAAGCATTAGTGTTCCAATTTTACCATATCTTGGCTAGCATTTATAACTTAACTATTTTGTCATATCAAATCTGACAGGTGTGATGTACATTTGCATTTCTCTCATCAGTAGTGGTATAGAGCAGTTTTTTATGTTTTAACCATAAAGATATCTGATATCTTTAATTTCTTGCTCAGAAAACTGCCTATTTATATCCTTTGATCATTTCTCAGCTGGGGAATGACTTGTATTCTTATAAATTTGACTCAGTTCTCTGTATATTTTAGAAATAAGGCCTTTATTAGACACACTGGTTGTAAAAATTCTTTCCCAATTTTCCACTTGCCTCCTAATCTTGGTTACGTTAACTTTATTTGTACAAGAATTGATAGTTTTCCTAATATTGAACCATCTTTGCATTCCTGGAATGCATCCTACCTATTCACAGTGTATTATTCTCATTATATGTTGCTGTAGTCTTGCTAATATTTTATTTAAAATTTTTGCATCTATATTCATGAGGGAAATTGGTCTATAATTTTCTTTCTCTGTTTTGTCTCTTCCCCATTTAGGTTTCATTACCATATTTGTGTCATAAAAAGAATTTGGTAGTACTCCTTCTTCTCCAGTTTTACTAAATAGTTTATAAAATATTTGAATTAATTGTTCTTTAAATGTTTGATGGAATTCTCTAGCAAATCCATCGGGCCCTGGAGATTTTTTCCTGGGGAGTTCATTGTTGGCTTGTTCAGTTTCTTTCTCTGAGATGGAGTTATTTAAGTATTCTACTTCCTCTTTAGTTAATCTTTATAATTTGTAAACATTCATCCATTTCAGTAAGATTAAGAAATTCGTGAGCATACATTTGGGCAAAATAATTCCTAATTATTGTTTTAATTTCCTCTGCATTGGAGGATATTTCACCATTTTCATTTTTATAACTGGTAATTTCTTTTCCTTTTTTTTTAAATCAACTTGCCTAAAGGTCTGTCACTTTTTTTTCCATATAACCAACTCTTAGGTTTATTTATTATTTCAATCATTTTCTTAATTTCAATTTTATTAATCTTTCCTTTGGTTTTCAGTATTTATAGTTTAGTATTTAATTGGGGATTTACAATTTTTCCTTTTCCCAGCTTTTTCAGTTGCTTGCCCAATTTATTGATCTCCATTTTCTCTATTTTATTCACATATATATGTATTCAGAGATGTAAAACTTGCCCTAAGAATTCCTTTTGCTGCATCCCACAAGTTTTGTTATGTTGTCTCATTATTGTCATTCTCTTGAATTAAATTACTGATTGCTTCTATGATTTCTTGCTTGACCCACTCATTCTTTAGGACTAAATTATTTAGTTTTCAAATTAGTTTTTAGTGTATCTTTCCATGACCCTTTATAACATTTAATTTTGATTGCATTGTGATCTGAAAAGGATGCATTTAGCATTTCTGCCTTTCTGCACTGGATTATAATCTTTTTATACCCTAGTATGAGGTCTCTTTTTGTGTGTATGCCATGTACTGCTGAGAAGAAGGTATATTCCTTCTTATCCACCTTCAGTTTTCTCCAGAGGTCTATCATATCTACCTTCTCTAACATTCTATTCTCCTCCTTAACTTCTTTCTTGTTTGTTTGGAGTTTAGATTTATCAAGTTCAGAGAGGGGGAGATTGAGGTTTCCCCTAGGATAGTTTCCCTATATATTTGTCCCTCTAACTCCCTTAGGTACTTCTCTAGGAATGTGGGTGCTCAACCACTTGGTGCATATATGTTTAGTAATGATATTGCTTCTTGTCAATAGTGCCTTTTAGCAGGATATAGTTTCCTTCCATAACTCTTTTAGTTGAATCTAATTTTGCTTTTCCTTTTTCTGAGATAAGAATTGCTACCCTTGCTTTTTTTTACTTTAGCTGAAGCATGATAGGTTCTATTCTAGCCTTTTACCTTTACCCTATGTGTATCCCCCTGTTTCAAATGTGTATCTTGTAGACAGCATAATGTAGGATGATGGTTTTTATCCATTCTGCTATCCACCTCCATTTTATGGGGGAGTTCATCCCATTCACATTCAGTGTCTTTCCCTCCATCCTGTTCCCTCCCCTGTTTATGCTTTTATTTCTCCCTTCACCTCCTAAAGAGTTTTCCTTTGGACCACCAGCGCCCTCAGTATTCTCCCTGTCATCTGCCATCCATTTTCTTACCTTTCCACCTTAATACTTCCTCCCTCCCTTATTAGAATCCCCTCTTTTCTTTCCCCTTTCCCCT
>WOXC01000641.1:0-46064 GCA_011680675.1 Gymnobelideus leadbeateri | reverse complement strand
GCTTATGATATTTTGATATTAGATTGAGAGGGTTTACTGCAGGAATGCAGAGCTCAATATATACTCTGTGCTTTGCCTTTCCAATGATAGGCCATCAGAGGCCATGAGGGAAATGCCTGAATACCTTCAACCTTTACATCCATTTGATTTTGTTATCAATTTCGGAGTTTGAAGAGAACTGAAATGTCTCTTTCTTGCTGGCAAAATGCATTTGTTTAATAAACATTGGTCGCTGTGGAAGGCTCAAAGATGTCATGACTGTCAATGTGGTTGTCAGCATTTAGAGTTATTTTTCCAACCACAATATTAAATTTACACTATCGGTCTATACACTTACACTCCTTTTCCTGCCTCCCTTGTGACCAATAGCTTGGGTCTGTAAAAGAATTTGTCAGTGTTAAAGTTTTAGCTTTAGGACAGAGTCAGAGTTCTTAACTTTATATCATGGATCCCTTTGCCAGCCTGAAGAAGCCTCATGATCCCTTATCAGAATGTTTTAACATTCATAAAATAAAATATATAGTATTTCAAGGAAACAAATTACATCAAAATATAATATTTTTTAAAAATATAGTATTTTGGTAAAATATTATAAAATAAAAATAAAGTTATAAAATAAAAAGTTATTATAAAATATAAAACCTCCTTTTTCCTTCCTGTTAAAATCAAGTTCTATTAAAAACCCCAGGAATTGAGCAGGTTTAGCTGACTACATGGGGATCTTGGAAGGGATGGATTCTATGTTATGACCCCTGGCTATATTAGCACTTGACTGAGAATCTACAAACTTGAGGTTGTTTTTTGTTAAGATAGATTTTTGGGGGCGGCTAGGTGGCGCAGTGAGTAGAGTGTCGGCCCTGGAGTCAGAAGGACCTGAGTTCGGATCTGGCCTCAGACACTTAAGGCACACACAAACAAAAACCTAGCCGTGTGACCTTGGGCAAGTTACTTAACCCCAATTGCCCTCCCCCCCCCAAAAAAAGATAGATTTTGGAGAAAAGACAGAATCTCTCATCTAGGGTTCCTTCAGGTCAAGAAGGTTTCTTTCTATTTGTTTTTAAAGCAGGATAATTAGCAAAAATCTTTGGTACTATAATAGTAGGCACTCACTCCATAGGCAGTTTCTTGTTTCTGTTAATCATTTCCCTAAAGAAGGGGGGAATCTGTCATGTCTGCTTCTTATTCTAGTGAATTCAATATACATTAATTACTACTACTACTAAGTATGATAAACTGTAGGGATGCAAATATGGAAAAAATGACACAATTCTGACCCCCAAGGAGCTTACAGTCCCAAAGGTAGACAAACCATGTGTGCAAATACTTATGATACAAGGCTGGATCTGCTATGTAGTGAGGATAAATCCAGATCAAGTGCTTCAAGAAATCTGAATAGGGAGAGACCATTTTATATGAGGCTATGTGGAAAGTTTGGGGGAGGGAGAAGGAGAGGAGAACAGATAACAAGAAAGACTTCATGGAGAAGAAAACACCTAAACTGGGACTTGTGGGAAAAGAAGGATTTCCAATAGGCAAAGATGTAGGGGGGTGCGGAGAAGGAGTGTGTTAGGTACAGGGAATATGTAATGACCTATATGACTACAGAGAGGCAGGAGGAGGCAGTCCAATTTGATTGGAATATAGACTATATAGAATAATCTGGTGGGAACCAAGTTGCAGAGCCATTTGGATATGGTTTATCAGACTAGTGCTGGTACCAGATCACACCAGAGGAGGCTAATGTGAATAGCTTCTTCTCTAGTTCTCCCCAAAGGGGACCTAGCCATTCTTTTGTTCCAATAAGCTTGCTAATGATTGAAAAACATTTTTTGTGGCTTTAGCAAGATGCTCAGACTGCTTACTCAGGGAATCATGAAAGAGTTACTCATTGTTCTTATGATGGATATATTATTTAATATTTGCCACTGACTCATCAAAATAAAATGGTTTGATAGTTAATGGGACAACAATAGGCCTAATGACCACAATCCCTTTTCAGTTTTCATAGAGACAATAAGGGAAAGGAAAGGAAGGAGAGATTATACATAGCTACAGAAATGAATTTTCTTAGAGCAAGACTCTAGCATAGAATAAAAAAGCTGAAAGAAATTTCCTTTTGATTTATATGTACTTAAATCTGGGACCATATATGCTGTTTACCTTATTCTAAGTCATCAGGTATAGAGGTAGAAGGGAAGAGAATATCCATTTGTATAGTACTCATTAAGTACCAGGCACTGTGCCAAGTGCTTTCTTTCATGTGTTATACACATGTATACACACATGCATATATTACATACATGCACAAACATACATATACCACAGATAGACATACACAAAAAAGACTATGATCCTAATTATGGCCAGAGACTGAGCCAAATGTTTACCCAAGTTTGATAATAAATGTAGATGTTCAGGAATATTTATCTATTAAATATGAAATAAATTAGATATTTATGGGACTTTCAGAAAAAAATGTTTGACATCATATAAGCTCACATTTGTTTGTAATAAACAGAATAAATAAAAAAGCCCATCTGACAACCTTCCAAAAATGTAAAGTATCAGAAGAAACTCTAAATGGGGTCAATAATTTAGAGCTGGAAAGAACTCTTTAAGATGAAGAATATGAGGGCCAGAGAGGTAAACTGATTTGTGTAAGATGGAACAGGTGGTAAGTGGCAAAATAAGGATTTGAATACAGGCTTACTGAGTTTGGATCTGGCACTCATTCCAGCACACCACTGTGTCATGTTACTACATAAACATATAATCAACCCTAGGATTCTAAAGATGTGCATAGAATGATTATAAGTAGCTAGGTAGAATTTATGTGGGTGACTTCCTGGAATAGCTTACATGATTTTTGATGGTGAGAAGGTAGGATGTCCTTTCCACCTCCCAAAGGTCTTCATGACTTTTGCTATGGATTACTCCCCTGATCTGTTGGAAGTAAGTTCATAGGTTGGCTTCTTCATAGATAATTGAGTTACTCAAGCCTTCCCCCCCGCCCCCTCCTTCAGATTTTTCCGAAGTCTTACTTGAGCAATAAGACTTGGTCTTCAAGTAGCCCTTGAAGACCAGGTAAGATCAGAACTTAGGACTCTGACCTGCAATCTTGTCCTTTCACCTCTTTCTTCTGTGCCTTTCTATAGGCTGTCTGCTTCTCATGACTGGCATTTTATCTCTCCTCACTTCCACCTCTTATAGGTCCTAGATGTCTTCTAGGCTTAGTTATAGATGCTACCTTCTTCTGGAGGCTTTTCCTAATGCCCTTAGCTGTTACCACTGTGCCCCACAGCTCCTTGCTTTCACCTCCTAAATCACTTTGTGTTTATTTTATATCAATCTTGTACTCACTTATCTGTTAACATGTTCTATTTTCTCTTTTGAATACGTCATTCATTCAGTCAACAAATACTCATTAAATGCCTTTTATGTCCCAGGTACTGTACTAAGAGCTGGGAATAACAAGAAAGGCAAAAATAGTCCTTGAGTTCAAGGAGCTCACAGTCTAATGAAAGGAGAATACATGCAAAAAACTACATATAAACAAGCTATATTGAAGATAATGTGGAGATAATTAACAGAGGTAGACAATGTTTAAATTTTATATATTTATCATTTATATCCCCAGAGTATCATATTTATCATATGTCCCAAGAATACTTAAATGTTCATTGATAGATTGAACATGGAGGACTCAATCAATCAACCAGTTTCAGGGTAGCGTCACAGGGCTATGTCCCAATACATCGAGTAGCTTGCCTAGACACATGTTCTCACTTCTTGGAACAGATCTAGCCTTTGAAGGCCAGGTGAGACCAGAACTTAGGACTCTGTCCTAGAATTCCCAGGCCTGGTCTTGTCCTGGCATTTATCCTTAGGGACTGCTCAAGGACTGAATCAGCCTTTGCAGGTGTGATACTTTCTGTTTTCCCACTGTCTACATAGCTTTTCCCGAATAGGCAAATCATGTCAGCTTTGACCCATTATTTCTTAGGAATCCCAAGCCTTGCTGGCTGAGGTTGAGGCCTGAAGCCAAAGTGGCAGACACACACACACACACACACACACACACACACACACACACACACACACACACACACACACACCTGTTTTCATACAAGTCCTAGGGATCATAAAATGATTTCCCCTCAAATTTAATGCTTACTCTTTTTTCACCCCAATTCCTTTAGGAGCAATTTTCTCATCTGCAAAAAGACAGTTTGTACTAATTGATCTCCAAGGACCCCATCTAGCTATGATGCATTTCATGATTCTATAAATTTTGTTTTTTTGCTCTGAACATTCTTAAGCCTCTGCTAAAAGGGCTTTTATTAGTGATATCAAGGCAAAGCAAGTCAGTTTTATCAAGCTATTGTACTTCTGGGCTATAATTCCTAAACAAGACATGGTCCCAGAATCTGGAGACAAAGACAAAACAGTGTCACCCTCTGAAATGGAAGCTATTTTGAATGTTTCATAGACAAACTTAATTTATCTGGAGAAACAATCCATACTATAAGGGGGTTTGTAAATGGACTGTGGATGATTCTAAGGTAACTCTGGATTTTATGCCTTGTTCATGTAGACATAAATCTAAAGTCTAACTAACAGCTTATTTTAACATTTTCTAGCTAATGACATAAGAAAAGGGGGTCTGCACTGAGTCTAGAAAAAGGAAGGCAAAAAATTTAACATTTAACACTCTATAAATATATCCTCTGATTTGAAAGGTGTATTCTATAGTAGAATAAGGATAATGCTCAAACTCTACCACAGTGTTGATGGAACATCCCATAAGCTAATCCATTTCTCTTTGCCATGATTCCATTTTCCTCAAACAATTCTATGATGGATAATTCAATATTTGGATACTAGGGAAGGAACTAATCTGTATAATGATGGAAACAAATTTGTTCAGTTATTTCACTCATGTCTGACTCTTTGTGATCTCATTGGGAAGGTAAGATGGTAAAGATATTGGAGTGGTTTGCCATTTCCTTTTCCAGTTCATTTTACAGATAAGGAAACTGAGGCAAGTGGGGTTAAGTAACTTGCCCAGGGAAATACAGCTAGTAAAAATGTAGATCAGAGACAAATATCTGTTCTTTAAAAAGCTATATCCTTATTATAAATTAATAAATTGTTTTTCTGGTTTAGAAGTCATGGGACCATAGATTTAGAGCTAAAGTAGGACTCAAAAGTAAGTTCATAGGATCATAGCTTTAGTGTTGGAAAGGACCTTAGCGTCCAAAGCTCTTCACTGAAGAGGATGAAGCTGAGATCTATAAAGATTAACTGACTTGTCTGAGTCTGAATACTAGAAGAGCTGGTTTTGAAGCCCAAGCTCTCTGATGAAAACTCCAGGGTTCTTTCTACTGTACTATACTGCACATTGATAATATTATTAATATTAATTAGTTCTGCAGAGCCTGATTGTCACTCTATGGAATGACAAAAATAGACTTCCTGAGCCTGCAGAGTGGAGAATTAATTAATTAAATCCTTATTCTGAGGGGATGCTATCAAGCTGCTGCTAGCAGCCAGCTAACCTCTCACCCCTAATCAACTCATTAAAAAATTCCAGAAGCTTCTAGTATAGCCCCCTTTGGTTGCCCATGGCTGTGCCAAGACTTGCCCTTCAAGTTTGGTTCAGTTCAATTCATCAAATCTTTTATTAATTGTTTATTATCTGCAAGGCAAATGCTAGGTACTGGGGATTGTGGGGGGGAGGGAGGGAATAAGAAGGGATCTGTACTTGTCCAAGTATGCAGTCTTTCTACAACTATTCTGTAATTTAGTTTTAAAGATTTCCTTGATGAATGGAGAAGTTGAGTGTTTTCTCTAAGATCACACAGCTGCTGTGTGTCAGAGGTGGTACTTGAATGGAGGTCTTCCTGACCATCAGGACCTCTTTATCTATTATGTTATAAGGAATATGAAGGCACTGAGAATATAAAGACAAAAAAGAAAAGAGTTCCTGCCCTCAAGAAGCTTAGATTCTCCTTGAGTAAGTTGCTATTGCTGCTGCTGTTACCATCCTTCTGACTCCTTGGAGTGAAGCCCAGAATGGTCAGGTTAGTTTGGGCCCATGACAGGGTTATCGGATAAGCTCCAACCCCAAAGTCTATAAGTCTGACACTCATATTTGAGCCAAAACAAAACAGAATTCGATCCTGCACCAGAAATCTTACTTGCTTCTGCCCTGTTCACCATCTTGCCTGTCTGGTTCTGCTTAGAGTAGCATAACATGATATATATTCCAGAGGCGGCATCATCTCCTATGATCCAACTGGTCAGATTCCAGAGGTTACATAACTAATATGTGGCAGTATCAGGTTTATAACAAAGCCGATAACTCATAACCCACAGCCACTCACCTGTGCCAAAAACATCTTGAGAGATCTTGTTTTTCATTATAAGCCAAACTATAATGGGTAAGAATTCTGCAGAGTCAAACTAACACATATTTTATTCAGATGCAGGTTCCATATAATCTGCAATTCATTAAAAAATCCATCCACTAATCCCTGCCTTCCTGACAGAGCATCCATTGTACATTGAGGCTGTTAGAAGGTGCTGGAAACAAAATGCATCACAAGACCTCCAGAAAGGTGGGAAAGATAAACCCTTCCTAGGATAAGAAGAGGATCTCCAAGCTGCTGAATTGACAAGCAGAAATCAGACTTAAGAGTTGTGCAACCTTACCAAATATGGACAAAAGGAGATAAAGTGCCAAATGTATGAAGAGGCAGAAAGTGAAAAACAAATTCCAACAAGTAACTGAAGAATGTATGTGAAAGGCTATATAGGGTCCTATCAGAGATCAGCAAAGCAGGCAAGATGGCCTCAAGCCCAGTGGACCCTCTGAAATACATGAATATGTATGCATCGGGAGAGGTTCAGGGTTTACACATCTTCTTAAGGGCAAGGGATATCCACGATGAAAAAAATTGCAGAAAGGTGACTGGTTTCCCTTCATTACCTTGGGCACTTGTCACCTAGGGTTTAGTCAGTCCCCAGTATGGATTAGTAATATGGTGAAGTGGAAAAGGAAAGAAGAGATAATTAGGAAAGTATTTTGTTCAGTCCTGGTCTTGAGTAATTCAGGAAATTTGGCATTGCCTAAGGTTTTTCTCAGTGAGTCAGTCAGTTAGTCAACAAGCATTTATTAAATATAACTATGCCCTGGGGACTGCATGATATGATTAGGATACAAAGAAAGGCAAATCAGTCCCTGCCCTCAAGGAGTTCATATTCTAACGGTAGAGATAAATAAGAAAATAGTTAAGTAGAAACAGAATATATACAAAGTATTTGGAAGGGAGGGCAATAGGATATGGGGGATCTGGAAGTGTTCTGAATAGGGGGAATTAATGATAATAATTCAATTCAATACAGTTTAACAAATATTTATTAAGTGACTGCTATATGAAAAACATGCATGCTAGGTGCTGGGATCACAGATAAATTTTTTTTAAAGAAATAGTTTCTCCTCTCAACGAGTTCATATTTTACTTGGGAAATATGACATTTAGACAAATAAATAAATGCAAGGTAATTTGTTGAGGATTGTTGTTGTTTGGCCTTCATTCTTAAAGAGGACCAAAATGACACCATGACATCAGGGTCAATGTACAGTGTGTCTGCTGTGGCTGGTCAAACCAATATGAGCTCAGAAGGCTCTACCACAAGGTTGAGAATAAATAATCTGTATGAATATTCAGAATAGATGGGTCTCTAAATTTGCACATCTTGCATAGCTTTTGAGCTACTTTTTTTTGTTGTTGTTGTTCATAGAAAACAGTACCTTCTTGATGCAGGCACACCATGCTGGATGGTCCTGTGCCAGTGTTTCCCATGCCTCATAATTGATATCAAAGCTCTTCAGAGAGACTTTGACAGTGTCTTTGTATGTTTCTTCTGACCTCTATATGAGCTCCTTTTGTGAGTTCTCTGAAGAATTTCTTTTAGGCAAAAGTACATTTGGCATTAGAACCATTCAAACCAGATGACCAGTCCATCAGAATTGCCCTCTATGCAGTAGAGTTTGAATGTTTGGTGGTTCAGCTTGAGAAAGAACCTTGGCATCTCATTACCTTATATTTCCACATGATCTAAATCTTCCTAAGACAACTCAAATGGAAGAGATTCAATTTTCTGTCATGGTCCTGGAAGACTGTCCAGGTTTCATAGGCATATGACAATGAGGTCAGCACAATGGCTCTGTGTCAGACCATCAGTTTGATAGGCAGCCTGATACCTCTTCTCTTCCACACTTTCCTTTAGAGCCTCCCAAATACTGAATTAGCTTTGATAATGCATGCCTCAACCCCATCATCTATGTGTACATCCCTGGAAAGCATACTATTAAGGTAAATGAACTCATCCAGAGCATTCAAAATTTTTTCCATTTGTTGAGGATAAAGCACTAATGATAAGGGACCTGGTAACAACCAAGGGGTAAAAATCATTGACTAGAGCTAGGGTAGAAACACTGCATTTAATAAGAATGACTTTCCGTTTTACCCAAAAAAGTTTTCACCCTGAAAACATTTGGTGCTTTTAGAAACTTTTGAAAAAGGATAAACATTTGAGTTGAAATTTATGCAATTTAACGCAAATTATTGGAAACCACAGTGAGTTCAAAAGTCATTCCTCAGCACACTATAAATTTGCAATAATTCTGAGTCCAATTGTTTGAACTTTTGGGGGAATTTCCACAGGCCAGGCTGAAATATTTATCAATAGATGAAAAGGCTAATTAAGAAAATTAATGATATGAAAAGGATGTGGGAGGATTTAAAGCTATATAAGAGAGACCACTTTAGGATCATAGGGAGCTAGAAGAGATGTCAGAGATCACCTAGTTCAGACCATTTATTTTACAGATAAGGAAGCTGAGGCTCAGGGGGCAATGACTTGACCTAGGAAGAAAGGTATTTGAACTTAGCTCCTCCATTATACTACAATATCTAGTAGCAGTATTTTATAATTCAATTTCCCCTATCACAACCTGCTAGGTGTCAGGCATTGTATATACATAAAAATAATATGCTCATTGTGGGGAGAAAATGGAAAGGCATTTAGTGCTTATTGCTTGCTCAGGACTGAGCAAAGAGGTGGAGACAAATACAAGCAAGCAAGATAATTCCTGCCCACAACTAGCTGTAACCACAAGCAAGGTGAGATTTTTGTTTTCATTTTGGAGTTTAGTTTCCCAGGCTCAGGCTAAATTGTAAACATCTGAAGGATCGATAGACTTTGAACCCTGGTAATTCACAGTTGTGCTGAATCAAGTAGGTTGCCGCCTGACTCTAAGCCAATCAGTGGTTGAGCCTTTGTTATGTATTCTGGGAGTTTGGCATTTTGCTTTGGGCGTCTGCTTATGAAAAGGGTCTTGATTTTCTGGTCAAGATTCTGAGTAGTTGTTATGTTCAGAGCCTCCAGACTGCTTAGACATCTTTTCTTCCTCCATTCAGTGATGTATATAAAGTATTTAGCAATATTGCTATATTTAGATAGTTGGAGCCCTGTCTTTTGGTCTCTGTGTTAATTTCTCTGCTTGTATTTTCTCCAAGGTCAGGGTGCTGACCTTTCCCCTGAACTAGTGAATGTAATTAAAAGTAGGATTGCTAACTTCTTTTTGAGCAGTCTTTCCTTTAAAAGCAGATCAAAGAACCTGTGCTAGCAGGCCATCCTGCATGTGTGCTAGGGTACTTGCTATTACACTTGCTTACATTCAAATAGGGGAAGACAACACATTAGGGGGGACTGGAAGCTGTTGAGGAGAGCCAAGATGAAGATGATGAGGGGTAGGCAAAAAGCTTAGGAAGGAAGGCCTGTTTCTGGACAAGATAAGATGAAAGCCTACCTATCATCTACATCACTCTTAAATATAAAGTTAGCCTCTACTTGTCAAGACATTCTGATAACCCTTGTTTGAAGCATTTGCATTAATCTATGAAATAAAAAGAATGGACGTTTTATAGTGGCTGCTTTATAAATGCTTCCTTGGTTGATGAATTCTGTAACTGAGACTGGTCTCTTCAGATTTTACTACACTATGAACTACTTTTATTACATTTGTTTTTCTTTATTTTTATTATATATGACCAGATTCATGATTGTCTTTTGAAAAACAGACATTAACAAGAGTTGAGCTAAATTTGGAGAAGGGAATATTCTTTTCAATTCTGAATTTAATAAATACCCTCAGAAATCCATAATAGAGAATTGTAAATGAAAATGTAAATGTCTGTTATGTGCAGCTTTCCTTTTTAAAAAGGGAGAGGGAGCAGTGGAGGATCCACTGGCACAGATACTGTGCTAAACAATTTACAAATGTTATTTTAGTCTCACTTCACCCCTGGAAAGTGGGTGCTTTTATTATCCCCATCTTACAGTTGAGGAAACTGAGGCAGACAGCGGTTAAGTGATTCATTGAGGGTCACAAAGCTAATAACTGAGTCTGGATTTGAACTCAGGTATTCCTGACTGCAGACCTAGAACTCTATATACTCTCCTGCTTATCCTTCCTTCTGAATCTCCTTCAGTTCTTTTTTTCTGCATTAAAAAACAAAACAAAACATGTTTCAATGACTCTTCTTTCTATTTCTTTGATGACCCTATTGCTAACCCCACTCTTCTTCCTTCCCAAAACAAATACAGGAATTTGTCATGTCCAAAAATGTATGTGTCATTCTGCGTCTTGGGTTCATTACTCTACCATTTTTCTGGAAAGGGAAATTTTCTGTAAAAAATGACATTTTAAAAGCACAAAGACTAATTTTTAAAAAGGTAAGTAAACATTTTCTTTTCTTTACAGAGATCAAATTCCTAGTGTGAAACAAATTACATTCCCCAATTCCAAAAGTATGTGACCAAATGAAGAATAAAAAGCAGACTAACTGTGCTTATAAAGTTAAGTGAACCAATGTGTTTATTCTTAATTAAGGTCTAGCAATATTCCTACAAACATGAGTTTCTTTGCTTTTTTTTAATTAATAAAGAACAGTGGCAGGGAGTACTTTACACTTCCAGGGTATAAAGTACTCCTTGCTGCTGTTAGAAAAAGGAAAAGAATTCCCAAGTAACACTATAGAAAAATATCACTTAATGAAGTTCAGTCTTTTTTCCAGTTGTATAAACCATGGAAATTTCAAGTTTTTCTCCCACATTTCTTCTGGGATTAGGTATTTATAATTTCCTTCCAATTTTGAATTTTCATTTGTCCAACAGAATACACAAAAATATGGAACACTGGCATCTGTAAACCGAATTTTAAAAAATGTTATTTTTTAAATACCAAGGAAAGCATTTCCATACACACAACAGAAAACAGAAGATTCTATATCAAATACCAAATCTCCATTTCACACCAAATGCTTACACACACACACACACACACACACACACACACACACACACAATTCTATACACTACTTTCAAAACTATCATACTCATCTTTGCATCCTTCTGTAAAATATTCAAATGTTACAACCTCCCTCCCCCCACCTCTATCACTTTTTGGTATCAATATTGCTCACTTGATCCTCCTTCCTATCCATCTTCCCCAACCTTCACTCCCCACTTACCAAGAGGTGGGAAAATACTTGTAATAAGTAAACTTGGAAAACAAATAAAAATTATGCAAAATTATAGGTCTCTGTACCTTATGTTCATCACCTCTCTGCCAGGAGGTGGGTCACATGAGCATCACAGGACTTCTGGAGATATGGTTGCTCATTATTTTGATCAGAGTTTTTGTCTTTCAAAGTTGTTTTTCTTTACAATATCATTGTCCTTGTATAAATTGTTCTCCTGGTTTTGCTCACTTCACTCTGGGTTGTTCATGTTACCCAAGATTAACTTGGGTAATCACCTTTCTCTTATTTCTTGTATGGTAAAATTATTGTTACATTCATTTACAATTTGTTTAGTTGCTTCACCAATTGTCTAAGAGACTCTAAGATACTCCCTTAGATTACAGTTCTTTTTTCTCCTTTTTCTTCCTCTTGTTTTCTTCCTGCTTGTTTCCCTGTTTACCAATATGTGTTTTTGTATGTTTGTTTGACCTTCCTTTGTCATTTTCAGATAAATGAGATTTATCTGATGTCTACTCCACCCACCCTTTCTTCCATATTTGCATAGTCTCACTCATCTCGATTATGAAAAGTATAAAACTATGCATCTCTTCCTCCTTTCTATACTAATTTGTTCCTGCCCTTGTCTTTCCTTCTTTTTCTCCTCTTCAAACACTCAGAACAAAACCAATTCCCTCTCTATTTCTATTTAACTCCCTCAATACCATTTGAAGATATTAGAGATTCTGAAGGGAAACATTTCTTCATCCACTATTAGAATGTTAGCACTACATCATTATATAACTTCTTCCAATTGCTCAAATTTATCTTTCTGAGTTTATCTGGACTTCTTGTGTATCTGCTTCAAAGTTCCTGCTTAGCTCTGTTGTTTTCAACAAATTTCTCTATTTTGGTAAAAGAAACTCTTTATTAACTCAGATAATCTCATCACCAGGAAACTCATCTCATGGAAATTACTTCAGCTTTGCTACTAACACCTCATCAGTATCCTCAGCTGTTTCTCCCTCTCTGATTGGAGGGTTTTAGGGCAGAGCAAAAAATAATTCCTCCTATAGCTTCATTCTGGCACTACACCCCCTCCCACTTTTCCCTTTTCACCTTCTTTCTGCATATTTTCTTCTTTAGTAGAAAGAAGTCACTGTAGTTTATCATTGTATTTGTTAATCTGAGAATTTAAGGATTTTGCTCTGACTCTGAGAGGTCTGTTTAGGCAACCATCTTTGACACTAAACCCTTTTGTTTTTATTTTACCAAAAACTTGACCATATTACACTCATACTGTGGGCTTCTGTAGTATTTATAATTTAAATTATATTTACATTTAGATATAGAAATATATTTATATTGTATTATATATGTCATATATAATTTAAATTATATTTATAATTTTACTAAAAAGATGAAGTTAAAGGCAAAATGATCTAATACAGTTCTTGAACTATATAGGATCTGTCTTTCTATGACAGAAATCATTTTGTTGGTTGGCAGTGGGCTTATGGAATGAAATTGAATAGTCTAAAATTCCCTAACTTTAGAGAATTCTCTAACATGATATAGAAATAAGAGTCTAGTGTGCTTTTGTGTATACTTTGGGCATACTCTGAGGCCTGGTATGTAGTCATTAGACAAAATTGGTTGCTTGTGAGATTTTTGAATTTCATTCTTATGGTACACAGTATGGGAGGTCACCAGAAAACCTTCAATGTTTGAGAAAGTAAAAAGAGTTAAAAAGGAGAAGAATGTAAGGATGAGAGAGAAAGCTTGGTAAAGATATTGGGATAGTGATAGTGAATTACATGAATAATTAATTAATAAATTCAACAAATACATATTAGTTATTGCTTGTGTAGAAGACCTTATAGCAAAACATACATTAAGGTCGGGTCTTTACCTTCATGGAGCATCTCCAACATTGGTCACTTTCTTTTTTTGTCAGTTTGACCAATCTGATGGATGTGAGGGAGAGCCTCAAAGATGCTTTCATTTGTATGTCTCTTAATTATTAATGATTTGGGGCATTTTTTTCCTCATCATCTGGCTATTGATAGTTTGGATTTCTTCCTTTGAATAATGGCCTATTTATGGGCAGCAGAGTGGCAGATCAGAGTGATGTGTTAGGTAGATTACTACAGTAACTGTAGGCCACATGGTGTGGAAAGAAGAAAAGCAAGAGACAGGGGGACAAGAAAGGCAAGAAGCAGGTAAGGATCCTAAGGCAATAGTATGGTCCTACTCTTGAATAGTAGCAACTTATCTTTGAAATGTAACATGTAAAATAACTTAGGCAAGATAAACAGGAATTTTTAAAAACAGAAATTGTGGCAATTTAGGTGTCCGTTTGTTTCAAGAACACAGATATAGTTTTTATTATGTGATAAGAGTTGAAAAAGCAATTATCTTGGAGTCAGAAGACTTGGGAATGAATTCCTGCTCTAACCCATACTAGTTGTATGACCCTGGCAAGTCACTTTCTTTCTCTGTCTCAATTTACAGATCTTTAAAATAGGAATAATAATACTTGCATTTCCTACTTTGAAAAGTCTTTGAAAACCTCAAAGCTAAATATCAATATGAATTATTATTATTGTGAACATATTTCCTTTCTCTATAATTATTTTTATTTGTGGGAAGAATATGTAGAGCTCTAAATTCAGAATAGAGCAAGCAAGTACTACAAAATAAAAAAAAAAGGTTGTTAACTCTTGAATAATTCTACTTGAAGAAGGCTGAGGAGAGAGATATGGACTGTTCCTGTGATTTCATTGGTGTAGTGAGCACCCAAGTGAGGAAACTCCCTTTATCAATGAGAAGAGAGACACACAGAAAGATAAAGGCAGAGATGGGAGGTGGGGGTTAAGGCATAGAGAAAGAGAGAGATAGAGATAGAGGAAGAGGGGAAGGCGAGACATAGAGAAAGACAAAGGAGGAGGGGGAAGAGGAAAATAGGAGGGGGAAAGAAGGGAGAAGGAAGAAGAAAGAGAAATGCATATCCTTTGACCCAGTCAACCTTTGTTGGCTTTTCTAGCATTTTTTTGTCAAATAGAAGGACCCTGATACATTTCCTCTGAATTTCTTGTATCTTTTCTTGCCTCTTGGTGAAGCTAGAAGAATCATGTGGTGGTGTGATCATCATATAAAATATTCACATGTTTGTGTGAAGCCCTTTCTAGAGTATTTCCCTCATCTGTTTTCCTGTTAGTTCCCTATGTGTATGTTTTTGTTTTCTTCTATTTGAATAAAAGTGCCTGTTTCCTTATCAACAGCATAGCGGAAAGTTATATAAAATAAATTACATATATCATTGTTTGTATTGGAGCATCTTCAGATTAGTCTACTGGCTGCCTCCTTTTAGACCCTATGTGCTTTCTAGATGCAACCTTAAAAGATATTATTAAGATTAGATTACTTAATATGAAAAAATGTTCTAAATCACTATTGATTAGAGAATGCAAATCAAAACAACTCTGAGGTACCACATCTCACCAGCCAGATTGGCTAAGATGACAAAACAGGAAAATGATAAATGCTGGAGAGGACGTGGAAAAATTGGAACACTAATGCATTGTTGGTGGAGTTGTGAACTGATCCAACCATTTTGGAGAGCAATCTGGAACTATGCCCAAAGGGCTATAAATAAGTGCATATCCTTTGACCCAGCAATACCACTTCTAGGTTTATATCCCAAAGAGATCAGAGAAGTGGGAGGAGGACCTGTATGCACAAAAATATTTATAGCAGCTCTTTTTGTTGTGGCAAAGAATTGGAAATCAAGGGGATGCCCATCAATTGGGGAATGGCTGAACAAGTTGTGGTATATGAATGTAATGGAATACTACTGTGCTATAAGAAATGAGGAGCAGACAGACTTCATAACCTGGAGAGACTTATATAAACTGATGCTGAGCAAGAAGAGCAGAACCAGGAGAAATCTGTACACAATCACAGACACAACGTATGTGTGAGGACTAACTTCAATAGACTGGGCTTCTCTCAGCAATGCAAGGTTATAAGACAACTCTAAAAGACTCATGATCGAAAGAGATATCCACATTCAGAGAAAGAGATGCAGAGTCTGAATGCAGATCGATACAAACTACTTGCTGTGTTTCTTTTTCTTGTTTTGTTTTGTCTCCTCTTTTCCACTGATTTTTTCATCAGTTATAATCCTTTTTATAGCCTGACTAATGATTAATGTGAAGATATTTGCAGATCCTATATTCGAGTGCATGCTGCCATGACAGGTTGGTGGAGGGAGGGAGGGAGAGGGGAAAATTTGAAACTCAAGGGACTGTGGAACTGAATGTTGTAAACTAAAAGTAAATAAACTAATGAATTTAAAAATTTTTAATTAATTAAAATAATTAATTAAATTAAATAAAAATTTAAGTTTACTTAATATCTCACTTTTAATATGTTTCCTTGCTCCCTTATTAAATATAATTTTATTGCAATATGATCTGAAAATAATCCTTTTAATATTTCTGCTTTTAACTATAAAATTTTTATGTATGAAATTTTTATGATCAATCTTTGTAAAGGTACCATGAGAGAAAATAATACCTTATATATAAAGGTACCATGAGAGAAAATAATACCTTATATTCCTTTCCATTTCCATTCAATTCTCTCCAGATATCTATCATCTAGTTTATCTAAAATTCTATTCATTTCCTTAACTTTTAAATTTATTTTTTTGGCAAGATTTATCTATTTCTGAGAGGGGAAGATTAAAGTTCTCTACTACTATAGTACTATTATCTATCTCTACCTGTAATTCATTTAAATTTTCTTTTAAAAATTTAGATGCTATAGTATTTGATGCATCTAGGTTCAGTATTGATATTGCTTCATTGTCTATGGGACCTTTTTATCAAAATATAGTTATCATGTTTATCCTTTTTAATTAAATCTATTTTAGCTATAACTTTTTCTGAGGTCATGATTTCTATCCTTTCCTTTTTTTGCATCAGTTGAAGCATTATACATTCAACTCCAACCCTCTATTTGAACTCTGTGTGTATCTCTCATTTTAAAATGTGTTTCTTTTAAGCAATATATATCATTTTATACCTACCAGATTGTCTCAAATGATAGAAGGGTAAAGTGGCAAATGCTGGAGAAGATGTGGAAAAATTGGGACACTAATTCATTGTTGGTAGAATTGTAAAATGATCCAACCATTTTGAAGAGAAATATGGAATTATGCCCAAGGAGTTATTAAACTACCTATACCCTTTGACCCCCAAATACCCCTACTTGGCCTATTTCCAAAAATGATTAGGGAAAAAGGAAAAGACCTCATATGTTCTAAAATGTTTATTAGCAGTTCTCTTTGTGGTGGCAAAGAACTGGAAATTATAGGAATGCCCATCAATTGGGGAATAGCTGAACTAGTTGTGGTATATGAATGTGATGGAATGCTACTGAGCTATAAGAAATGATGAGTTTGATGATTGTAGAAAAACATGGAAAGACTTACATGAAGTAATGAAGAGCCAAATGATCAGAACCAAGAGAATATCATACATAATAAGAGCAATATTGTTTTAAGAATGACTTTGAGCAAATAAGTTACTTTGTCTATTTTAGATACTCAAATAAACTATGAGACATATTAAGAAAGATGCTATCTGCATCCAGAGAAAGAACAGATAAATAGAATTATTTATAGGATAATTTTACATATATATTCATGTATACACACACACACATATATGTATATATATATATATATATATATATATATACATATTTGTGTCTAATGGTAGTCATCTCTATAACATGGTGGGAGGGAAGAACAAAAAAGAAAATCACATGATAATTTTGTTGTATATTTGAAAGCAATAGCAAGCTGTGCATAGTTTCATGCATAATCATCCTTTTATTGTACTGTGTTATGGGAATGCTTTTTTATTCCATAAATTAAAAATAAAATAAAATAAATAAAATATAGGATATACTTTATGAAAGAATTCAGAGATTCCAAGATAAATTTTGACTATACTTGTTTTTAACCTTACAGAACCTAACCTTTTAGACTGGTTTCAATCAATCGACATATATTAAACGCTAGAACATCACAGATTGAAAAGAATGACTAATTGCAACTTCAGGATGATCTTTTCTGAAGGTCATCTGAGAGTTGGTAGATATTATAAATAAGATATCATAGATGTCATCTTGTACAACTGCCCACTCTATGTGGGAATTCTGTTCTTTCAAAATGATTTTATCGATTTGCTGGATCACTTCCATTACCATATTTATCCTCCCCTCAATACATCATTAGCTATCTGCCATAACAAAAAATAAAAAGAGAAAGAGAAGAAAGCAGTTCAACAAGTCTAATCAAGACATCAACTGAATCTGACAACTGACTCAATGTTCCATATGCCTAATCCTTCACCCTTCCAGTAGAGGTACATTTTCTCATTTTTTCTTCAAAGATAATCTCAATAGTTAAACAGCATTCAGTTTATTTTTCCCCATCCTTTCCATTTCCATTGCTATACTCAACAAGTGGTTCTTCCTACATCACTTTGCATCAGTTCATATCAGTCTTCTCATGATTCATTATTTCTTACAATATAGATATGATGAATCCCTTCTATACTAGCCTAGACAGATGTTCATCCAATTTCTATTTAAACATTTCCCCATCATACAGAGTTCACTATGTCATGAAGCAGCCACTCCATTGTCCCATGGCTTTTATTGTTTAAAAAAAATACTTCCTTAAATCGGGTCAAAGTCTGCTTGTATTTAATTTCCACTCACTTTCCTTTTTTCTGTCTTATGGAGCTATACAGAATGTGGTTTATATGTGTGCACATTTAGTTCAGTTTACTTCTTGACAGTTCTTCACATATTTGAAGACATTAAAGATCTTGGATGAGAGTATATTTTAGGTATGGTAGTGTTTGATGTCAGGAAACATGTTGATTTTCTTCCCACCCTAAAAACTGAAGATTTTATTTAAAAAATCTCTATAACTTCATGAGGCAACATGGTTTGGTAAAAAGAACATTGGATTAATAGTAAAGGAATTTCTATTTTTGGCTCTCTATTTAACTGAGCAACCTTGGGCAAGTCTTTCTTTTTGTCTCTCAGTTTCCATCTTTGTGAAATGAAGGGATTGTAATAGCTTAATGTTCATTTATATTTCATTACATGTCCATTAACATTTATAAAGAACCTTGACTACTTGCTGTCTCTCTCCTTTTTTGGTTCTATGTGATAGAATTCCTAGAGTCTTCTAAGGGAACCTTGGCAAATCATCACTTTTCTATTTTTTTTCTTATAGGGAGACAGCATGGTATAATGGGAAGATTGTTGTTTTAAGAGTCAAGAAACCCGTTCTTTAATCTCAGTTCTGCCACCAACTAGCTCTATGACATTGGACAAATCACTCACTACCTTTGGGCTTCAGGTCCCTCATGGATAAAATAATGGAATTAAATTAGATTAGCTAAAAAGTACCTTTCAACTCTAACATTTTGTTACTGAGTCAGTTTTATTTCCAGATTGTGAATCAGAAACATGGGTTTTGTTATTTATACAACTTGTATAAATGAATGGGTACATTACATTCTTCCTCCAAGGAGCTTCATGAACAGGGCAGTTAATGCTTATTTTTATATTGTGTCTGTTATCAGTGGTGAATGTGACTATCCATTGTCCATATTGGACCTGACCTTTCCCGTCTTGGATCCCACCTGGGGCCAGCATAAAAATAAATAAGGAAACCTTTGATGTCTTCCAGTGTTTATACAGTGTGGGGCTGTGAGGAGGAGGAACAGGGACTCAGACACTCCCTATATCAAACACAGGCAACCGATATTGTATGTACTCTTCACCCTCAGGTCAGTCTCCTCATTGTCCCAGTAACACTCTGTGCCTTTGTACATGCTGTTCCAGTCAACTGAAATGCCCTTCTCACTTCCCTCCATTTATTTCATTTCTACCCTTCCTTCTACCTTAGCTTTACCTCTTCGATGAAGCCTCCTCTGACTAGTACTGTATTTGCTTTTCTACTTTTTCTATGATATCCTATAGTATTTACAGCCTGTATGAAACAGTCTAACACTTTCATTAAATATGTTCACTGTCTATTTTTTCACAATGGCTTGATCTGAGTTACCTGTTTCCCCAACTCTATGAGGGAATCCTTATGCCTTATACTTACTTTCTGTCTCCCACAACCTTCTAACTATGCTAAGTGTGTGCTCAATAAATACTTGAAGGCACAGAATTAAAGGTACTATGCCTATAGTGACATATTTTTAAGATGTATTGGCTAGTTGTATTGAATTCATTTTCCCTCTTTTTATTCTTTGTTTTAAAGAATGGCCTTCTTATAGTAATGGGATATATTATGAATGTAGATTCTATAAAAACAAAAGATATCAATAAAAACTTATTAAGGAAAATCTTTTTTGGGTGGTTGATAGTTTGGTGTCCCAAAAGGAAGATTTGTGGTCACTTGGAAAGAGCAAAAGGAAATTGGATAACTGATGGACATCGTGTGTACTTCATTGGTATCCACTGGTGTATGGCAAGAGAAAGTGAAGACAGTTCTCAGTAGGTTGAATGGATTCTGGGTATTGAACTTGTTGGCAGAAATGGATGAGCTATGATATGCATGTTGGAGTGAATCCTCATGTTGATGGGGTCACAGATTCATTTGAGTACTTATTCAAATATGATATATGTATTCATTAAGATTATCTCTGCTGTGATTCTCCTCCATGAACCACTAGTTTAGCAATACTGCTGCTCAGGACCTTCTATTTCTATGCCAAATAAATTGTGATAGACTAGACAGCCCACCGGATATAAATTCAGATCTGGGTTCAATTCTTGGCCTTGGCACTTAATTAATTAATTAAATACAGGAGTGACCTTGGGTAAATTCCTCAATCTCTCTGAGCCTCAGTTTTTTCATCTGTAAAATGGGAGTGGGTGGGGGTAAAGATTGTACTAGATGATTTCTAAGTTCCTTCCTAGCTCTTAATCCAGGATTCCACAATAAGAGTTCTGAGAAAGATTTTCTAGAGAGCAGCTGTGAAGTAGAGAGTAGAAACATGGCAGCCTAGGGTGAAGCTCCCTCTTTTCTGTACCTAAAAGGGCACATTGCCAGAGCTGTCACAGGCTGTAAGGGCATAATGAAGCCCACGGTGCACAGGAACATACAATGTGACCTTGTTCGAGAGCACTTGCTTCCTCTGAAACCTTCCATGTAATGAAAGGATTCTGTAGTCCCAATAAAATACCTGTAGGAATTCCCAGGTTGATCAAGAGTCCCCAGGTTGAGAAAAATCTGTGACCAAAATTTTCCGAGTCTTGCCTCATTCCAAAGCTCACATGTTTTGAAAAGAATCAACCAAACCATTCAGCCAGACTTTATAAGGGGCTGGAGGTAGAGTTTGTTAATTGCACTTGTTCCATTTCTGAGATGCAAAACCCTAATATGACTGCAACAAAACGTAACTTGGGAACATTTGAGAGCATAAAAATGATATTCTTGTGGCAGGGAGAGAAGGAACATGTGACCTAAGTATGACATGTCAAAGGGCTTACTAAAAGCCCCAAACTCCAAAGAACATGGCATATGCACAAAAGGAGTAAATTACAAAGATAACTTTTGAGTCTGTTGCATTTTCTTCAACTGGAGTTTCTTTAGCATTCAAACTTAAGGCTGCCTGTTCTATAGCTCCTTTATGTGCATGTACACATTCCAAGTTTTGCATGTGCACATACATAACAGTAGCTTAGTGAAATCACCATAGGGTACAACTATTTCTGACTATGCTGGGGTTCTCAGACATGTTTCTTTTATTCTCTATACCCATGCCCTATCCAATATAAGCCATCGTTCATAACTCTAGCACAAACTTGGCAGCAAGGCTGCATTTGCTGTTTTCTTGCATTAAACTCCTCCATCCAGCTGTATCTGTTTTAGGGGAAACTGAACAGCTTTGCACTCAACTCTCTTGCTTCCCAAGGGTATTGAAAACTCATGGGGAGCTCATAATTTATCAGGCAGTGAAAAATAACTGAGACTGTCACATTGCCCAGAGTGTGTAAGCTCTTTGGAGTCCAGGATCACATTAAAACATATTATATCACTTCTTACCATCTTCTTATGTGGGTTTGCGAGGAGAACGTCCAGAATCATCACCTATCCAAATGATAAAGCACTTAAAATTTCTTTCAAAGTGTTTTATCTCATTTGATCCTCCAAACAATGAGGCATATATAATGCCAAGATGACTTCTGAAAGAAAAAGAAAGACTTAGAGGAAGTTAAGAGATTTATCCAAAGTCATGCTACCAGTTGAGAGAAAAATATGAGACTAGAACACATCTCTATGTTCTTTACCCAGTGAGCATTGTAAATCACTTTCCCTTTTTGAGCCTCAGAGCCTTTATCTCTAAAATGGGGATAATAATAGCATCTACTTCATAGGTTCGTTGTGAGAATCAAATGACATAATGCATGTAAAACACTCTGTAAACTGTTATTATTACTCTTGAGTTTGTTGAACCAACGAATAAATGTTTACTATATTTCAAGAACTGTGTTAATATGGAAAAACAAAACTTAAGACAGCCTCTGCCCTCAAAGCATTCATTGTCTAATAAGGTGAGACAGCATGTATTCAGGAGTGGTGGCCAGGGTATAATAGGTTGGAAAATCACAAGGTTGGTGAGTGGAGCCATAGTGGAGTAGATTGATAAAACTTTTTTTAGTAGCAGCGACAATACTGATTTGATTATGTGTCCAGAACTGGAAAGCAGGATAGAGCATGGCAGGTTCTATTATTTAATAGAATTCTTTCAAAGAGTTGAGTCTTTTGTGGAATTAAATCAGTGATGATGCTTACTAAGGTCTTAGATCCTCAGCTCTAGTAGCTAATTGTTGAATTTCTTGAGTTTTACCTAGGATTACCTTATAGTTAGAAAGCTTGCAGAACTGAAGGGTATCTGGGAAGGGAATTTTATCAATTGAAGACTTCCCTCCACCCCCTAAATTCTTCAATATTTCCAGCATCTGTGAATTTACTGGTAGGGTACTCTTTCCATTGAAGTGAATCATATGCCCTCTATGCCTTAGAACAAGGATTCTTAGCTTGAAGACTGTAGACCTTTATGAAAGATTTCAGGGGATCCATGAAATTGGTTGGGGAAAAATTATATCTTTACTTTTACTAATGTTTAGTTTTCATTATTATCCTATTTATTTTTAAGCATTTGAAAACATTATTCTGAGAAGAGGTCCATAGGCTTCACCAGTCTAACCAAGGAATCAGTCAAATAGAAAAGGTTATGAAATTCTGCCTTGGAGATACTCCTCATGAACTGCTGTGCCTGGAAAACTTAAACAAAAACCTTAAAACCCATATGCTGGTGAGGAGCCCCTCTGAATTTAGAAAGGCCAGTACTTAGATCACACACACACACACACACACACACACACACACACACACACACGCACTGATATGCTCTAACACTAACAAAAACACCACTCAAAGTCTTTCCAGTTTGTTGAAACCTGCTAGAGCTGGCAGAACTTTCAAGAATTCTGGGTTACCCAAATGGCATTCTGAAGCATTGATTGACCTTGGACTTGAGTGGGGATTCACTAAGTAAATGATAGCTAACATTCAGCACTTGTATTGTCTCAGAGAGTATTGATGCCTTTGTTCACTTGCTCGCAAAATAACCTACATGTTTCCATGGAATAGCCAGACCTAGTTGTAAAACTTTGTTTTTAACTCTGCCCTCCGTCTTCTTCAGTGCCCATCAACAATACTCAAAGCCTATTAACCGTTTCTGCTCTTTATTTTTGAAATACATTGCAAATTTTACTCAGGTGATTCAGACTTTTCACCTGATATACCAATGTGTGATTTTGTTTTGTTTTGTTTTTTGTTAAATGTAGATTATAAGTAACTTCTTCAAAGTTACTCATGTGTTTGTTGGAATCATAGCTCAGTGGTCAATTCTACCTTTGGTCCCCGACCCAGGTAAGTTCTGTCTCATCTCATATTCTGACCCAAACAACAATGGAGTAGCTAGGAATGGAGCCCTGTCTTTTTCCTAGTGGGATAAACCAGGGATCCCTGTCATGTCTCAGCTGACATGGCTTATTCTGCAGATTAGAAGAACCATGAGACTTTCTATAGGATTTTTTTATGTGTAACATCAGGATTGCCTTGTCTCAGACGACAAATGTATATTTGTGTGCTTGTCTGAAGAATGTTCTGCATGTTTCCAGGGAGTAGCCAGCTTTAGTTGCAGAACTTTGCCCTTAGCCCTTCCCTCAGTCCTCTTGTATGCCAATCAACAATTGATTCATCATAAAGAAATGCATATTAAGCATGTTACTATACATTGTATAATGTTAATCCTTGAGCAAACACAACTTCTTAGACCCATTTTCTATCTTCTAAACATTTACAACCTAAGATTAATACACTATGGAGAAACCAATGTATATCTGATATTTTTTTGGAGGGGGGAAGCAGGGATTTGGGGTTAAGTGACTTGCCCAAGGTCACACAGCTAGTAAGTATGGTAAGTATCTGAGGCTAGATTTGAACTCAGGTCCTCCTGACTCTAGGGCTGGTGCTCTATTCACTTGTATATTAGATTTTTAAAGAGTACATCTTCTGGAGAATGGTTAGAACAACCTCCACAAACTCTGAGTAATAACACACTACCTTCCTTTTGCTCCTTTAAAAATTTTTTTTAGCAAGGCTTTACTATAAAGCACTCACAGAAGGGTTACAGTAACAATCATGTTCCTTATTGGAAGATTATAGGATATTAAGTCTTAATTCTTCTCTTTTTTGTTCATCTGTCTGATCTCCTTTCTACTTAGACTTTGTCTGTAGAATCAATAGCTTTTTGCCTGGAGATATTATCTCATTGCTCTCAATGAATCTAGTTTGGCAAAATGACATCTCAGACATTCCTTCTAGGTTCATCTGCCACATTGTCAGACATTGCTCTTTCAATTCTTGAGTTCTTCTCATCTTCCTGGTCATGACTTGGGGAGAAGCTATTCCTTTGCCTACCTGACTGCTCTGGTATCTTGTGGTTGTGGCCAATATCTTTATCTGTAGTCATCTTTTCTCTATGCAATGGCTCTGAACTGGCTTTTAGACCTTTCCTCTCTGACAATTTCCATCACAATTACAACTACCATCAATTACAACACCCATCAGATTTGAAAATGACTCAAAACTTGGGAGGGATAGTTAATGGAATCACATATCAAAATTATTTCAGCAAGCTAAAAACCGAAGTCAAATCCAAGAGTAACAAATTTAACAGGGATGAATGTAAAGTTCACAATTTTGGTTAAAAAAAAAACTATCAAAAAGGATAACTGGTACAATTGAACTGATAGTACTTCATATGAAAAAGGTATTGAAATTTTGGTTGACCAAGAACCTCAATATGAGGCAAAAATCTAGGTGCTTAAAAACATAATTTAATTTTCAGTAGAAATGGAATGTCTCAGTTAATAGATATAATAATTCCACCGTGCACTGCCCTGGTTAAATGCCATCTGGAGTGTTATCATCTATTTGTAATCATTAAATTGTAAAGGAGAGATTGGGGGGCTATGTTACAGAGGAGGGTTATCAGGATGGTGATGGATTGTGAACCTTCAGCATATGTTTGAATAATAATGAGAATTCCTATGTACATAGTGTTATATGAAGTATTTACCTCACCACAATCTTCCTAGGTAGATGGTACAACTATTCATATTCTCCTTTACCTTACAATGTGGAAACTGAGGCTTGGAGAAGTTATATTACTAGTTCAAGGACATACAGGTAGAAAATGACAGAATTCGGGGTGGCTAGGTGGCACAGTGAGTAGAGCATCGGCCCTGGAGTCAGAAGGACCTGAGTTCAGATCTGACCTCAGACACTTAACGCACATACAAACAAAAACCTAGCCGTGTGACCTTGGGCAAGTTACTTACCCCCAATTGCCCTCCAAAAAAAAAAAAAAAAGAAAGAAAAAAGAAAAAGAAAACGACAGAATTCAAATTTCAAGTCTTCTGACTCCAAGTCTAGTGATATTTCCAGTTCCACTATACTATGCACAGGTAGTTAAGTAGCGTAATGGATAGAGTGTCAGGAAGACTCATCTTCCTGAGTTCAAATTTGCCCTCAGATGCTTACTAGCTATGTGAAACCTGGGCAAGTCACTTAACTCTGTTTACCTCATCTGTAAAATGAGCTAGAGAAGGAAATGGAAAACCATTACAATAACTTTGCCAAGAAAACCCCAAATGGGGTCATGAAGAGTCAGACATGACTGAAAAATGACTGAACCACAACAACATACTATGCTTACTTATTAGAAGGCAAGGATGTTTTTAGCCTAGAAAAGCGATGGTAAGTGACAATAATAGAACTACAGACTTAAGAACTTGAAGGTGCCTCAGAGACCATTTAGTCCAACCTCCTCATTTTATAGATGAGCACAAGAAGGCCTAGAGAGATTGTGTAATTTGTCCAAGATCAGAGCAATAGTAAAAGACAGATTTTACATCTGGGTGGTCCAGGGGTGGCCAGGTGGTGCAGTGAATAGAGCACTGGCCCTGGAATCAGGAGGACCTGTTTTCAAATTCGGCCTCAGACACTTAATACTTAATAGCTGTGTGACCTTAGGCAAGTTGCTTAACCCCAATTCCCCTCCAAAAAGCAAATGAATGAGTGAATGAATGAATGAAATCTGTGTAGTCTGACTCCAGAATCATGTTCTTCCCATTCAGCCACAGTTTCTACAAATATCTTGTGGTCTGTCACCTGCAAGGCAGAATACATTTTCCAGTTTTGTACTGGAGAGTAGAACTAGAACCAAATAAGTAGAAGATTCAGGGAGGCAGAATTAAGGTCCTATGAACAAGGGTTTTGCTGATAGACATTAAACAATAAGCTGGAGGGAAGGAGAGGAGAAGTATGCACACAACATGCTTTTTTTGGTTTGTTTTTTTGTTTTTTAATTAAATTATTTGTTTATTTTTAATTTACATCATTCATTTCCACAAAATTTTGCATTACAAATATTTTCCCTGTCTTTCCCCTACCCACCACCCCCAAACAGTGATCTCGCTGTATACCCCCTTCCCCAATCTTCTCTCTCCTATATAAACTCCCTCCGACTTTCCAGTAGGGCAAGATGGATCTCTATACCCCAGCACCCATGTATCTTATTTCCCAGTTGCATATAAAATAATAATGATTAATAATGATAATAACAATAATAAACATATTTTTTAAACATTTGATTTTAAGACTTTGAATTCCAGATTTTTTCCCTTCCTCTCTTGTCACCCACCCTTACTGGGAAGATAAATAATTCAATATAGGTTGTATGTGTGGAGCTATGCAAAACATTCCCAGAGTGGATATATTGTGAAAGATTGACTATATTTCCCTCCATCTTATCCCACACCCCACTTGTTCTATTCTCTACTTTGATGCTGTTCCTTTTCAAAATTGTGTGCTTTCAACTTCCCTCTCCCCCAGCCTGCCCTCCCTTCCATCATGCTGCCTCTCATCCCCTTCCCACCCACTCTCCCATAGGGTGAGAGACCCTATTTAGTGTGTCTGTCATTCCCTCCCCAAGCCAAATTCAATGAGAGTAAGGTTGACCCATTCCCTTTTGCCATCCTGTTCTTCCCCTCCATTGTAACAGTTTTCCCTCACCTTTTATATGAGATAATTTACCCCATTCTGTTTCTCCCAATCTCCTCTCATTATATTCCTCTCTCACCTCACAATTTCACCTTTTAAGTATCCTCCCTTCCTATTAAATTGGTCCTGTGCCCTCTGTCTATATATACCTGTACACATATATACACACACTCACATATGTATTCATATGCCCATATACCCTTCTATATAGATATGTACATTTCTATTCTCTTCAACTATTCTCATACTGAGAAAAGTTTCATAAGTTACAATGAGTGGTTTTCTATGTAGGAATGTAAATAGTTTGATTTTGATAAGTTCCTTATGATTTCTTTTCCCTGTTTACTTTCTCATGCTTTTCTTGCTTCTTGTATCTGAATGTCAAATTTTCTATTCAACTCTGTTTTTTTCATTAAGAATGCTTGAAATTCCTCTATTTCATTGAATGACCATATTTTCCCCTGAAACATGATACTCAATTTTGCTGGGTAGGTGATTCTTGGTTTTAATCTCAGCTCCTTTGACCTCTGGAATATCATATTCCAAGCCCTCCCTCAATGTAGAAATTGACAGATCCTGTGTTATCCTGATTGTGTTTCCACAATATTTAAATTGTTTCTTCTTGACTGCTTGTAATACTTTCTCCTTGATCTGGGAATTCTGGAACCTGGCTATAATATTCCTAGGAGTTTTCTTTTGGGGATTTTTTTCAAGAAGTGATCAGTGGATTCTTTCAACCTCTATTTTGCCCTCTGCTTCTAAAATATTAGGGCAATTTTCCTTGAGAAGGATGACTTCTAGGTTCTTTTTGTGATCATGGCTTTCAGGTAGTCCAATAATTTTTAAATTATCTCTCCTGGACCTATTTTCCATGTCAGTGATTTTTCCAGTGAGGTATTTCAAATTGCCTTCATTTTAAAAATCTGTTTGGATCTGTTTAATAGTATTTTGATTTCTCATAAAGTCACTAGCTTCCATTTGCGCCCATCTAGTTCTGAAGGAATGATTCTCTTCAATGAGCTTTTGAGATTCTCTTTCCATCTGTCAAATTCAGCTTTTGAAGGCATTCTTCTCCTAATTGGCTTTTTGAGCCTCTTTTGCCATTTGAATTAGGCTATTTTTAAGGTGTTATTTTCTTCAGTCAGGTTGCTGACTCTCTTTTCATGATTTTCTTGCATCATTCTCAATTTTTCCTCCACATCTCTTATTTGGTTTCCAAAATCCTTCTTAAGCTCCTCTATGGCCTGTAACCAGTTCATATTTTTCTTGGAAGCTTTTGGTGCAGGAGTTCTGACTTCATTGCCTTCCTCCTGTTCTGTATTTTGATCCTTTTTGTCCCCCATAAAGGAATCCAAAGTTGGATTGCTGTGCTTGCTTTGCTTCCTTTGCTTGTTCATGTTACCACTCAATTATTTGACTTTTGAGCTTTTTGCCACAGTAGAGCTCTTCTTCCAGAGAAGAGCGCTTTGTCCAAAATCTCTGGGGTGTTCTTAGCTGCTGGAGCTATTAGTTGGCTGCCCTCTCAGAAGTCTTCACTGGTTCTGGCACACTGTTCATGCACCCCAGTACCTCCACCCTAGACAGCAATCCAGATCCAAGCAAGTTAAAGCAAGAGCGATTGCCCCTGAGACTGGTTGCTTGATCCCCCTACAATCTGGAGGCCAGGAGTCCTGAAGCAGCCATGGCAGCAGCTGCTGAGTCTCAGCTGCTTCTCCCCCTTCCAGAGTAGAGGCCAGACCACACTCCCAGACCCACTATTTCCACAAAGTCCACACTGAACTCTCACTTTGTCTTTGGCATTGATAATTGATGATTGATAATCGATAATTCCAGAGACTGCCACAGCTACTGGTGATCCACTCTCCCTAAGTCCCATTTGCTGCGGCTGGTTGGGTTGCCTTGAGGCTAAAACTGAAGGCTCATGTGGGGCTGGGCTCTGCTCCTAGCAGGCTGCCATGAACCCTTCCTGTCTGTCTGCTGGGCTATCTTCAGCAGGAGGTTTGTTTCTCTCTGTCATTTTGTGGGTTCTATAGCCCTAAAGTTTGTTTAGAGTCATTTTTTATAGGTATTTGAGGTGGTTATGCAGGGGGCATACGGAGTTTTTCTGCTTCTATGCCACCATCTGGGCTCCACCACAACATAGTTTTATATTTAATCTGAATTATTAACATTTTCTCCACCATGTTCTCAAGTCTAGAAAACAAACAAAATAATAAATCAAGACCTTATTTATGGTATTTGTTGATTTCTGGTGTGTAAATTCAATGACTGAGAATTTAATTACTGGCTCTTGGTTTTTGTTGTCTCCCCCAAACCTTTGAATACACACTTTCTAACAATTAAAGCTTTCCAAAAATAGTATGGATGAATAGAAAACTCCTTTTTCACTAAATGTGATGTATGAATATCAATATGGGATACTGTTGAAGAGATTCCTTAATTGGGTGGGTGGTTGGACTAAATGATAAGAAATCTTCCTCTTGACTCTAAGATTCTCTGATTTTGTGATTGTCTTAATATTGTATTAATTTGCACTGAATTGGCCTCCTTTAGATGTTTTATAGTATTGTTTTAACTTTATAAAAATATTTTCCCATAAGTATGGAAATATTAACTGAAATTAAAAAGGTTCAATTATTCTAAATTAATTCCGCAAACTTTGATATCAAAAGCACATTACTACTAATTGACAAAATTTCTTTCTGGAAAAAAAAGTTAAACTCAGACTAAATAAAGAAGCTCAATCTGAGCCTATATTATGGCAGAACAACCAGGATAAAATTGGAAAGTTCCATCAGCTGAAATGCTGGCAGATTGATATTTTCATTGAATTTTCCCCTAAATTGATTGAATTGACCAGATGTTTCTGTAGATAGAGATGCTGTGGAGAACTGAGGTAATCATCTGAAAAAGAGAAGCAAAGGCACCCTAGTGTTGTTGCGTTTTCTGGATTTTTCTGGTGAGCTTGGGTAGTTTATTTTTAGCCTGAATTACCTCAGCAATTATATCATTTTTTCTTTTCCCTTTGGATACAGATATTCAGCCCAAATTTCCTCAAGTGGCTTTAGAGAATGTTTTATATGTTTCTCTTTCCAAATCAAATCAATTGACTGATGTCAATTTATTCTTGCCTATAAAAGCCAATGATTGCATGAATGTTTTTTTTTTTCATTTCTGCATATTTACTTATTTACCTCCTCCCCTCCACCCTTTCCCCCCACAGGCATTTTGTTTCTGCACAGGAGTGTGAGAGAGATAGGAAGATGTTGTGAGAATGATGCCCCCCTCCTCTTCCCAGCTTGCACACCTATCAGAGACAATAGTAAGTAACCAAACTAAACAAAATTTCGAAGTGCAAAGATGACCTTTTACGTATAATGAAATTAAACTTGAAACTTTGAATGGCGAGTTTAACCCACTAGTAACTAGACCAGAATTTTTGGCTGAGAAAACTAGGACTTTTAAGTATCATTTTCATTCTTGCAGGGCAAAAGGACAAAACAGATTCCTTCCTGGTGGTAGCAAGATCACAAAGGAGCACCCCAACTGTCTTTTTGCTTTTATCTGGTGCAAAAGACACAAAAGCACTGCTTCAGGTGTTCCCCTGCTATGAATTCAAAGGGTACAATGAAGAGCCAAGCTGGCAGAATAGTGACTCTTGATGCTGGCTATTACAGAGGGTACATAACCCCCATTTTATCAAAGCACTATGAAACCCTGCCCTTTGTCCCTCACCACTCTCATCCCCAGTTGAAAAAACTTTAGATTAAAAATTCATGTATATATTTTTTAAAAAAATATATTTTAAGGGGGCTATTGTTTATTATACCATAGCTATTTATTGTTCTTCACCATGTAAAACAACCTAACATTGAACTCTCTTTTGTAACAAAGAAAAATGGATAAGCCAATCCAAATGGATATAAATAGCTATGTTTGATCATGGGTGTAGCATTTCACACCCAGCATCCTCTGCTAACAAGAGGAGGAAAGAGGGTTTCATTCTCTGTTCTTATGACCTGTGAGCTTCAGTTCATGTGCCTTTTACTACTGTTTTCATTTATATTATTGTACTCTTTTCTATATTGTTCTCCTGGTGCTGGTCATGAGTTTTCCCAATATAGCTCTGGCTTAGATGCTTTTCAGAATAGCTAAGTGGTGCGGTGGATGGAGTGCATGCAGGGCCTCGAGTCAGGAAGACTCATTTTTCTGAGTTCAAATCTGGCCTCAGATACTTACTAGCAGTGTGACCCTGGGAAAGTCACTTAACCCTGTTTGTCTCAGTTTCCTCCTCTGTAAAATGGGTTGGAGAAGGAGATGGCAAACCAGTATCTTTGCCAAGAAAACCTCAAACAGAATCACAAAAAACCCAAATGGAGTCACAAAGAGCCAGACATGACTGAAAAATGATTGAACATGTTAGATGCTTTTCAGACTCAGGAACGGGCTGGAGTCATCATTTGGCTCCGGAGAGTCAATTATTAAATTGTCGGTGTGATCATTTAGAGCTTAGAAATCAGCCAACCCTACAGATCAGTGCTTAATTGATTGTTTTGTTGATTGTCTAGACTTAAGAAAGTGGGGCAAAATGTTAATAAGACAAATTAAACTCAAAAGTCTATCTTGCATACATATGATTTTTCCCAAGAGATATTACCAGCACACTCCTGCTTTTAGTATTGTTCTCATTTATAGCATTTTTTCTTTATTGTTCTCCTGACTGAATCATATGAACCTTCCCTAATAAACTTTGGTCAGGTGCCCTTTAGTATTATTTTCATTTATATTATTATATTTTTTTCCTGTATTGTTCTCCTGGTTGCTTTATGAGTCTTCTCAAATAAGCTTTGGTTCAGGTGCCTTTTAGTATTGTTTCATTTATTTGATCATAGTCTATTCTATATTGTTCTCCTAGTTTGGTTCATATGACTCTTCCTGTTTTTTCCCTTGAATTCCTGAAAGGGGCACATATTAAGAGAATTTATTATCCAAAATGGTAAAGAACCTACCTCCAGGAATCTAGGTCATTACAATTTATTTTACTGCCTTTGGAAGTTTGCTGGGGCTGTTGACAACTTCAGTTTACAAGGAGAGAAATTATGTAGAGAAAAAAAATCCCATTTCCTTATCCGAAGATAGAGAATGAATATTTGAAATGGGGTTACAAAAGGATCAAATATGAGTCAATACAGTAATTTTGTTTTCCTCTAATTAGCATTTTAGTAGCTTGATAGTTTACTGAAACCAAAATAATACATAAAACAATTAATCTCAAGTTCAAGTGCAGCATTCCTCAGGCAGATCATGTAGATCAGGCTGTAAATCTTTCCAGACTCATAAAAAATGTACAATATGTGCCTGCCGTTATTTTAAACAGCTCCAACGTGCTTTATAAACAGTTTCAACCTCACAATTCAGAAAGGTAGGTAAACATTAATATCCCAATTTTACAGGTAGATAAACAAGCACAGAGAGTTTAAGTGATTTGCCTGAGGCCACAGAGGAAGTCAGAGATTGAATCTGGAACACAATTTATGCTCCCCATTTCCAGATCAAACCACTAAACCACACTTCCTTTCAACCTGGAAGCATAAAACCTTTAATGCAATTGTCTTTCTTCTTCTTCCTCTTCCTTCTTTTCCTCCTCCTCCTTCTCTCCTCCTCCTCCTCCTCCTGTTCCTCCTCCTCCTCTTCCTCCTCCTCTCAGGGCCAGTTAAACTCTTTTTCTTTCTTTCTTTCAGGAGAGAGTAGTAGCTGTGTCCTTTATCTTACTTCTACAAGTGCCTCTCTGGAACCGAGGCAGCAACAGGAAGCCCCCACATTCTTTTCCTCTGACTTCGAAAGTGCCTACTTGGAAAATTTCCTGCCGATTGGTGGCCTCTTTTGTGATGTCTGATTCAACAACTTTCTCTACCTGCAACCAACAAAACTGGGCCAGCTCAATGAACCTTCCATTTATATGCACAGTCAAATTAAATTTGCCCAAGCCTTTGAAAGCTTACATCTGTTGAGTATACAATTTGTATTACCATTTGTTCCACAGATGTGTAACAAGACAAATACCTGTCCAGGCTTACATGGGATTCAGAAATGCATACGTTAATCATGTTGGTGGAAAGAGGTTAAGGGAAATACAATAAATCAGCCTCCAAATGGTTTCACTTGGAAAGGTCTGGGAGAACAGGGTTATTTTTATCCAAGGATGCTTTTAATTTGAATCAAAAATGCTTTACCACATGTTCCGCCAGGAGTTCAAAAGGATTGGTAACAAACATTTAATCTTTTTTATTCTGGGATTGGCGCTAAGCCCTCATCAAAAAGCGTACGCAGTCAAACAGCTTATCTCCACTGAGCTGTTTCCCTTAATGTGTTCCTAATTATAATCCTACATATTGCTCACTGTGGCCGATTGAACAATATGGCAGTCATTTCTTTGCAGGCCTCCCTGTTCTTTGAACTGTGAGTACAGAGGACTAGAACAGAACCAGATCAATGGGATTTGAGTGCTGGCGAATCAAGCCAGATGCAATCTTAGGAGAATGCATTTCCAGCTGTTCTCCAGAAAGGGCCTTGAGCAGACAGCTGGGGACTTGTATTATTAGTATTATTGTTACTATGCTTACAGAATATATCCAACTTCTTTTAGGAAGGATGCAACTATTCTTTCTTTTTAAATCACCCTCATCATAGATTCTCTTAAGGGCTTTAAAATAGAAAAGCTGAATGCATAAAAGCACAGGACTAATGAAGGAGAACCAAATCACACAATTCTAGCTATACCCTGTATTTTTAAAATACCTAATGACTAAATAAAATACAAAATGACTAAAAGGATTCTATAATGATCAATTTTAAAAATTAAACATGCTTGCACTGTTTTCATGTGATTAGGTGGGGGTGGGGTGGGGTCAGATGCAATAACATACCAACTTCTCTGGTCAAGACACTAAAGTAGAGACAGACTGGTGTTCTCTGTAGTCTTAGACACTGGCAGACCTGAAAATAGACTTCAAATCCCTTGGATTCTCAGGTCAGTATTCTGCCCACCACTACTAGCTGACTTAAGCAGTCTTAAAGATAAACAAATCCATACAGATTATATAGTGGAAAAAGCACTGCATTTAGACTCCAAGGCCTGGGTTCTATGACTTCCTATCTCTATGGTCATTTAACTCCCCTGGGTCTCAGTTTTTTCCTCTATAAGAGGGGAAGAGTAGTTGGTAATGCACTATCTATTTACTGCTAGGATTGAATGCAACCATGTGAGTGGAGTATCATATTTATAAAGTTCTATGTAAATATGAATTGTTAGCAGGGCTATGACACCTCCTCCACACACTTTCCTCATACTGCCCCCTCACCCCTATTCTTGAGTTCTCTCTCCCTCTTGAGATTTCTTTGTATTTAATTAATTTATGAAAAAAATTATCATTTTCATAACAGTACAATTAAAAGACTACATTAAACTGAAAATCTACCATGCACAACTTGCTATTCTTTTCAAATATACAACAAAATTATCATGTAAATTTTTTTTCCTTTCTTTTCTCCCTCCCTCCAGAAATGGCTACCATTAGACACAAACGGTCCACACACACACATAAAATTATTCTATACATCTATTTATCAGTTCTTTTTCTGGATGCAGATAATACCTTTCTTCATATGTCCTTTAGAGTTAATTTCAGTATTTTATAATAGACAAAATAACTTATTTGCTCAAAGTCATTCTATTTTTTTCAGCAGCACCCCCAGGGGGCTTTCTCCCTGTAACAGATGTCCATGGGTGGCAGCCCCATCTTGGAGCATGCTGTGTAGTTAGAGATCTTTAAGAACTTTAGAGGAAAGGGACTGGGGGAGGAGGAGGAGGAGACAGGGAGGGGGCCAGTCTCTTTCCTAGGGCAGGGAGTTTAGTAACTCGGCTTAAGCACAACAGGCAAGGAGATGAATCTTTGTGGAGAAGGTGGGGCAGGTTCTAGTCAAAGGGCCAGGGACTTTGTGCGGAGAGGGAGAGCTGGGCCCAGGGCAGCTCAGTCCAGAGTGACGGACCCCCAACACTCTCCCCCAACCCCTGGGGCTCCACTTCCTGCTTCTTGGATCTGCAGAGGTCAGAGGCCTGGCACTCTCCAATCCCCACTCCAGGCCTGAGCAGCCTCCTGGGTCCCTTACCTGACCAGTTGACAGGTGAGCCAGTATAGGAAGAAGGGCTGGATGGCCACAATAGCCATGGTCAGGTACACGCACAGATGATTCTGCTCCTCTCTCGGACCCAGGACTCCTTCAGCTGCCACTTTGGAAAGGATTTTCAGTCAAAGGGTCCGGATCATGAAGACAAAGGTGGCCACACACCAGCTGAGCACCAGGTAGAAGGACAGCAGGTCGATGGTGGTGAGGTCTGTGTTGACAATGACCAGGTAGAGACTTAGCAGGATGGCCAGCACCTCCACTGTGAGCCAGGAGGGCTGAGCTAGCCTGAAGATCCAGGAAGTCCGGGGAGAACCTGTCCTATGTCCCCAGTGCTAGACCAGCAAAGCCAGGATGGATGTGGTGGAGGCCGTAGCTGAGATGTAGAGTGCTGATGTCGAACCTCGGGGCCATTGGCATGTCCTGCTGGTACTATACCTCTCAATCCTGGTGCAGGTAGGGAAATACTGAGAGCCTCAGTTTCTTCCCCACATACACAGTGTCCACAGTCAAGTAATACTTAAGCTTGGTGACAGGAATGAAGCATTTAATCTTCCTGTCTACCAGTTCCTTGCTATGGGCAAGCCAGGCTGCTCCCATAGACTATCCCCATGTTGGACATAGTCCATGAGGAAGGCTGACTGTGAAGGGAAAGTTTAGCCCAGCTCCCCAGGGGTTCGCTGGGCTGTATAACTCCCGAGCCTATGGGCTGAGCTGGTGTCATGGAAGAGTTGGTGGGGGTCTGCTGAAATTGGCTCCACTATGGGTATCTTCCTCTTCATGGGATGCTGGGTGCTCCCTGCCATGGTGCCGGTGCTGGCCCAGCTGCATCCCAGACCAGGAGAGCCAATCTGGCCTCAACAGATGCCAAAAAGGCTCAGAGGCATTTTTAAAACTATATTGATGTTACTGTATGCAGTGTTCTTTTGGTTCTGCTCATTTCACTCTTCGTTATTTTTTGCAAGTCTTTCCAGGTTTTTCTAAAATCATTGAGCTCATCATTTCTTATATAGCACAGTAGTATTCCATCACAATCACATACCACAACTAGTTCAGCCATTCCCCAATTAATGGGCATCCCTGTAATTCCCAGTTCTTTGCTACCACAAAGATAGCTATGGTAAACATTGTAGAACTTGTAGCTCTTTTCCTTTTTCTCTAATCACCTTTGGAAATAGACGAAGTAGGGGTATTACTAAGTCAAAGGGTATAGGTATTTTAATATTTCTGGGCATAATTCTAGATTGTTCTCTAAAATGGCTGGATCATTTTGCAATTCTACCAACAATGGACTGGTGTCTTACTTTTCACATACTCCCTAATATTTGTCACTTTCCCCTCCTATCATTTTAAACAATCTCGTAGGTATACAATGTTATCTCTATATGGTTTTTTATTTACTCTTCTGTCTATGTATTTTATCCTAACCTCCTCCTCCCACAGTGGAATGAATATAAGGGCAGGGAATGAATATATTATTATTACCTTTGTATCTCCAGCTCCTGGTATAGGGCATTGCACAAAGATCATAGGTTTAGAGCTGGAAGGGACCTTAGAGGTCATCTCACCCTCTGAATGATAAGTAACCTGAGGCCTAGGGAGTCTGAGTGACTTGCCCCCGTTTCACAAGACTGGAAAGTGCAGAGCTGACATTTAAATCCATGAATTCTATTCAGATTCAGCATTTTTTTCTACTCTAAACTACATCATAGATAAAAAGGTTTAAAATCTAACTGGCAGGCAACTCACAAAGAAAAAAGTTATTAACAGTAAAACCAATTTTATTTAATAGGAATCACAAGTTTGATGGAAGTGGCCAGAGAAAGCAGAGTTGCACAGTAAAAGCAAAGTCTAGTAAGGTTCAACATTCTTGATTAGAGTCTGTGATTTTCAATAATGTGTAGTTTGATAGGGTGTGAAGAGGGGTGCCTCATCAGTAATATCTTCTCTCACTCAAAGTCATGGAATCTTAACTCTTCTACTATTATCATCCTCTAAGATTCTTCTGTTTTCAGATATTATTGTACTAATAAAAGCTAATCACAATAGCTAATATTTCTATAGTGCTTTCCATGTGCCAGGTACTTAACAATTATCTTATTTGGTCCTTACAACAGCACTGAGAAGTAGGTGCGATTATTATTCCCATTTTATGAAAGGAGAAATAGAGGCAAACAAAGATCATGTGACTTGCCTAGGGTCACAAAGCTAGTAAATTTCTGAGGCTAGATATAAGTCCAGGTCTTCCTGACTTAAGGCCCACTGTACCATCTTGCTGAATACAGAACACTGTAGAGACTTTTGACTGCGGTCCACAATAGTTTAAAAGACTTTGGTTTAAGTATCCATGCATGGAACATCACATGGAAGAAGAATGCGTGTTGTCCAGACCATGATATGCAGTGGAAGAGGGGGAGTAATATAGAATAAATCTGGAAAGGAAGGCTCGAGTTGTATTGTGGTAGACTTTAAAGGCTGTGCTGAGGAGTCTTATTTTGTTCTCGAGGGAATAGGAACCCATGGAAGATTTTTTAAGCAGGGGATTTTTTATCAGATCTTTGATTTAGGAAGACTGTTTTGATAGCTATATAGAGGATGATTAGAGAGCAGAGAGATTGGAGACTGGCAGACCAATTAGTAAGCTATTACAGTAGGTCAAATAAGGAGTAAGGAGAGACTTGTGACTATGTGAATGGGAAGAATGATGTGAAAGATTATGGAAAGGATTATCAAAATGTGAAAACCAATTTGATATAGGGCATGGAAGAAAATGAAAAGGCAAGGATTACTACAAGAGGGTCACCCTGGGTAACTATAAAAGATGATGGTTCCCTCAGTAGAAATAGGGACGTTTGGAAGAGGGTTGTTTTATATAGGGAAGATGATGAATTACATTCGAAATATCTTTAGTTTGACATGCCTGTGGGAAAACAAGTTGGGAATATCTATCTGTAAAGCCATGCACAAGCAGGGCTGCTGCTATGAGTAGCTTTCAAGGTTCTGATTACATAGTATAGCAAACTCTCTATTTATTCAATAACAAATAAGAGCAAAACATTTATAGAAAATCAGGGAACAGAATTCAAAATGTTACAACTTATCACAGAAAATCAAAACACAGCATTCACCATGTCACAGCTCAACAACTTATCACTAAAATGGCCACATAGTTTTCACCAAAGCGGTCACATAGTTTTCAACAAAGTGCAGTCATTTAGTAAATCATTCAATCATCCTTAAGGGCTTTCCTCCTTAAGGGTCACAAAGTACAAAAGTCAAAGTTCTCCACCCATGGGGTGCAATTAAGTTACAACTTCAACAGTCACTACTCAGTACTGTCTTAAGTAAATTATTATTTCATCAGTCACAACTCAGTTTCCTATTTCATCATTCACCACTCAGACAATTTCATCAGTCACTACTCAGTACCCATGGAGAGGTCTTTTCATCTTGACTCGGGGCAGGCTTTCAGCTTCCATGGTTCCTCTTCCATGGTCCCAGCTCCTGTCCAAATCTAACCAACTGCCACCTGAGTTCAAAGGCAGACAGCTCCCAGCTCCTTGTCCAGTTCTCTGTGTAGTGCCTGCTCCACATTGGAGCTCACAGTGTCCAGTCCATCTCAAATCCTTTACAGTTTCTGTTCCTGGGGAGGCAAGGCTTAACAAAGCCACAGGAACATTCATACACATTAACAAAGCCACAACAACATTTGCACAAAATACCAGCACCACTGTCATGCTTCCTCAGTCTTCTGCAGCTCCAGCTGGCCCTTGAAAGTCTTGCCACCATAAGTCCGAGTTTTGTGTCAGTTCTCAATTCTCAGTTCAGTCTTCAGTAGTAGCAGCCCAGCATCCAGATGCTTCCTGAGAGAAATTCTCATTCTCTCTCTCTCTCTCTCTCTCTCTCTCTCTCTCTCTCTCTCTCTCTCTCTCTCTCATTCTCTCTCTCTCTGGCAGCAGCTACCCTGCCTCCACAATGCTTACCCCAGGAAATTAGGTCTATCCAGCTTGTGTTCTTCCTTATATACATATTAACTCCTCCCTGTTCTGCCCCTTCCTGTTACATCAGCAACAGGGGTTCATACCTTCTGTTTCTTCAGCAGAGGTTTAATTTGAAATTAGGTGCTAAGTACTTCTTAGCTTAGAAATACAAAGGAATCTTCAAATATCATTACTATTACACTAGCAAAAGAGATAAATTAATGGAGTTCAGAGGCTGTATATATAGATTTGGAGGACATTTGCACATAGATGATAACTGAACCCATGCAAGTTGAAATCAACAAGAGAGACAGTGAACATGAGAAAAAAAAAGGAGGCTCCAGGACAGAGATCTAAGGGATACCCATGATTATTTGGAAATATATACATGATAAGCCAGCAAAAAAGACTGAGAAAGAAAGGGAAGCAGATGACCAGGAAATAGCAGTGTCATGGAAACCAATAGAGGAATCTGTTTAGGGAGAAGAGATGATAATCAAGAGCAGTGGTTCTCCAAGTATGGTCTAGGGATTCCTGGAGATCTCCAAGACCCTTTCAGAGAGGTCCATGAAATAAAAAGAGTTTTCTTTTTTTTTGAAATAGTATTTTTTTCCCAATTACATGTCAAGACAATTTTTGGCATTCATTTTTATAAGATTATGAGTTCCACATTTTTCTTCCTCCCTCCCCTCTTCCTAAAATGGTAGGCAATTTGATATAAGTTATACATGTGCTATCATGTAAAACATATTTCCATATTAGTCAGTGTTGTGAAAAAAAGAGACAGATCAAAAGAAAAAAAACCATGAAAAAGAATAAAGTGGAAAAAAGTATATTTCGATCTGTATTCAGAGTCCAACAATTCTTTATCTTGATACAGATAGCATTTTCCTTCATAAGTCCTTTGTACTTGTCTTGAATCATTTGTTGCTGAGATGAGCTGAATCATTCACAGTTGATTGTCCCACAATATTGCTGCTACTGTGTACAATGTTTTCCTGGTTCTGCTTGTTTCACTTTGCATCAGTTCATGTTAGAAGTATTTCCAGGTTTTCCTGAAATCTGCCTGTTCATCACTTCTTATTGTAAAATAGTTTTCCGTTACATTCACATACTGCAGATGGCTCAGTCTTTCCCTAATTGATGGGCATCCCCTCAATTTCCAATATTTTGCCATTATGAAAAGGGCTGCTATAAAGATTTTTGCACATGTAGGTCCTTTCCTCCTTTTTTTATGATCTCTTTGGAATACAGACCTAGTAGTGGCATTCCTGGATCAAAGGGTATGCAATGTCATAGCCTTTTGCTCTTCAGAATGGTTGAATCAATTTGCAACTCCATGAACAATACACAAGTGACCCAATTTTCCCATATTCTCTCCAACATTTACCATTTTCCTTTTTTGTCTTAGGTGTGAGGTGGTACCTGAAAATTGTTTTAATTTGCATTTCTCTAATCAGAAGATTTAAAGCAATTCTTCATGTGCCTATAGATAGCTTTGATTTCTTCATCTGAAAACTGATTATTCATATCCTTTGACCATTTATCAATTGGGAAATGACTTATAAATTCAACTCAGTTATCTGTATATTTGAGAAATGAGGCCTTTATCAGAGACACTTGATATAAAGATTGTTTCTCACCTTTCTACTTTCCTTCTAATCTGGGTTGCTTTTTTTTTTTTTTGTACAAAAGCTTTTTGTTTTTTAAATTAAATTTTATGTTTATTTTTAGTTTATGTCATTCATCTCCACAAGATTTTGAGTTACAAATTTTTACCCCATCTTTCACCTACCCACCACCTGAAAACAGCGATTCCACTGTATACCCCCTCCCCCAATCTGCTTTCTCCTATATCATCTGCCATTCCCCCTCCAACTTGCCAGTAGGGCAAGATGGATCTCTATACCCCAGTGACTGTATATCTTATTTCCCAGTTGCATGTAAAATATATATATATTTAAACATTTGATTTTGAAACTTTGAATTCCAGATTCTTTCCCTACCTCCCCCATCACCCAGCCTTACTGGGAAGATAAGTAATTCAATATAAGTTGTACATGTGTAGCTATGCAAAATATTTCCATAGTTGATATACTGTGAAAGATTGACTATATTTCCTTCCAGCCTATCCCAACCCCCACTTGTTCTATTCTTTAGTTTGATCCTGTCCCTTTTCAAAAGTGTGTGCTTCCAACTCCCCGCCCCCCAACCTGCCTTCCCCTCCATCATCCCCCCTCTCATTCCCTTCCCCCTTACTCTCCTGTAGGGTGAGATACCCTATTTAGTGTATATTACATTGCCTCCCTAAGTGAAATTTAATGAGAGTAAGGTTGATCCATTACCTTTTGCCTTCCTGTTCTACACCTCCATTGTAACAGTTTTCCCTTGCCTCTTCTATACTGGATAATTTATCCCATTCTGTCTCTCCCCATCTCCTCTTGGTATATTCCTCTTTTACCTCTCAACTTCACCTTAAGTATCATCCCTTCCTATTTAACTGGCCCTGTGCCCTCTGTCTATGTATACCTGTACACATATATACACACATTCACACATGTATTCATATGCCCATATATTCTCCTATGTGTGTATATATACACACATACTTATATATGTATATACATTTATATTCTCTTCAACTATTCTCATACTGAGAAAAGTTTCATAAGTTACAATTATAGTTTTTCCATGTAGGCATCTAAATAGTCCAACTTTGATAAGTTCCTTATGATTTCTTTTCCCTGTTTACCTTCTCATGCTTCTCTTGCTTCTTTTATCTAAATGTCAGATTTTCTATTCAACTCTGGTTTTTTCATCAAGAATGCTTGAAAGTCCTCTATTTCATTGAATGACCATTTTTTTCCCATGAAACATGATACTCAGTTTTTCTCAGTAGGTGATTCTTGGGTTTAATCCCAGCTCCTTTGACCCCCAGAATATCATATTCCAAGCCCTTTGATCCCTCAATGTAGAAGCTGCCAGATCCTGTGTTATCCTGATTGTGTTTCCACAATATTCAAATTGTTTCTTCTTGGCTGCTTGTAATATTTTCTCCTTGATCTGGGAATTCTCAAACCTGGCTATAATATTCCTAAGAGTTTTCTTTTGGGGATCTTTTTCAAGACGTGATCAGCAGATTCTTTCAACCTCTATTTTGCCCTCTTGTTCTAAAACATCAGGGCAATTTTTCTTGAGAATTTCTTGAAGGAGGATTTCTAGGTTCTTTTTTTTTTTTTTGATCATGGCTTTGAGGTAGTCCAATAATTTTTAAATGATCTCTCCCGGATCTATTTTCCAGGTCAGTGGTTTTTCCAATTAAATATTTCATATTGCCTTATATTTTTTCATTTGTTTGGATCTGTTTAACAGTATCTTGATTTCTCATGAAGTCACTAGCTTCCATTTGTTCCAGTCTAATTCTGAAGGAATGATTCTCTTCAGTGAGCTTTTGAGACTTTTTCCATCTGGCAAATTCAGCTTTTGAAGGCATTTTTTCTCCTCATTGGCTTTTTGAGCCTCTTTTGCCATTTGAGTTAGTCTATTTTTTAAGGCATTATTTTCTTCAGTCAGGTTGTTGACTCTCTTTTCATGATTTTCTTGCATCATTCTCATTTCTCTTCCCAATTTTTCCTCCACTTCTCTTATTTGGTTTCCAAAATCCTTCCAAAAGCTCCTCTATGGCCTGTAACTAGTTCATATTTTTCTTGGAAGCTTTTGGTGCAGGAGTTCTGACTTCATTGTCTTCTTTCTGTTCCATGCTTTGATTCTTTTTGTCCCCCCAAAAGGAATCCAAAGTTGGATTTCTGTGTTTGCTTTGCTTCCTTTGCTTGCTCATGTTGCCACTCAATTATTTGACTTTTGAGTTTTTTGCCACAGTAGAATTCTCCTTCCAGAGAGGAGAGCTTTGTCCCAAATTGCTGGTTTTTTTCAGCTGCTGGGTGCCCTCTCAGAAGCCTCCACTGGCTCTGGCACACTGTTCACACACCCCAGGACCTCCACCCTAGACAGAAATCCAAATCCAAGCAGGTTAAATCAAGAGCAATTACCCCTCAGACTGGTTGCTTGGTCCCCCTACAATCTGCAGGCCAGGAGCTCTGAAGCAGCCACACAGCAGCTACTATATGGCCGCTGTGCCTCAGCTGCTTCTTCCTCCGGGGGGCAGAGGCTGGACCACACACCCAGACCCCCTGTTCCCAAAGTCCACTGACCTCTCACTTTGTCTTTGGCATTTATGGATTGATAATTCTGCAAACTGCCACAGCTGCTGGTGATCCACTCTCCCAAAGTCCTTCTAGCTGCAGCTGCTTGGGCCACTCTGTGGCTAAAACCATGGGCTCACAAGGACCTTGGCTCTCCTCCCAGTGCATTGTGATGAACCCTTCTTGTTGGCTTCCTGGGCTGACTTCAGCAGGATGTTTGTTTCTCTCTGTCACTTTGTGGGTTCTGTAGCCCCAAAGTTTGTTTAGAGTAATTTTTATAGGTTTTACAGGTGGTTGTGGGGGTAGTGCAGAGAGTTTTCCTGCTTCTACACTGCCATCTTGGCTCCTCCCTCATGTAAAAGCTTTTTAATTTAATATAATTAATATTATCTATTATATATTTCATAATGCTCTCTATCTCTTGTTTGACCATGTACCTGTAACTCACTTAACTTCTTTAAGAATTTGGATGCTATACCCCTTGGTACAAATATATTTAATATTCATATTACTTCATTATCTTGGTCCCTTTTAATAGTTTCCTTTCTCATTTCTTTTGATTAAGTCTGTTTTCACTTTTGCTTTTTCTGATATCAAGATTGCTACCCCCACTTTTTTTTTCTTAACTTCAGCTGAAGCATAATATATTTTGCTCCAGCTATTTACCTTTATTCTGTTTGTGTCTCTCTGCTTCAGGTATGTTTCTTCTAAATATTGAAGGTTCTGGGTTTTTTTTTTTTTTTGATCCACTCTATTATCTGCTTCTGTTCTATGGGATAGTTCATCCCATTCACATTCACAGTTATGATTACTACCTATGTCTTTCCCTCCACCCTATTTCCCCCCCCTGTTTGTCCTTTCTCTTCTTTCACCCCTTCCCTCCTCAACAGTGTTTTGCTTCTATCTCCTGTATCCCCTGGTCTGCCCTCTTTTCAGTCAGTCCCACCTGTCTCCCTTTACTTAATCTCCTCCACTCCTACTTTCCTGTCAGGTAAGATAGATTTCTATATTTAATCTATTTGTATATATTATTACCTCTTTGAAGCAATATTGATGAGGCTGAAGGGTATTCATAGCCCAGCCTCCCATCTTTTTCTCCACTGTGTTAGTTTATTTTTGCCTCTTAATATGAAATAATTTACCCTATTCTACCTCTCCTTTCCTTCTGCACCCTTCTAGCTGTGCTATTAGTGATATAATTTTTAAGAATTGCAAGTATCATCTTCTCATGTAGGGATGTAAACAGTTCAGCTCCATTGAATCCCTTTTCAGGTTTCTCTTGGGTCTTGATATTGTAGATAAAATTTTTTATTCAGTTCTGGTCTTCTACTTGTGAAAGCTTGAAATCCTTTTATTTCATTGAATGACTATTTTTTTTCTTCCTTGGAGTCTTATGCTTAATTTTTCTGGGTAAATGATTTTTGATTGTAGTCTAAGCTCCTCTGACTTCTTGAATATCATGTTTATGATCTCTGATCTTTTAATGTTGCAACTGCTAAATCCTGTGTAATTTTTATTGTGGTTTCCTGGTATTTGAATTGTTTCTTTTTGGCCACTTGCAATACTTTTTCCTTGGCCTGATAATTCTGTAATTTAGCTATAATGTTTCTTGGATTTTTTATTTTGGGATTCCTTTACTGTGGTGATTGGTGGATTCTTTCAATGCCAATTTTGCCCTCTGGTTCTAGAAGGGCAATTTTCCTTGATAATTTATTGAAGATGCTGTCCAAGTCCTCCTTTTGATTACAGCTTTCAGGTAGTCCGATGATTCTGACATTGTCTCTCTTGGATAAATTTTCTAGGTCAGTTATTTTTCCAATGAGATATTTTACATTTTCTTCCCTCTTTTTCATTCTTTAGATTTTGTGTGATTGATTCTTGATGTCTCCCTTAGCTTCCACTTGTCTAATTCTAACTTTTAAGGAGTTATTTTCCTTAACTAGGTTTTGTACTTCTTTTTCCATTTGGCCAATTGTACTTTTTAAGAAGTTGTTTTCTTTGGTGAATTTTTTATTCCTTTTCTGTTTGGCCAATTGTACTTTCTAAGCACTTGTTTTCTTTTTTTCAAGCTGTTGACTCTTTCTTCATATTTCTCTTACATCACTCTTTTTCCCCAATTTTTCTTCTACTTCTCTTAAATGATTCTAAAGCCCCCTTTTGAACTCTTTCATGAATTTTTTCTGGGTTTGAGAACACTTCCTATTTTTCTTTGGGGTTTTGCCTATAGGTGTTTTGACATTATTGTCCTCTTCTGAGTTTGTGTCTTGATCTTCCCTGTCACCATAGTAGCTTTCCATAATTGGATTCTTTGTTGTTGTTGTTGTTTTGTTCATCTTTTTTGGACCTTTTTCCTTTCTTT
>WOXC01000639.1:0-42846 GCA_011680675.1 Gymnobelideus leadbeateri | reverse complement strand
ATGATAGAGGAAACTCAGATTCTCTTGCCCTTGAACCCTTCAGTTCATAAGTGTTGGAGGCAGCAAAGATTATCCTCACCCCAAATCTAGCACTCAGAGCATGGTGTGGCATGGTGGCATGATGGCATGGAAAGATCACTTGACTCCAGCAATGAGAAAATGTGCTCTCAAATCATATTAGCTCTCTGAGGTTCCCTTTCATCATCTGCAAAATGGGTATGAGAATGCTTGCCCTATTTACTCTTTTTTGTTTGTTTTTTTGGAGGGCAATTGGGGGTAAGTAACTTGCCCAAGGTCACATGGCTAGGTTTTTGTTTGTTTGTGTGTTAAGTGTCTGAGGGCAGATCCGAACTCTGGTCCTTCTGACTCCAGGGCCGATGCTCTACTCACTGCTCCACCTAGCCGCCCCCCATTTACTCTTTTTTTTTTTTTAGCACAGAATCTTTTTCTTCTTTATTAGGTTAAGAAATAGTTTATAAGAAATATAAGCTTTCTCTCCTTACTGAGTATGTAAGATTTCTTCAAGAGATATAAGAGATGAAGTTTGCCAGAGGAAGTAATTTAGAATTCCAAACAGCAGCATTTTTGGGACATTCACAATGTCAAGACAACTATAGACATCCAGAAAGCCAATCTTTTCTGAACCTCTGCCTTTCTTTTTTTTTTAAACAAATGCTTTATTAACTTCCGTTTTACATCATTCATTTCCGCCAGATTTTGAGTTACAATCATTTTCCCCCCATTATTCCCCTACCCAACCTCCCAGAATAGTAGTCCCAGAATATATCGCTTCCTCCAATCTGCTCTCTCCCATACCCCCCCCTTTACTCTTAAAAGTATTGAAAGTAAAGAAATGCTTCCATAGAAAGGTAATGGTCCCAGAGTACAACTTCAGGCGTTTTTATGTATATGGCCAGTGTGTTTTCTTGATAGGGGAGGAGAGAGAAAGAGAAAGAAGTTGGATCTTCATTTAAAAATAAAATTTTAATTTAAACATTTGAATATACTTTTAAAATATATGTATATATTATTTAAATATGCATATTTTAAAAGATAACAATAGAAGTAAACTATTCTTTGATATATGGGACAGCTCTCTGAAAGGGCAGAGGAAGAGGGTTAATTTTGACAATGTAAAGGAAGATATCAGTAAGAAAATTTTCTTTTTAAAAGAAATACAGAAAGGGGCGGCTAGGTGGCACAGTGAGTAGAGCGTCGGCCCTGGAGTCAGAAGGACCTGAGTTCGGATCCGACCTCAGACACTTAATGCACACACAAACAAAAACCTAGCCGTGTGACCTTGGGCAAGTTACTTAACCCCAATTGCCCTCCAAAAGGCAAAAAAAAAATACAGAAATAAAAAGTACATTGTAAGTTGTCAGGCTCTTTACAAGTGAATGGATAATTTTGTTGAGACTCCCTAGGCCTTCTGACTGGATCGTCCTTTGATCTTTAGGTGAGGGCTGATATACTTATTTGCTTAAGTAGTTCCTTTGTTAAGGGATAAAGGTGTGCTTCTGGACTGATGGGTATGGGCCTATAACCAAGCCTAGCCCTCTGACACTAAACCTAGCTTAGTGGTATTCCATAAGGAAAGGCAGGAAGAATCAAAGAACCTTCAGTTCAGATCCAGCCTCAGATCAGATACTTCCTAGCTGTGTGACCCTGGGCGAGTCACTTAACTCTGCTTCAGTTTCCTCATCTATAAAATGAGCTGGAGAAGGTCAGTGAAAAGAGAACTGAACTTGTAGTCAAAGGATTTAGGCTCAAATCCTAGTTTTGCCACTCAAATGTAAGGAAAAACTATAGCAGTGCTGTGGAAGAAAAGGGACTGAACTTAAGAGTAAGAGTTCTTAACACGTAGTCTGAATATTTTTTTTTGTTTGGTTAGTATTTTTGGTTAATATTTCAACATAATTAGTTTCCTCTGCAATTCTGTGTATTTTATTTTATGCATTTTTTTCTGAAAAGGGATCTCTGATATTTAAAAAAAAAATTAGAATCTCTGATTTAGAGCCAAAGGAACTGGGCTTCATTTATTACCTGTGTGACCTTAATCGCTTAACCTCTCTGGCCTCAGTTTCCTCATCTGTAAAATAAAGGAATTGCGTTAGGTCATTTATCCTGTCCCTTCCTGAGATCACTTTAGCCAACCTTTTTGTCTTGCAAATAAGAAAGCCTCAGAGGTGAGGTGATTTTTACCAAGTCCACCCAAGTAGTAAGTAGCAGAGCTATTCAACCCAGTTCCTTTTGACTCTAAATTCAGTCCCCTTTCCTCCCTAGCCCTTTGGTTGGTCTGTGGAAGAACCATTTCTGGGGTAAGGGTACAGGTCTTCCTTATCTGTTTTCAGTTCCTTGTGGCAAAACATTAAATTAAGTGTTCTGTACTGTTGGCAAAAAGGAACCCGGGGTTGGAGAGGGGTAGTCTTTGGAATGGAAGAGAGTGGAGTGCGTAGTTGAGTCAATTCCTTATTAGAGTAATTGAATGGAAGCAATTTTGAAAACCTCAGCTGGAGCTCCCTCTGCTGGCTCCCAAGCTAGTGGTTATAGTTCAATGGTACAACACAGTTCCTAAGCCAAAAGGAATTGTTCAGTTTTTTCTTCAGTGTGATAAGTGAGAGACATAGCATTGGATGCAAAGATGGCGGCCAGACTGACAGCATCACGCCCTCCTGCTCAGCCTATCCAGGTACCAAGGTGCCTGGTACCAAGCTTCCCTTTTGTTGGTCGACTTTTCTCAAGTGGGTTTTATCATTTTCTTTGTCATTAAAAGTACTTGTCATCAGTTTCATCCCTTGACCTTCACTACATTCCTAGGAGTCATCTTGTAAATGAGCACTGCTTTACAGTAAGGCACAGAAAGCTTTGCCCCAGAGGTCACGCAGATAGTAAATGGTTTGCCTATGTTACTGACTCCAAGGCTGATCCTTTCTGCACTGGGTACTTATTCATAGGACCAGGCACTGAATTTGTGATTTCCCTGGATTAAAGAACTCCAAAATGAGGAAATTCATGTTATCAGTGCAAGTCAGCAACTTCTCCCCAACTCAGAAGCCTTAGAAAGTGGTCTGGAGCAAGAGGAGCTGTCATCACCTCTAAATACCTTACCCAGGGCCACACAGCCAATATATGTCATAGGAGAGTCTTAAAGCAAAGTTTTCCTGCCTCAAAAGCCAGCCTTCTATCTCTTCTACTAAGGTTTCTTAACTTAAGGTGCATAACTTGTTTATTAAATATATTTATAACTATGTTTCAGTAGCATTAGTTTTGTTTGTAATACTATTTATTTGATGCTGTTAAAACCATTGCTCTAAAAACCAGGTCTATAGGTTTTCCCATAGTGCCAAAGAGAGCCATGACACAAAGAAGGTTGGGGTCTCCAACAGTATAATACACTGCCTCTAATCCCAATACTGCCTTTCTTAAAACATCTAAAATTTTCACACTTGACAATAGATCTAATGAACAGGATTTATTCTGAGCTGTTAACTGCAGGACCTCTATTTACTACTAGACATTTTTTTTTAGGTTTTTTTTTTCCTTTTTGGAGGGGGGAAGGCAGGGTAGTTGGGGTTAAGTGACTTGCCCAGGGTCACATGACTAGTAAGCATTAAGTGTCTGAAGCTGGATTTGAACTCAGGTCCTCCTGACTCCAAGGCCAGTGCTCTATTCATTGCACCACCTAGCCACCCCTAGAAATTTCTTAAACACCTTTCTGGTGCCTATTCCTCTGCCCAGGCATTGAGGTAGGGGAGTAGGAGATTTGGCATGGCTGTTGCCGTCAAGGACAGTAGTAAGGGACAGAAGATGTGCACATATAAGCATTCAGGTAGACAGAAAATGTTGAGAGAAAGAGTGTGCAGTTTGAGCAAACATAAATAAGGTATTAAGAAAACAACATTTACAATGTAGGGAGAACAGGGATGTGACAGGAATCTGAAGGCCCGAGTGTTTGGGAGCCAGGTTTTGTGGAGGGCCTTGAGCTCTGGCTGAAGAGTTTTAAACATCCTTAAGGATATGGGGAACCATTGGAGAGCTGAGCAAGAACAAAAACGTGATATAATTGCTGTCTTAAAAAAAAGATAACCTGGCAGAGTGTGGGATTGATTATAAAGGAGTGAGTAAAGGACAGGAATACCAGCTGAAAAGGTATTGGGACAGTCTGAGCTTGAGGTGGTGAGGACACAATGGGTGGGTGGAATTGGGCCAGGGGGAGCTCCCTAGGAGAGCATTTGAATGTCTGTGACTTTTACTGTGAACTGTGTCTATCTTTGTCCGGAGTTGTTTTCTCATCTATGTGTGACGATAAAGCAAAGAAGCTGGTTTTCTGTGCCACAGAAGGAAAATCGCTTGTTTTCTTCCTTACTAGACCTTAGCCAGTAGTTGTTGTTTTGGTATCGATCTGTCTCAACGCTTGGCATGCGGATGTCTCACACACGTGAATGTGTTAGAAGTGACGCCACTTAACTGTGCTGTGACGTGTGTGTTCAAGTGTGGATGATGAGGAGATGTACGTGGCCTCTGCTTTTCTCTGCAAGTCTTGGGTCACGTGTCCTCTAGCTTGTGTGTGCATGTGGCTATGTTCAGCTGTGTGTCTCTGCCTCAGGACTCTGAAACCTCATAGCTCAATAATAGTATATATGCAGAACTGCAATGGCATATCTATTTAAATACACATACACACACAGAAGGTTTCAGATGCCTAATCCCTCTGTTGGCCTAAGGGTATATATGGCTCCCAGGTTGTCATCTCCTTCACCAACCCTCCCCTCCCCCAGCAAAAAAAAAAACAAACAAACAACAAAAAAACTAGATCTGACATCTTTTGAAAGACACCTGATGTCAGCTCCCTGCAGAGAAGACAAGGTTTGTTTTTCCTAACTACAATTCCATTCACTGGTAGGAAAGAAAGCAAAATCCCCCACACTACTCTGCTTTTAAATGAGTGTGCCATTTTTTACATAAACCTGTTTGAAAATTATACATAATTTCTTGGTCTTCTCCCAATGTGTTCAGATTTAGACTGGCCAGAAGCAATGACTCTTTCAGGTACTTTAGGTTTGTCCTTGTATATGTTTAGATGTTTGTCATTTGCAGAATGTTCATTGTTGAAATGTGATTTCATCTCCCTATGCATTAATTTGGAACTCGTGCCAAATTCTGTTTCAGTGTCTTTAAAGCAGGGATTTTTTTTCTGACAATGTAATTTCATAGTAATAACCATGAGATCTGTGTGAATTTCTTAAACCGTCTTTGATCTAGGACTTGTTTCCATTAAGGGAAAGGAGTACTAGATAGATCAGCTACTAACTAGCCATGGAATAAAGGAAATCTGGAGGCAACACCAGTGTGTGAATGGGTAAGATGTTCAATTCAAGTCGGGGCTGGTCATCGTTCACCTTTGTATTCCCAGTGCCTAGCAAGTGGGCCTCTTGATAAATGGTTGCTTAATTGACCCAGATGAGAAGATAGAATGATTCTGGCCTATATTGGTGACTGACTTAGTCACAGCTACAATATAATAAAGGAAAAATTGGACAGTGCATTTCACTCACTGGACATACATTGAATGCCCACTTTGTGCTAAGAACACTGCATCACACATTGGGGAAGATGCAAATTTTGGATAATACATACCCGCACGGAGCGTACAATGTAGTTGGAGAAATGTAGTATGAGGTGTGTACCAACTCAAGTAAGTACTGAGTGAGCTAAGAATTAAGCACTCAAGCAACATTTTTTTAACACAGTGGTATTTGACTTATCATAGTGTCCCTTGAGCCATGTCATTGGAAGATGGTCTAAGAAAGGACATTTGTGGTTTAGGGATCTTTGGGGGAGGTCTTATGGTCCCACATGAGCCCTCTAGCATGACCATTATGAAGTTGGTGAGGAAACAATTAAAAGTAGAGACAGAAGAGTATAACATATTGCCCCCTCTGACTTCTCCCCAACATACAACCATTTTCTACACTCTACCTCCTTCACCAGTGTTTCAAGTTTGGACCCTCCCCAGGGCCTGGACTTGAGTCCAAGAAGAATAAGCAAAAATCCTCTGGATAGTAACAAAAAAGGTAAACACTGCTGTGGGGTTTGTGTGAATTGTTTAAAAATTTAAAAGTCCTTCCTTAGAGCTATAACCTCCAGAGACTTAAGAAATTCCATCTTCATTCTCAACTAAGGACAAAAGTTACTTTTTGGCATTGAAGGAGAATGGGGGTGTAGACCGTATCAACTTAGAGCTTTAAAGGGTCTATTAGCTTGCTCTGAGGAGATACCCTCATGTTGTTTGATTTTAGAGTATCCCACTATGATATTCCATAACTGGCTTGTGATTTTGCACTGATTGGTTTAAATGGGGTTTTCAACTAGAAACTTAAAAGAGGAATTGTTTTAGGAGTATAATGAAGACACTTGCTTTTGGTTCTTATTTCTTCCATTAATCTAGTTGAATAACCTCAGGGAAAGTGATTTAGACACTGTTGTCCCATCTCTAAAATAAGACAGTATCTCCTCCCCATATCCTTTATAGGGGCAATAACAAAGTTTGTTAAATCTTGTCTGAGCAACTTCTTTCAAGGAGTTTCCAGACATAAAAGGGGGTTGTTTCCCACTGATAGTTTCCAGAAAGCTTTGATATAACTACTAATCTATCTAAAGTAGCAGTAAGCCCTCAAATACCGTCCCTATAGCTCATTACAGATAAATGAAACTGAAACCAGAATAAGGCAGAAATGCCCTTTGAACTAATTCCTAAGTACTCCTATCTAGCAAGAGAAAAGAGAAGGTTGGGCTTTTACCCAGATGAGGAAATCTGTCCTTTTAACTCTTACTTGTTTGTGAGGAGGTGAAAATCCCTGACCCCATCCCCACCACCAGTACAGAAAATGTCTAACAAAACTTTTTAATGCCCCTCACCGCATCCCTACCACCAATACAGAAAATGTCTAACAAAACTTTTTAATGCCCCTCACCCACAGCTTGAGCAGTTTGTAAGGAGAAAATTGAAGAAAGTGGTCTACCAATTAGGAAGGTAGTTATGAAAGGAAGATTAACTCCTTGACCCTCCCTCACTCTCCCAATAATGCAGATGTATATATAAAAAGAAGGGAACCGATAATAAGACCTTTGGGTTACATGTCACAAAACTGGAGTGAAAAACTTCTGTTTCCAGATCAACTTTTGCCCTTAGAACTAAGGATGGGCTAATTTTTGTTCTACTTGCATTTTGCCACTGGATTCAGAATATTCAGACCTCTTAGGAGCCCTCGGATATTAGAATATTTTCCAAATTGGCCTCAGACCTACAGAACAATGTATCTTTTTGGACTTGTGAAACTTTGAATTTGTCCTTTACAGCCTATTAACCCACTCCTGGCTAGCTCCCCTTTGCATAATAAGCTCTTGTAACCGATTTTAAACCGCTTTACGTGCCTAATCAGAGCGGGGGTCCAAGTGCTTGTATTGGGAAGCCAAGGGGATTTTTTTTCATAAGCTTATAGAGACATTGAGTTGCCACACACAAAGTCAAACTTGGAGCTTTTGAATATTGCTCTTGGCATATGAATGTGCTCGGTAAAACATTTGTTAACCTGCACACTGACTAACATGGGTTTGGGATGCCCAGTTAATTGAGGTTTTTCTCTTCTCTCTGAACTGCTGACTTTTTGTCTGCTCTTCCTTGCGTAATGATGACCTTTGCTTGAACATACAGTAGCTTGTACAGCAGAAGTGTACTGTCCTGCCTAACTCTGTGTGTCTTGTATTGTTTTACCTTGTAGGGTCCACCCTGAAACGTCTATGCCTAGGCAAAGAGCACAGTAGTAGTAATTATCTGATTTTTTTTTCCTCCTTTTCATGTTTTCTCCATTGCATGGGCTCATGTTCTTTCTCCGCTATACCATTAGAGTTCCATTGATGTTCTTGCAAAAATGGTGCTGGCTGGGTGCTGTGTGAGTGAATGAATAGAGACAACCATGTCTGTGATTGATACCTGTTGAATAAACTTGGCTGTTGTTTTCTGTGGAAGTGGCTGCTCTGCTTGTGTCTGAGTTGTCCCTGAAGCTTTGGTACAGCAGCATCTCTGCTCCCTACCTCATCTTGGCTTCATGCTTTTCATCCCTTCTGCCATTTGTGTCATTACTCACTAAGTTACTTCAGGGGCTCCTTTTTTTCCCCATGTCCATAAATTACTAATAACTAATTGGCTCCTTTTTCTAAATCACCAGAATAAATATTCCCCAAAAGTTGTTTTTTTAAAAAATGGAATGAATGTCTGTGCAAGAAGAAAGATGTCCAGGATTAAATGGGTTACTGGTTCACCTGGACGGCTTTTTCAGCCATTGGTTGAAAAATAGGCATTTGTGTCCATGCTTGTTCATTGCTAATTACTAAAGTAGACTCATATAGTGCATTGTGTTTCTGAACTTTTGTTTGAAGAGATGGTCTCTGGTTAAATCATTTTGAAAATGTTCATTTCGATTTTCTCTCTTTTTAACTAAATTTTTTAAAAAAGTAATTTCATAATTGGATGACTTTCCATCCTTTTCCATTCAACTTAATCCAGGATTTTAAATCAGAAATTATTTGCCAATAACATTTTTTAAAAGAAATTGTGTTATAGCCAAATGTTATAGTGTTTGTCTGATTCTTAAGTTCAATTTAAAAAGCATTTATGAAGTGCTTTGAAGTGTGTTCCAGGCATTGGAGATAGACAAAATTAAAATAGTCCCTGCCCTCCAAGACCTTCCATTCTGCTTTAGCCTATGACAGTGCAGTGTTTTCCCAGGCACTGAAACATGCTTCCTTCTACCTGCTTTAAAGTTTCATGTTTGTGGAAAGCTGCCCAGCCAACTCACAACAAAAGTATGTTACTCCTTGGCTTAACACCCTTCTAAATGTTCCCATATACCAACCAACACTAAAAGAAGCTAAACTTCTACCTCCAATTCCCTTCCTAATATTTTTTAAAAATTAATTGGAACTTATTGGACTTAAAAAAAATCTGGCCTATTATAATAAACATTTTCTTCTTGACATATGAATCTTGTTACCATGTTCTTTCTTTGTTCACTTCAAGCCATGAGGTCTGTGCTGTTCCCATTCTGGGAACCAAGCTTGGAAATTTGGTATCATACCCCCTCTGTGCACAGGGAGCACTGAACCATGGTGATGGAGTGCTTATGGGAGAACAGATGGGTGCTGTTCATAAAAGCAAATTGGAAAAGTTGCCGTAAGGTGGCCAAGCTATTTGCTATTGCTTTCTTCCACCTCCCCACCCCCCATGTGCTGATACTTGATACAGCATTCCCAAAGAGGAAAGCCTGTGTCATTTACTCCAGCAGCACAGAATTCAGTTATAGGCAAAGTATGGGAAGTATCAGGGATTAGACTAAAAAGTCCCAAGAAGTTCCCCTTTCTCCAGACCAACTCTTGAAGCAAAGATGTTCTCCAGTACAGGCTCATGTCCAAAATCATGTGAGTAGTGAAAAAGTGCCTTCTGTCAGCCTTATGAGTGATCCTGCCTTGTGTGTGATTTCCTAGGATCTTCTACCACCAGTCTGGTGACAGGTCCCGAGCCAGTGCCCCCAGCCACGCTGCAAGTCCAGGCACAGGTTAATAACAGCAACAACAAGAAAGGGATGTTCACGGATGATTTGCACAAGCTAGTGGACGAATGGACAAGCAAAACAGTGGGAACTGCTCAGACAAAACCTTCCCTGAACCAACTGAAACAGAACCAGAAAAGGCAAGATATGGAGCCTCGAGCAAACCCTGCCCAGGCACAAAACGAGGCACGTGGCGTAAGTGGTGGTCTTTGGGGAATGCAGTGTTGCAAGGGGTCGGAGGGCCAAGGGAGAGCCTCTTCTTGTCTGGAAGGGATCCTAGAGAGCAGTGACACCTTCTCGTTGAATGGCATCCACCTAACTGGGTTGCAGATTGCTACAGGCTGGTGTCCTGTGTCTCTGAAGCCAATTCTCTAAGACATGCTGTTGTTTGAAATCTCTCCTCTACATAATGCTAACATATTGCAATTCCTAAGAGTGTTTGGTGATGTACAACTAAATCTTGCTTAATCTGCCTCTTTGGTCCATGATTTCCATTAGTTATGCTGCATGAACTATTCATGGAATAACTTGACTCCTGTCTTGAGTGGGAAAAGACCTATGGAATCTCTTTGACTCCTGTCATTCTGACTTCAAATCTGGGATGGTCTGCATACCAAGTTTTAGTGACCTGATGTTCCTCCTTTCCTTCTACATGTAATTTTCAGTGCTGCTTAAATTTTAAAAGATGTTGTTTCTGCTCTGATAAACATTTACAGCAATTGGGTAAAGGAGTCATTGGCTACTCTATGCCTCCCTGCTTTCTTCCTTCTATCCTCCTCTCCCTCCTAACTCTCCCATTTTAGTCCGATGTACCTTGCAAGAAATGTTTATAGCACACCTTCTCTTATAGCATCCCCTTAAGAAAAGATCAGGTACAAGGAAATTATTGCCCCAAAGATTCCAATCAATAAGTGTTTATTAGATACCTACCAGGTACAAGACACTTTGGATACAGAGACAAGAAAAAATCTCTTACCCCAAAGAGTTTATATTCCGTTGTGTGCCTTCAAGGATACACTTCAGGGATTAAGACTGAACTCAGGGAGAAGAAAACCGGGGTAGTTAGTCTATCTTCTGTCAACCCTCTTTGCCCAATGTGCTTCTCTTTTGGGTTAGGAAAACATACCTTAGTGTGAATAGCATTGACCAGAGTTTCAGTAATGGCTTTGGGTGCCAACTCCACAAAGTGGGTTCACTCTGTCGTTAACCTGTGCCATTTTGCATGGCTTCTCCCTTTCACCATTCAGCCTCCACCTCCTAAATGGAGCATAGGCATCTCTCTTATTCCTGGGCACAGAGGATGGACACGGGGGTATACTTGTCACTAATTAACTCAAGAAGGATTTTATTTGTCCTTCTTCTGTCCCAGCCCATCCAAAACATACAAACAAACTTAACCAGAAGAAAGGTCACTTTGGTACATAATTCCATTCAGGAATAGTCCTTATGATGGATGATGAATACATGGGTCTGTTTTTCTGATTCTTTAAGGCAACAATAATAGATATACAAATGCCTAATTAACTTCATTTTGCTGGATGCAATGAGACCCATTTGTTTCCCCCTAATAATTAGAGCATCCATCGAAAGCTTATACCTGAGGTATAGAGTACCTTGATAAGTTCTGCAGTTTATCCTACCTTTGGAGAATAGGTCAAAGACCCTATGTGTATTTGGAAAGTGAACTTTTTCCAAAATTTAGCAGTGCTCCCAAAGTACGGTGACCTTTTCTTTTCATCCAAAATTAGATCAAGGATAACCCTGTCTACCAGCACCATCATCCCCTCAGATCTGTAGGCATCAGACATTAGCCTAAAGGAGACTGTCAAGTGACAATATAGAAAAGGGGGAAAAATTATTTGGTTCTAACAATATTCTAGGTCTTTATTTTAGTATAAATTCAGCATATAGTGGTTTTACCTGATTCCAAGGTAGTAAGATCAAGAAATATCCTGTTCTAAAAGGACCTGAAAAAGCAGTATTTGTCTGACATGGTTTGGGGTTGGGGGAGGCCTCCCCTGGGCCTTTCATAAGAGGGAAGGAAACCCCTTGTTGTTGGGTGGGTCCTGGCCTCTCTGGGTGGTGCCTGGAAAAGATCATGGATAGCAGTTAAAGGGTATACATAACTGGACACTCCATTAAACAGTTAAGAGTGTGACCTGGGGGGCGGCTAGGTTGTGCAGTGAGTAGAGTGCCAGCCCTGGAGTCAGAAGGACCTGAGTTCGGATCCAGCCTCAGACACTTAACCCACACAAACAAAAACCTAGCCGTGTGACCTTGGGCAAGTTACTTAACCCCAATTGCCCTCCAAAAAAAAAAGAGTATGACCTGATCAGGTAATATAAAAACATGATAGCAGTAATTTTTTTAAAAGTCTGACTTGGCTAGAGGATGTGAGCATTGCTCCTGTCTAAATCTCTCTCTGCAGAGAGTTACTGGAAGGAAATGAAAGTGAAGAACAGGAAGCAAGAGATTGATTGCCCCATAAACTTTCTTGACTTAAGCTTGAATCAGAAACCTCTGCTCAGCAGATTCATCCATTTCTGCAATTTGTATGTTTTGCTGTTTTGTCTTTGCTTATTTTCCTAGTAAAATCACCTTTTGAAAAACTCCAGCATTCTCTCTGGTTGAACTGAGGAAGAAACAGGCTTTTCTTATACCTTAGTCTGTATCACAACAGGGACCAGCAGGCATGTGGGTGAGGTGACAGTATTAATGCCGTATCAACCCCAAGCATGAAATGATGAGGCCCTGGACTCTAGGGAGGGGGCTGTTATGAAAAGAGAAGAAGAAAGAGAGATATACAGCATTTCAGAGGAAGGAAAATCAATAGGAATTAGAGACTGAGCAGATAAGCTGGAGGAAGAAGAGTCGATGTTAAATTTCAAAGCAGCATCAAGACTTGAACCTGAAGGAAAGGAGATAGGGAGATCAAGACATTAGCAAAAAGAATCTCAGGTCAGATATTGATAGTAATCTCTTTCTGCTGGAGCAGTCCCTATTAGTAAATCCCAGGACTTTGGCAAACAACTGCCAAATAATTTTCTAAAAAATAATTTTCTCTATAGCTATGCTAGAAAGTAGTTTGAGTCTTTAAATCTTGCTGAATTCTCCCAACTCTGTTTTTGTAATTTTTTTAGGTTTTCACCAGGGTAAGTGTGCTTATTTTTGTCATTCAAAGAGAACTAGAAGGCCATTAAGGCCTCCCCACTATTTGCTATCCTAGAGACCATCTAAGAAGAAGAGTCCTGTAATGATGTTAGATGACAACAGAATTAGCATCTCTGTCCCTCTCACCCCCCGCACCCCCAACCAGGAAGGGAGCATCTGAGATAGGATAGATAGGTCAACAACATATGTCCATAATATTCAGTGTAGCCCCCTTGAGCCAAGCCCATTAGCAGGAATTTTAAGGCCCTACTTTGTGTTCAAACTGTGATTGGTACTAAGCTGAAACAGCAATGTAAGGCTTGGTCCCTAACCTCAAGCATACAACTAATATATAAAACCATGGAAAGATTTAGCTAGACAAAAATGGAATATTTAATTGGATGATACATGTATGTACCTGAAAGCTTTAAATGGTTTTCTTTCCAAAGAATTCTATAGAAGGACTAAAAAAGGAGGAAGAAATTGTAAGTTTTAATAATGGACTTTTCTGGTATTCTTAGACCAGAGTCCACATCCATCTCTAGTCCTGAAAGTGAACACATTCCCAATGACAGCTTTATAGGGAGTCCTAACTCTCAGACCATTCAGAGTGTTAGATGGATTTGGAAAGAGCTGTTGGAGTAAGGTGTGAAATCATGTTTTCCACCAACAACGTTTTTCTTAGAGCCTTTCTTTGAATATGTGTACCAGCTTACTGCCATTTCAGTACAAGACACAGTGCCTGACTTGAAAACAACTCATGTGGACAGACAGTACCCAGAGTTGTTGCCCTTGTAAAGAATCATGGCGATAGTAGAGAACCAGCAGATTCAGAAAGGAGGAGGAAAATCTGTAAAAACACCAATTAAAAAAGCATCAGCATTGGGCATCTAAAGTGAGAGGGAATGGGAACACAAATCTTAATGATTGCCCCAACTTCCCCTTTACTACTGGAATTATCCTACCAAACTGTTAATGTTGCCTGTAAATGTCATCATTTGGCAATCCTTTGGTGGTGTTAGTTTTAAGAAAAGAAGCAATCCCATGACCCTCTGAGAGTCGGTATGGGTCATTCACATGTGATTGTCACTTGTATTATTTTGTTTTTCTAACTGAAATCAACTGCTGTAAGGTGATAGAGCCAAGTTCTTTAACCTGGGTCTATGGACTTGGTTTTATTTCAATGGTAGCTTTTGCCCAGGGTAGACCTTGTAAGATGTAATTAAGTAAAGGTACTTCTGTCTCACAGACCCCTCCTTCCCATATAAACCCAAACTTTGCCTAGGACTTTTTAAAAATTAAAATTTTTTTCAACTAATAAGAATTTTCTCTCCCCCCGCCCAGAAATAAAACAACCAAACAAAAACAACTTGTAATAAATATGCATAGTCAGGTAAAACAAATTCCCATATTGGTCATGTCCAGAAAACCATTTGTCTATTCTGCATCAAGTTCATCTGTGAGGAGGGGAGGTATAATTTCTCTCTTATGGGTCCTCTGGAATTGTGATTGATCATTGCATTGGTCGGAGTTCTTAAGCCTTTCAAAAGTATTTTTATAATGTTAGTGTTATAATATAGATTGTTTTCTTGGTTCTGATTACTTCATACTATATCAGTTGGTAGAGTTCTTCCCAGGATTCTCTGAAACCATTTCTTATGATACAATAGTATTCCATTTTATTCACATACCACAATTTATTGAGTCATTTACCAATTGATGGACACCTCCATAGTTTCTGGTTCTTCTCCAATGCCAAAAACAAAAGCTGCTACAAAATATATTTGCTCATACAGGGCCTTTTCTTCCTTATTTGATCTCTTGCCTATTTCCTTGCAGACGCTCTGCCATGTTCCTTTTTTTCTCACTCTTAATTAAGGGTGTGAAATGGAACCTCAGAGCTACTTTATTTGTATATCTTTAGTTATTAATAATTTAAAGCATGTTTTCTTATTGCTGTTGATTGCTTGGATTTCTTCCCTTGAGAACAAACTGTTCAGTCTTTTGACCATTTATCAATTGGGGAATAGGTTTTACAGAACATAAAAACCCATGCACACACTCACAGAAGCCTTGTGACTTGGTCTCTAAGCTGGTTTACCTTTGTTGCTTTTCCAACATTGAGTTCAAATCAGGTAGACCCCAAAAGCAATCAGCCAGTGCTTTGTAACTGACTGACACACAGCTGGAGGACTGAAACACTCAATTTTAAGTGTACACAAGAGTCAGTTTTTTATATCAAGACCATCTTCAATCCACCATCAGTACCCTGAGGTTATTTCAGGACGGGGCTGGTTGGTTCCTGGTAATTCTGTTACCCTGAGGAAACCCAAAGCTCTAGGACTTTTGAGGAGACTTTAGCATCAGCACCTGGGTCGGGGTCACAATTCTTTGGCTAACTTCTAGGTCCTGAAGCTCACCCCCAGTTTGTGGTATAATTGGACTTCAAACTTGAGATCCTTTGTGCAGGAGGGGCAGGTTTTAAGTTAACCTTTTGTGTTCTAAGGACTGTCAGCCAACAATGGATGCTTGGCTTGATGCTATTAGAGCTCTCTTGTGTTCTCCTCCTTGAAAATGAAGGCCCTGCCTCATTCACCTAGACATTTCAGGTGAGATGTTACTTCTTAAAATACCTGGAGGGGCTCTCTCAAGGTTCCTGAACATGGGGAAGAAGTAGCTTATGAGTTAGGAGGGAAAAGATGGTCTGATGGTTTTTGTTCTCTGCCCCTCAACCCCAAGTCCTGCCTGAGTGGTTGAACCATTAAAAGGCACCAGGCCCCAAGCATGGTTCAATGACTGCTTTCTCTTAGAGACAGAGATGTCTGCCTGGCAGGTTCCTAAAGAATTCCCAGGGTTGAAGCAAACATATTGTGTTGACCCTGGCCAGTCAACCTGAGCATAATCCTTCTGCGTGTCTTTGTGTTTTGTAGGTTAATTCAGTCAGAACAGGAGTGGGGAAACAATATCTTGTTCCAGTGCCTGGCCCTGTGTCAGCTGCATTAATTCCCGGAGTCACTCCAGCCCTGCCAATGCCTATGACAGGTACTCCCCTTTCTGGCCCGGTCCCACCTTATGTGATACCTCCGTATCCATATGGAGGAATGTTCCCAGCACCTGTGTATGGTGTGCAGTGGCCAGACACAGTGGGCCAGCCTGGGATTAGAGGAGGGCATAGCCTTGCACCGTTTCCAGGCCTGAGCAAAACGGGCTTACAGTTGTTCCCAGTATATTTGCAGCAACCTTCTGTCAACCCATGCAGCCCCCAGATGAGAATTACCTAGCTTTCTGATTCACCTATAAAACAGGGTGTTCTCAAAACACACACACATTCTCTTTCTCTCTCTCTCTCTCTCTCTCTCTCTCTCTCTCTCTCTCTCTCTCTCTCTCTCTCTCTCTTTCTCTCTCTTTCACATACACACACCTAAGAGAGTATTTGAGCCTGGGGATGCTGTTTGTCTGTGCAGCTTTGGTGACTTCAGCTACAACCACAGCAAGCCTGGTAGAACCCACCATAGCCATACCCCAGGAGTGGGTTTGTTCATGGCAATATTTGCATATTTCACTGCTAAAGACACTTTATTCTCCATTGTTGTGATTGTGGTATATTCTTTAAAACACAAATAATTTCCTGTACTTGATTTGATGATGACAACAACATTGTATTAATCCTGCGGAGTATTTGAGTGCCTTGAATCTTGACTTTTCAGTTCCTTACTGGAAAGAGATGTAAAATATATCTCTATATAGAAATATACATATATATATACATATATATATTGGAAAGGTGTATTTTATTTGTAGTTTGCTGGTGAGTTCGAAAACAATTTCCCTATTTTAAGTTGCAAAGATATACCGAGTTTACAACTTTGAAACTGAAGCTTGTGGTCATGGTTTTTTTTTGTTTGTTTATTTTGTTTTCTACTGTAAATGTGGTGTTTTCTTTTATCTTAATGAGAAGATAACCTTGACTATCAAAGGGTTGCAAATGTTAGGTTGAGATTTGTTTGGTGGTCAAAAAAATTAAATCTCTCTTGAGTTTATGCAATGAGAAATAGAAGACAGAATTTTTTTTTTTGAGGCGTTGTTCAAGGAGCATATTGGGAAGCTGTAAAAAGTATCCTACACAGAAAGCCGGGTGATCACGTTGGCCAGAATGACTCTGTCCAGCTCCTGATCTTTTGGTAAAGTGCTGCAGTTGGTGGCTTCTTTTTATTAACAAGGTCCTGAGAGAAAATGTTTCCTTCTCTTCCTTTAGTTAAGTTTCCACATTTTGCCACACTTTAACCAAAAGGATGTGCATAAGTCAGTTTGATTTGCGATCTCTGCATGCTTTACTGGTGCAAGGCGAGAAAAGGCACCATTGTATGTGGCCTTCCAGTCCACTCTGAGAATGCAGACAGTCCTCCTACGGATTTCTGTCTGCCATTAGGCCTGTGGTGCTGCCCTCTGAAGAGCAAACCAATTTGAAAGCAGAGACGATATTTCAAAGTGTCTCTACTATTTGCCTTCTGACTAAACACGTCTTTCAGAACACTATTACCTGACCAGCTCCTTTTGCCAGGCTTTTTCTTTCTCTCTTTGCACTGTAGGGTGGGAGCACCATCCCTCCTCCCTCCCTGTGCCCCAAATTGGTCCCTGTTATGGTCTGTGGACTCTCCATCACCCCCCCAAGTCTTACACTCCACAGGTGACTGATATTTAAAGCCACTTTGTCTGTGGCAAGCTTCCTTTTCATAGACAGCTCGACCTCGACAGGCTCGTTCTGGGCTTGGGATGAGAAAAACTTTCCAAGGTGGAACGCTGAAGGCACATTGTTCTCTTCCTGCAAAGATGTTTTATACTTCCTGCTGGAAAGCAGAATGCTCTGTGCTGCCAAACCTGGGAACTGTATCATTCTGTTGTACTTTGGAGCATTCTTAGAACTGTCTAAATTATTTGGTTTGTACCCTTTGAGAATATATTATTCCATCAATTCAGTTAGAATTGAATTTTATAGACAATTAGGCAGAGTCTTCTGCCTGGGCAAAATACTGACTGTAGTAAGAGATTTCTGTTCTCTGTAACATGTATATTTGATTTGTTTGTTTTTAGATTCATGTCTGTATGCTTCATGAGCAAACATTAGGAGACTGTTCTCATTCCCCTCCCCACCCCCATTCCTCTTTGAGCTTGCATTGGAACTGTCTGGAGTCACTATTGCCTGTTAGTTCCATCCTTGTACACAGACAGTCAGTGGAACAAAATCCCCAAGAGAATGTATATATTAAGGAGAAAAATAAACATTTTGTGCTTGAAAACAGTGTGAAAACATCTTTTTCTTTTCCCCTTCCCCCTAAAAAACCCAAAGAAATAACCCCATCTTCCCAGATGCCTTGTGACTACCTCCCACGAGCCTCTGTTGGTCTCTTAGCTTTTTCATTATCTATATCTTGGTATTTGGAGACAGGGTTTTTCTGGGCACTCTTTTCACCTGTTCAGGGTCATTTTAATGGAATTTGTGACTCCCAGGCATTCCAAGGTTGCCATTTAAGGTGTTACCTATTCAACTTTTGGCAAAATTTTCCACCTCACATGGGTGAGGCTCGATAGTGAACAGACTGTTGGTAGGATTGAAAATAGCATTCTTTTCTAGGTAACCAACTCCCTGAGACAAGGTAGTAGAGAATGCCATTAGTTAGAATCTCTATGGGTGCTGGGCTAGGAAAATATACTTCAAATACTCATTCTGTTCTGAAGGTGTCCCAGTATCCTTCTAGGTCAGTTCTCCCTAGACTGAAGAATTTAGGAAGGGGGGAAGGAGAGAGCATGTCTCTCTACCTACATGGATATGTGTGGGTATGTGGTGGGGCCAGTGGGAATCTCTTTTATGTTTTTCCCCCCATATGAAATCATTTTAGTAGGTCATAGATCAACTGTTAAAGTTATGGGGGAAGAGAAGTTGATGGGGAGGAGGGGTGAAAGATGGTTTTGACTTTTTCTTTAAGTAGTTAGATAGGAGGTCTACCTAAGACCAGTGGGAAATGTTTGGGAAAAGTGGCAACATTGAAATTACTCATTGACAGTGGTTTCTACACTCCACAAAGCACATCTTCAAGAAAGATGGAAGTTGGAGAGATTTCTATCACTTTAGACTGTAACCATTGGACCTTTCATCCGCCTTATAAAGCTAAAACAGCCTACCTGATGGGATTATGGAAGTACTACACTGGCATGTTCAAATTGGGGCTGTACAGGGATGGCAGGCAATATAGGTCACCCTTTTAAAGTGGATCTGAATGTCCAGAAAGGTAGACTGTCCATAATGACCTCTCTCTCTTTCCCTTGTATCAGCAAAAGTATAATACTATTGGGCTGGAGTGGCATTGCCATCCCTATAACAGGACAGCTACCGCCATAGCATGGCCATAGTAGAGTGCCCAACCATTCCAATAGGAAGCATAGTGTAGGGCTCCACATGGTGTCAGCTCAGTGCTGTTGACTCAAGGGCAGAAAGGAACAGCATTTTGTGTTGGGCTTTGTCTTGAGGCCTACCCTGCCTACAAGTTAAGGTAGGTCTGGCCTAATGGGAGATACAGGAGCTGGTCATTACTGGTCAGTACTTATAGGTGTGGGTTGGGTTGACTGTTGGGATGTGCATGATCTGACTCCGACTGATTTGCCTGTTTCTTCCAGCCTCTCTGGTAGCTGCTTTTTCTCCTCTTTCGTGGCAGAAATAGACGTGGGTTATCTTTGCAAGATCAGGCTCCCAAAGCCAGGGGAGAGGCATACTTTCTCACTTTGGCTAATGCCAACAGTGGCCCCAAAAGCGATGCACTAGTGAGGAGGGTCACGTGTGCACTGGTGCCCTCCTGAGCCTGCACTGGAAGCAAATTCCTGTGCTCAGTTCCTGGGCAGAAGTTGATGTGGGATTAAGTCTCTGCTTGCTCTCTGTTCTCATCCTGATTATACTAAATGACACAGTGTTCTTATTTAATTACTTAAATCGGCATACTATGGGAAGCTCCCACCTTCAGATTTAATTTGGATTGTGGTGAGGTGAACTCAAAGGCATATTACTGAGGCAATAATATGCAGGCCCCTCCTTTAGAAACTGCTTGAATTTCTTTCTGGGATGGTCTTGTGTGTGGCCTTGCCGGGAGGCAGATTGACTGCCTTTCTGGCCTCTATTCTGCTGAACTTTGGGTAGATTCTCTGGAGTTAATTCTTCTCTCCTTCCTGTGTGTTAAATTATAGGGCAAGAAATAGACATGAGCTTTCCTTGTTTGGTGATAGGAAACCTGCCTTAGAACAACAAGAATCAGTATTATATGTGTTAGATGCCTTTGACTCAACTTTGCCCGTTTTGATTCCTTGTCTGATAGAGATTCAAGACTTATAATCAGTAGAGGCTTAAAAATCTGTATGTAATTTATTTCTTTATTTCCATCCATACCCTGGGTTGAGGTCTCCTCTACGTCTGGTTCCCTTCCCAGTTTGTCCATTCTCCTCCAGGGAAGTTTGGCTTGATTTAGAAGTATGCTCCATAGGACTGTCGGTGGTTGGCAGTGGTGGTGATGGTTCATTGAGTTGCTGATGGGAGAAGCCTCAGGTGCTTTCAGAAGACTGGCTGGCACCTTCAGAACAGATTGGGCGGTCGGCACGTTGTCAGGACTGTAACTGGCTGTGGCGGTTTTGTTTTCTAGATTCTGAGAATTGGAAGCCCGACTGACCCCAGGCCAGCTGAGCTTGCGTCCCAGGCGCCAGGTCCCACTTCATCTAAGGAGGAAGAAGGGGAAGATGGGAAGTGATTTGGCCTTGCTGTGTGTGAGGCACCCTGCTCCTTGCCTATCCCATTGCTGTTTTGTAACTACTTTCTAATTTTTTTATTCACAATTGGAAACACAAATGTTATGCAAGAATAAAAAATATTTTGGGGGAAAAATACTTTGGTTTTTTGAAGATCATTCTCCTTTCTCCTGGTCCCTAGGCAGGGAGGCCAGTAGGGATGTCATTTAAGTAACAGGGAGAGTGAAGAACATTGACTAGAGGCCAAATGGTTCCCAAGTCATTCTGTGCTAGGCAAGAGGACTTCAGTATACAGGGTCCCTTACATACTCATCCTCAAAAGGCTCGACATTTCTATTCACCAGAACCAAGTGAGCATTCACATGGGATACGTAAAGACAGGACCCAACAAGTGACTCCATAACAGAGCCGCAGTTCAAGGGCCAATCTGCCTCTGGAGAAAACAAAGCAATTTTATTCTTCGGTCCTCGAATAAAGATTTCAAAAGCCAACTTCTGCTCTAGGTCATTTGGCAAAGTTCCACCTCCTCACCTGTGGAAACAGGCCAGGCTCTGCTCTTTAAAGGAAAATTTTTTTTCTTGAGACACCTGGAATCCTGGGAGGTGTAAAGGGCAGGTGTCCTTTGAGGCCTGAGGCTGCCCTTTTGAGGCCTGATGAGGTTTCCATTGCCACCGTAGAGAAACCATGGAAACACGAGGAGAGGTCATCCTAGACTTAATACTTCTCATTAGGGGTGACCAAAAGTCCTTCAGGTAGATTTGAGAAATTGCTTCACTTTGGTCAGCTCCTAAGGACAATCTCTCCTCCCAAAGCTGAGCATTATCCTAGTAGTGTTGAGTGAGGCTGTGGTGATGGATGTCCTGACTGACTGGCAGGGAAGGTGTAGGGTGAAAAAAATTTTGCATAAATTTGGGTGGGAAGATCCTCCTGTCTTTACTCATCAGGTATGTTGTAAGTGAGCAGCACTCACCAGCTCTGGACTGAGTACAAATCCCAGCTCTGTCATTCTTGTAAGAACTTGAACATTGATTTCACTTCTCTCTCTGGACTTGAGTTTCCTTATCCATAAAATGGGGCAGTGGCCAACCTGTTCCTTTTGAGCTCAAAATATTCAACGCTGTGATGTTACCATTCTCGCTCAGGGATGAGTTGGACCAGTTGGCCACTGGGGCAATTTCCAGCTCTGATTCTTCACTCTCCATTGGAGATAGGAGCGTGTGCTTGACTTGGGCTATCTGACTCAAATGGCAGACAGGTCCCGAATCATGCCTCCCCACAGTGCTAACTCTAGATCAGAAGGCCTAGGCTCAGATCCCAACTTGCCTATTTTCTACCGATGTATGGCACTGGGGGCAAGTTTCTTAACCACTCTTGGTGTCAGACTAAATGACTTCTAAGGTCCCTCTTAGAGCTTCATATATCATCTTGTCCGTATAAAGATTCTTTCTATCTATACATCTAGTTATATAACTAGTGAATTTAAACTTGGACTCTTTCTCAAAGGCTCCATGAAGTATAGCCAGCTTTGGAGAAACCATGTTGCTGAAACTCCAGAAAGGCTGAACCATGATCAAATGGTATAGGATGAGGACTTAACAAGATTTTACACTGGAAGCCACTGTGAAAAACCATCCATGCTTTTTAAAAATTAATACTGTAGTTGAGAGTCTGGCTGAAGACTTTTATATCATTTGATCTATTAGTGGACCAGACCGCCATTGCGTCTCCTCACCCAACATCACTCCTTCTACCGCCACCTCCCAGTCCATTCTATATACTATTTTGGATCAATCTTTCTAAAGCACTGCTTTGATCATGTCTCTCCCTCTGTCTCTCTGTCAAAATACCTTCGCTGGTTTCCTTTTGCCCATGGGATAAAGGCCAATATGGCATACAAAACCTCCAACAAGTCTTTCATTCTAAGGTCCTCTCTTAGCTTTTTCATTCAATAATGAAGTGCCACTTATGGGAAATGCACTGTGCACTGTACTAGGTGAAGATACAAAAATAATGAAACAGCCATTCCAAGGACAGGGGCTGCAAAGAAAGGCAAATAGGATCCCTGCCCCTAAGGAGCCTCTTTCTGATAGAAAGATGGGAGGGGGAACAACATGTAAACAGCTAAATACAAATCATGTAGATGACATATGTACATGGAATATTTTATATATAATGTTGTGTATTATGAGAGACTGGGTGGTGCAGTGAATAGAACACCTCATCTTCATATTTCAAATTCAGCCTCTGATACTTACTAGCTGTGTGACCCTGGGCTTGTCACTTAACCCTGTTTGCCTCAGTTTCCTCACCTGTAAAATGAGCTGGCGAAGGAAATGGCAAATTACTCCATTATCTCTGCCAAAAAAACCCTATATGGTCAAACACAACTGGAAGGACTGAACAGCAGCATAAATTGGGGGTGATCATAGGAAGGCACTAGCATTAAGAGGAACTAGGAAAGGCCCATTAAAGAATGTAGGATTTTAGCTGAGATTTGAAGGATTCCAGGAAACAAAATAAGAAGGGAGAGCATTCTTATCCTTATGTCCATGGGGATAGCCAGGGGAAATGCTTGGGGTCAGGAGAGGGAGTATTGTTTGTGAGAGTGCAAGGAGGCCTATATCACTGCAGAGTGGAGTGAAGTGTACAAATCCTAGAGATATTTAGAAAGAGGTCAGATTGTAAAGGGATTTAAAAGCTAACAGGATTTTCTATTTGATCCTTGGAGGGAAGGGGGAACCACTGGAATTTATTGAATAGGGTGGGGTTCTATGGTCAGACTTGTGCTTTAGGAAGATCATTTTGATGGCTGAAGTTTTTGTTGGGACTTTTTGATGTGGTTTTTGTTTGTCGTTTGAGCCAATTTTGATGGCTGATGGACTGGAGAGAGACTTTGAGGCAAGGACACCAACCAGAAGACCTTGGAGGGACGTGATGGGGGACCTACACCAACATGGTAGCAGTGTGAGAAGAGGGAAGGGAGCATATAGGAGAGAAGCTGTGAAGGCAGAATGAATAGGACTTGACAATAGATTGGGCTCTTCCAGGTAAAAGATGATAAGGGTCTGAACTAGGGCAATGGCTATTTAAGTAGAGGGAAGGGAATGGATGAAAGATATCTTGGAAGAAGTATCAACAGTATCTGGCAACTGATTGTATAGGAGGAGTGAAGAAAGGGGGGAATGATTGAAGATGTAAGGGTTGTGAGCCTGGGTGACTTTAAGGATTTTGGTGGTGCCTTCAACAAAAGTATAGAAGCTGGAAATAGAGATAAGCAAGAGGGGAAGGTGATGGGTCCTGTTTTGAGTTTGAGGTGCCTTTGGGGCAATCTGATTAGAGACATCCAGTAAGCATCTGTAATTCAGGACTTGAATAGAAATCTGGAGACATCTGCATAGAGGGGATCATTGAACCCATAAGAGTTAACCAGATCACCAAGGGAGAAAAGAAGGAAGGTGAGCCAGGGGTAGAGATGGTAGTGGGACAAGAATAATGACTATGAGGGGCGGCAAGGTGGCGCAGTGAGTAGAGCACTGGCCCTGGAGTCAGAAGGACCTGAGTTCGGTTCCAGCCTCAGACGCTTAACGCACACACAAACAAAAACCTAGCCGTGTGACCTTGGGCAAGTTACTTAACCCCAATTTCCCTCCAGAAAGCCAAAAAAAAAAAAGAATAATGACCATGAGAAGTCGAGGTTAAGAATAAGGATTGAGGGCAGTGAGTAAAGCGCCGGCCCCAGAATCAGGAGGACCTGAGTTCGGATCCAGACTCAGACACTTAACACACACACACACACACACACACACACACACACAACTAGCTGTGTGACCTTGGGCAAGTTACTTAACCCCAATTGCCCTCCAGAAAGCCAAAAAAAAAAAAAAAAGTAAGGATTGAAATAAAGGAAATTAGATTTGGTCATTAACTTTGGTAACCTTTAAGACAGTGGTTTATCAAGCCAGATTACAAAAGGTAGAGAGAAGAAAAGCTAGCGTTTCTATTGAAAGTTTGCAAAGCACTTTATGGGTTATGTAATTTGTTCCCTGCAACAACCAGGTAAGAGAAGTTATAGTTAAGGAAACTTGAATCTAAGAAGGATTAACAACTTGTCCAGGGATCACACAGTCAGAAAGTATCTGAGGTTAGATTTGAACTCAGCTCTGTCCTGACTCCCAGTCCAGTGCCCTAGCCACTGCCCTGCCTCTGCCTCATTGAGGTGAGTGTGGGGTAGGAAAAGGGGACCAAGTCCACATGGTTCCATACCATAGCCAGTGCTTCTGAACTGTTTGGGGTCCTATTGTTTGAGGGTTTCATGCATGGTTTCCCCACCTAATCACAAGTTCATGATAAAATGGAGACAGTACCACATTTGAAATCTGAACCTGGGTTCAGATCTTCACTCTTCTACTTACTACCTGTATAACTTTGGGCAAATCAACCTCTCTGGGGCTCAGTTTCTGCATCTAGTCAATGGGGGCTCAGACTATATTGGCTCTGGGGACCCTTCGATCCCTGAATCCCTAGTCCTGTGTCTCATGCTTCATTTGTACCACCTTCCACCTCAGCTTCTTCCCCCACTCCACAGGGCCTGGATCAGTGATGAGCACATGATTTTTGATTAGTAAATGTCCACAGAATCAATCTCTGCTTAGACAGGGATTCTTCCCTGGGGGAGGCCCATAGATAGACCTCAGGGTTTCTCTGAACCTGGGTAGTGAAAGAAAAGATGGGGCCTTTATTTTCACTACGATTGGTTTCCTTTGTAGTCCTTTGTATTTTACACATTTGAAGATATTATTCTGCAAAGGGGTCTGTGACGCCAGAAAAAGATTAAGATGCCCGTCCCCCTCCCCCCATCACCCCAGCATAGAGGAAAAGAAGCCTCTGATTCTCAGGCAGGAGCTCTGGACTGGTCTTAGAGTTAGCCGTGATATCCTCCTGTCTTCCGACTTCACTTACAGCGAGAAGGTAAGGGTTCAAGCAGCATCTCCACTGGCATGAACTCTTGGGCCTACCGAGAATCAGGGGTCAGCTATCTAAAGCTCAGTAGAGGCCAAGGACTTTGAAGATGAAAAAAAGAACACTGGGTTTAGGGCCTAAGAGCTCATCAGTAACCTTGGCAAATAGAGTTTGGGGCGAGTGGTGGAGTCAGGAATCAAATGGCAAAAGGGGGATGAGAAGTGAGGGAGGGAGGACCAAATGGGGGCAGTGAATGCAAGCCTTCTCTTTCTAGGAGTTTGGCATTGAACGGCAGGGGAGATCTATAGGACTATAGCTATTTTTGGCTTTGAATTCAGCTAAGCAGGATAAACAAATCCCTACCCGAGGTGGAATTAGTTCTCCTGAGCCTGCCCTGCCAAGGGCATGGATAGCAACAGGACAGCTGGCCAAGAGATGCCAGGATTGGGAGGGAGGTCAGCTGAAGAGGAGCTCTGTAAGTGTTCCAGAACCAGGCAGATAATGAGTTAAGATCAGGGAGGAGGGAACAAGCAGGCTCCAAAGGTCAGGAGTTTGGGGAGGCTGGCAGCTGAAGCTGCCCCAGCAAGCAGGGGTGGGGAGCTCTAAATTGGGGGCAGGGCCTGTGTGTTCTCTGGCCTATTTTTATCTAGCCTGCTCAGTGGGGGTGGGCTTCAGCCTTAGGTCTTGACTGTACCCAAAAGGTCTGTTAGTTTTCACCCATTCATTCAGCTTCAATTGTATTAGCATGCAAAGTATGGAGGAGAAAGGGAGTTTTTGCTAAGTTAGATTTTGCAGTAAAAATAAAAAGAGGAATGTGACACATATATATATACACATGTGTGTTTATATTGTCATGCTATTTATGTCATGTTATACATCATCCATCAATCATATATTGTGTCATATTATATTATAATATTTATTATATTAGTCTGGGTCTCCCTGACACATCCAGATTGGAAGTAGAGTGTCTACCCCATGGTCCTAGTTCCCCTACTGATTGGTATAGGAACTTTGATCTGCTGCATTTCCAACTTGGGTCAGTTTGCCCCTCTTTGGGCAAACTGGTAGCCCTCCCCACTCTTAGGGCTTACCATACTGATGCCAGAGTTAGTGTGGGCACCCAATCTTCTTTCCCCCTACTATAGCTCAGAATCCCAAGCTCAAGTAAGCGGCTACCCTCAGCCTTCTGGCAGGGATTACCGATGTGTGCTGCCACACCTGGCTCACAGATAACTGTACTAGAAAATAATGTATGAGGCAATGTGAGGTAGTGAATTGGAGGGCTGGCCTCAAAGTCAGGAAGACTTGGATTGAGTCCCATCTCTGAGCATATAACTTACTAAGGCAATTCTTTTAAGTCAATGAACAATCATTTATTAAACACCTACCATGTGCCTAGTGCTGGTGATACAAAGGAAGGCAAAAAAAAAAAAAAACCAGTCCCAACTCTCAAGGAGCTCATAGTCTAATGAGGGAAAGAAAGTGTGAATAACTATGGGCAAATAAGTTGAACACAGAATAAAGTGAGGATAACATCAGGGAAAGCACTAAGTTTAAGGACTGGGGAAAGCTTCTTGCAGAATGCAAGGCTTCAGCTAAGACCTAATCTAGCCAGGGAAGCAGGAAGGAGAGAATTACGGGTGTGGCGGATAGCCAGCGAAAATGTTTGATTGATAGATGGAGATAGAATGTGATACGAGGAACAGCAAGGATACCACGTGCTCTGGACTGTAGAGTATGGGGAAGGGAGTAAGGCACAAGAAGACTGAAAAGGTAGCAAGGGGCCAGGTTATGATGGGCAGATGGGGGATGGGTGGGGCAGAGGGTGCTGAGTTTTGCACTGTTGATAGATCCTCTTTAAAGGCTGACTTAGCTATCGATACCTTATGTGTGAGAGCCTTGTCCAGTGATGGGATATAGTAGGAAATTAATCATATGAACCTTGACCTTTTTACCATAAGTGAAACCAAAAAACAAAAGGAGATGGTAGCCACATGGAAGGAAAGCTCACAGATCTCTGGAGAAGCAAAAAGAATACCTTCTATCGAGGGGCATCTGGTCATCTCTCCTGTTGTTGTGCTTCTGGAAAGCATTTACAATAAGGCCACCAAAAGAATGGCAGCTTATCCACCAGCATTTTACAGAGGATAAAGAAGTTGGGGATTTCTGCAAAAAAGTAATACTCTAACAAGTGAATCAACATATACATTAATCCTCTAGGGTTTCAATGCAGAGATAGCCATAGTGGGGAGAACAGCGACAAATTGGTTGGAAAACAGAGCTCAGGAATAAGAAAGTCAAGTCAAAGGCCACACAGAATCCTCACATCTATTTCTCATAAATACTTTCTTTGACCAGAAAGTTGGGAGGTACTGGGTGTGCTGAACACTAAATGCTCTGTGTGTGTGTGTGTGTGTGTGTGTGTGTGTGTGTGTCTCCCTCCCCTTTTCTTCCCCGTCTCTCTTTCTATCACACACACACACACACACACACACTCACACACACACACACACACACACACACACACACACAGAGTTTCTGTTTTAAGAGACTGGAAACAATTTGTTACTAATATGGGAGTCATTTCTGAATTAACTAATCTATGTATGGACAGACCACCCACTTAGAGCAAAGAGCCAAATGGAGAGCAAATTAGTAGAAAGAATACAAATAAAAAGAATGGGTGTGGAATTGAAGCTATTCCAACCTGACCTGTTTCAACAAGTTGTTAATGCTGGAAATGGAGAAAGGAATAAAAGAAGAGGTACTGATATCAAATTATCACTATTTCCTAAGTGAATTTAACTGATGAAAGTCAATTGCCACAATGAGGAGACTAAAGGAGTCCAGACACAGACAGAAAAATGGTGGCCAAGGGCATCATCAGTCTGCAGCAGAAGATAGTAGAAGATTATTAGTGATATTAATTGTCTTGTAAAAGAGAGCTTAAGGTAAAAACTAGTCTATGGATGGTGTTTGTTTTTTTTTTAAGAGCTCTAAGCTAACTATTGATTTCTTTTTAAAAAAATTTTTTTTTAGTTTTCAACATTTGTTTCCACAAGATTTTGAGTGACAAATTTTCTCCCTGTCTTTCCCCTACCCCCACCCCAAGATATCGAGCTTACTGAGTACTCCTTCCCCCAATCTGGTCTGTCTTATATCCTCCCCCATTTGGATGGTTTTGTATGAGATCCAACTAAACACATCATCCACTATGGTCGAATGGAAAGAGAACTGGACTTTAGGTCAGAGGACTTGGATTCTAATCCTATCTCTGCTCCTTACTACCTGTGTGACCTTGGACAAGTTGCTTAATCTCACTAGATTGTAGTTAGCTCCTCTGTAAAATGAGAGGGTTTAGCTAAGTGACCTTTGAGATTCCTTCCTGCTCTAAGCTTATGAACCCAAGGACATTCATATCAGTTTGGAATATAAAGTCATTGGTAAAATCTTAAGGAGGAAGATAGTACAGATTTATGAACTGTATTGCCTCATAAAACAGCAGGAAGCAATAAAGGTAAAACCAGTTTACTGAAAGTTTGGCAAAAGTCCCTGAGATTGTATAAGAATGAAGCTGAAAGGAGGACAACAGGTGAGAAAAGCTGCGGAAGGATTTCAGTAACCAATTCTTCTTGACATCAGTGATGGTGGAGCCACCAAGTTTCAGTTCTGACATGGTAGTCCCCAGGGTGTAGCATACGAAGGTAGAAATGGTACTAAAGAATTGAAAATGAGAACAACTGGACTAGACCAAATATATCCTGGAGACAACACAGTTTGGGATTATATAAGGATTCCCTTGATGTCTGAAAGAGAAAAGAAAACAGAGTTCTGGGGGTGGAGTGGGAGTGGGAATCCCAGACCTTATTATCATCAAAAAGAGCAATCAGGGAAAGACTACTAAATACCAATCCACGTACCTATTTTTGAATCCATACAAAATCTTGACAAAAAGAAACACAATTATCAAGTGTTTACTTGATGACAGCTTGAAAAGGGGACAATTGGGCTTTGTCAAGTAATATTCTACATCAGACCACAGCTTTGCAGTCACAATTCACTGAATGGTGGAAGGAAAACATTATGCTGCTTTTTTTAAAGGCTTTGATTTGGTGGAGCAGAATTTCACCGTAGACACTGAGCTGTCTCCTATGTCAAAGTTGTCATAGGTGGTGCCTTGAAAGATGCAACAACGGAGAGAACTTCTGTCCAACCCCTTGGTTACAGATGTCAAGGAAGGTCATGTGCTCACCAGGAATGTGTCATACAGCCCCCCATGTCCCATTCAGAGTCAGAGCAAAAGAGGCATCTATGTGAAGAGGGACCATAAAGATTCTTGTGTGGAGATGGCATGCAGAGCTTCCTAAATAACATTGGTGCTTACTCAGAAGAATTACAGTTTCTACACAGGAAAAACCAAGTAGATGGAGAATGTCAGTTCTGAATGTGACATGTAGTTGAATAGAACCTTATCAGTCCATGGATCTTGAGCAGACCCTGGGAATGGGCAATGTCCTGAACAAGGGAGGAAAGCAGGCTAGGAAAAAGGTGGTGGGATTGCTACCCAACTTCTCTATGTGCCTCCTATTACCGTTCAATCACAGCCATTTCCTAGGCCCTTACTGTGGGTCTGACCTATTCTAAGCACTAGGCTTACAAAGGAGAGACAAAAATAATCCCTCCCGTAGAGGAATTTTTCATTGTTTTGGTGCCAGCATTTAGCACAAATGCAGATCACTTCAGATGTATCTTCCAATAAATGTCTTACTTGGTAGGCTTGAACCAGCCTCTCATATCTTTCCAGATATTTGGGCAGAATTAACTGGTCCATTTGGAGAAAGGGTGATAGCTAGGTGGCTCAATGGATAGAATACCAGGCTGGAGTCAGGAAGACCTGAGTTCAAATGCAGTCTCAGACACTACCTAGCTGTGTCACCCTTAGCAAGTCACTCAAGACTGTTTGCCTCAGTTTCTAAAGCTGTAATACTATCTGGAGAAGAAAATGGCAAGCCACTGTAGTATCTTTGCCAAGAAAATCTCAAACGGATTTATAAAGAGCTGAACACGACTGAAAACAATGAAACACCAACACTTGGAGAAAGGCACGAGTCTACAATTGGAAAAGTTTCTGTTTGGGTAGCATTCACCTCAAGAATCCTCCCTCCATTCTCCATCGTGGTTTCTACTACCCTAGTTAAGCACTGGCCAAAGAGAAAGAAGAGAATCCAGACTATCATAGCCTGCCTGGGACATCTTCATAGCACATCAATCAGCAAGCATTTATTAGGTACTTAATACATGCTAAGTACTGGAGAGACCAAGATAAAAGGCAAAACGGTCCCTGCCCTCAAGGAGCTTACAGCTTAACTGGGAAATATATATGTGTGTATGTATGTGCTTATATATATATACATACACATGTATATGTATATGTGTGTATACATATTACACAAATTATCCAGAACTCATTAAAGGAGATTGGGAAGACTGACATCTGGGAAAGTGGGAAGGAATCAAGAAAGGCTTTATATAGAAAAACTTGGGCTGAACCATGAAGGATAGTAGAGATTCTGAGAAATAAGGAAGGAAGGGGTCACATTCTAGGCATGGAGAGAGCCAATACAAATGGCACAGAGACAGGAATAGCAAGATCAGTATGGTTGGGCTATAGAGAGTAGAGAGAATTAGTAGGTAAGAAGACTGAAAATATAAGTAGACGCCAGATTGTAAAGAGTTTTAAATTCTAAAGAGAGTTTATATTTGAACCTAGAGTGAATAAGAAAAGTCGCTGCATTTGATCACTACTCCTGAAGATATCTAGCAGGCTGGTAGAAGGTGGAACGTCAGGTCACACAGCTCAGCACAGAAAGAGGTATAACATTTTCTGGTTCATACGTCAAAAGTCATAGGTTTAGAGGGGGAAGGGACCTTGGAGATAATTTTTAAGATGAAATCACACTTGATGAATCTGAGTTCTGTTCATTAGTAACTAGTAACTAATCAATGAATATTTATTAAGCAACTGCTATATGCTGAATTTCATGCTTAATACTAGAAAGAAAGAAATTGTGCTTTTAAGGAACTTACAATCTAACTATGGGATTCAGCATATTTGTCTGTCTGTATATTATTGTTTAGTTGAGTAGTTGTCTGACTCTTTGTGACCCCATTTGGGGTTTTCTTGGCAAAGATACTGGAGTGGTCTGCCATTTCCTTTTCCAGCTCATTTGACAAGAATGAAGAAACTGGAGCAAACAGGGTCAAATGACTTGCCCAGAGTCACACAACTAGTTAAGTATCTAAGGCTGGATTCGACTCCAGGCCCAGAATTCTCTTCACTGTGCCACCTAGATGCCCTCAATTTGTATATATAAGATACTAAATAAGTGATTCTGGTGGAAAAGTCACCCGAAGCTAGAGGAAATCAGGAAAAACCACATATAGATAATTGACACTTGAGTTGACTCTTAAAGGTAACTAAAGGTTCTGAGAACCAGAGGTGAGGAGGGAGAGCATTCCAGGCATGGGGGGCAGCCATGCAAAGATTTGGAGGCACATGAACAGCTGTGTAGGAGGACAGTCCAGGTTTCATAGGCTGGTATGTTGTCCAGGTTTCATAGGCATATAACAATGTCTCCATTTGCTGTAAGTGATGGTTCCACATATGGATGATGTGGTGCTAGCTAATGGAGAACTTCTGGGATTTTTTTGTGTTATCAGGCCAAAATTAGTACAAGCAGCAGAGAATCAATCCATACTCTACTTACATCTCAGCTTCAGAGCCTGCATTGAGTACACAATCATCTGCAAACAAAAAGCCACCCATCAGCTCTCCCTCCACTTTAGTCTTGGCTTGTAGCCTTTTATGTTAAATAACTTGCCATCAGTACAGTAAGTGACCTTGATGCCATTTTCTTCCTTGTTGAAGGCATCTGACTATATCATTACAAATATCATGCTAGGGATAGCTAGGTGGCACAATGAGTAAGAGCGCCGGCCCTGGAGTCAGGAGGACCTGAGTTCAAATGTGGCCTCAGACATTTGACACACTTACTAGCTGTGTGACCTTTGGCAAGTCACTTAACCCCAATTGCCTTGCCTCCCCCCCTCCAAAAAAAATCATGCTAAAAAGTATAGGAGCAAGTGCACAGCCCAACTTCACTCCATTGGTGACTGGGAAAGTATGAGAGCATCATCAGTTAGCCAGAACCCACACAAGCATGCTCGCCATCATGAAACTGACATACAGTACTGATTAACTTCTCCGGGCAACCAAATTTTGCCATGATACTTCTTTTATTAAGTTAGAGAGTGACATCAGGCCTGCACTGAGCTCAATTTATGAAAGTCACTTTGGTAGTTCTATGGAGAATGGGTCGCAGGGGGCAAAACTCGAGTCAGGAAAACCAATTAAGAAACTATCACAGTGGTCCAGATAAGAGCCAATAAAGTCCTTAGCTGGGCTGGCTGCTGTGTGAATGGAGAGAAGGCTCATGAGAGATGTGGAGATTGGAGCAACAAGGTTTGTGAACTATGTGGCATGAGGGAGGGAGGAGGTGAGAAACCCTGATTGGCAACTTCTTGGTATTAGGAGGTTTTTCAAAAGACCTTTTACCCATCTCTGATGCCAGCAGGAGAGCATGAATAAGAAAGCTGTATTATGTACACCCGAGGTAAAATAATTTTCAGCATCCTGAAGATTCAAGATGAAATTACTGCTTTCTTAGGAATCAGCTGCCTCCCCTTATCCAGAGTCATCTAGGTGAAGACAAGTGTGCGATCTGTCTTGTTCAAGTCAGAGTAAAAGTAGCAGAGGGGCATCTGTAGCAGACACATATAAACAAGGAATATTGGGGTCTTTGTTGTTGTTTGATCGTATCTGAGTCTTCATGACCCTATTTGGGGTTTTCTTGGCAAAGATACTGGAGTCGTTTGCCATTTCCTTCTCCAGCTCACTGTATAGATGAGGAAACTGAGGCAAACAGGGTAAAGTGACTTGCCCAGGGTCACACAGCAGTAAGTGCCTAAGGCTGGATTTGAACTCAGGAAGATGAGTCTTCCTAATTCCAAGCCCAGTCCTCTGTCCCTTGCACCACCTAGCTGCCCATATATTAGAGCCTTAGTCAGCAACATGTCCAAGTTGGAAAGGACCTTTGAAAATAGACTGTAAGAGCTAGAAGAAACTTTGGGACACAGAAAGACAGAGCTGAAAGAGGATTTAATGATACTTTTTCATTCAGTGTGTCCATTTTACAGATGAGAAAACTGATGCCTTCAGTATCACATAGTTTGTTGACTTGACACAGAGAGTTAGTAGCAGAGCTGAGACTTCACTGCTCTCTCCTGCCTCAGACACATGCTAACTATGTGATCCTGGGCAAGTCTTTTAACCTGTCTCAGCCTCAGTTTCCTCATGTGTAAAATAGGGATAATGATCACACCGACCTTGTAGGGTCATTGGGAATATCAAAAGAAATAAGGGAGAGAAAGTGCTTTGCAAATGTTAAGCAAAGAGGATGCTGATGTAATGTCATTTGTGCTTGTTTCTACACTGTGGTCATGTGCCGTTTCTTGAGGTCAGCTCTGCATCTGAAAGAACATGGCAACTAAGGTTCCTTTAGACTCTGGTCTTTGAGAACTCCAAAAATAATTGTGATGTGCACTTGGGGAAGTTTGGCATGGAAAGCAGAAACAGCCATGTAATTATCTTATCATTACCAGTTCCTGCTGTACAATTCTATGGTCAATAGTCATCACAGGAAAATGAGAAAGTCTTTGTGCCCAGCACAATGAGGTGATAAAAAAAGAGGGAGACACACATTTCTCCCCACCCCCCACCCCGCCCCAGTGTTTAGTGTTGTGCAAAAACGAAGCAAAACAATAATTGTATTGTGCTTTCCTAGAGACCAGTTTAACTTCCTCCGTCAGAGCTGGTTTTTTCTCTGGCTCCAACTGACAAGCATTCTGGGTACTGGAGCATTGGCCAGCTTGTGAACTGAAGGGCTACCCATCATGGTGGGCTCTCCCACCCTCCTCCCACAGAGGCCAAGCAGTTCATCAGATGTTGTAACAAGGCCATTGGCTACTGGGAAGAAGAAGTTTTCGGTGTGCTGAAGTGGGGAAAACATATTGACCATGGGGTTAGCAGAGTTCTGCCATCCCTGCTCTGCCACTGTCTTTGTGACCGTTGGCAAATCCCTTCCCTTTTCTGGGCTTCTGTTTCCTCCTCTGGTAAAAGAGGGGTCTGGACTCTGCCCCTTCTTGCTCTAGTAATTTGTAAACTTGAACTTTACTCATCATAGAGCTAAGGTTGTGCACCAGACCTTGATTCAGGAGACTTAAGCTTGAATACTATGTCTGATACCTACTAGCTGTGAGATTGTGGGCCAAGTCATCCAACTTTCCAAAGCCTCAACTTCCTCCTCTGTAAAATGGGGATTGGTATACTTGAACTATCTACCTCCCGATGTGAGGAGAATGCTTGGCAATCTTTAACTATCTGTGTATATGCATATATGTATGCGTGTGTATGTATGTAAACCAGAATATGTACATACTCTTCTCAAGAGTGTCTTCACACTTTTATGTTTGGGTTTAGGGTAACTTTTTTTTTACCAAGAGAGTAACAACATGGAAAATGATCATTAAAACCTTAGATTTATATCCTGATAAGTTTTGTTTTGGAGAAAAGGTCAGGTGATTAGAAGACCCAAAACCACTATCTGGAGGCTTTCCTGGATTTCCTGGGTGCTACCTAGAAGCAGCAGGCTTAATTGTTTTCAATAAGCCCTTTGGTCTGGCCCCTCTGTCTTCTAGGAAATACCTGTCAAACCAGTCATTCATGGGACCAGACCAGGAAAAACCATGACTAGGAATCCAGGCAGCCATATGCCTTTAGGCAAAGGCCATGGGATCAAACATCAGTGCACAGCTAGGTGATACCAGGTAGCAAATGGGAACAAGAGTCTGGGGAGTGAGTCCATGGGGAAAGGTCAGAAGGCATGTGGATATCCTGAGCCGTGGTTGATGCAGTATACCTGATCTAGTCCTGGGCAATTGGCTAATTTTGGTCATTAGCACTAGGGAGACCTAACTGGATATCAGGGAACCACACAGGAGGAACAGGTGAAATCTGGTCTGAGGCCAGGCACTGGGCAGGAGGGGACAGGTGTGAGTATAATGTAGGACTCCAATGTGGAGATCCCAGGAGGCTAGCCATTCCTGAGTTTGAAGGCCCTGTGGCTTGTAGATCTCTGAGGGGCAGTGTAGCCAATGGAAAGAGCACCAGATTTAAGTCAGGATTTGGGTTACAGCTCTGCTGCTTCAGAAATGGTGTGACCTTGAGAATGTTCGCTAACCTGCCTGCCCTTTGGTTTCCTCATCTGGAAAATGGGAATAATAAAATGCAGACCAGACCTCATATCCTTCATAGGGATTGCTCTAGGGCAAGTGCATTGTAAACCTTCGAGTGCTTCAGAAATAGGAGTTTTCATTCACTACTTGATATAAGTTCTGCCCCAGTTGGACCTCTTGACAGACATTTAGATTTCCATTAAGTTTCCTTCTCTTCCAATCTCTTGCTTGATTCTCCCCCCTCATTTGCATTTGTCCCTTATCTCGATAACTTTTCTCCAGCTCAGTTTAAGCTCTGTTTTATCTTCACAAAAGTTGCTAAGTGGACCTTAGGACCCAGAGTCAGGTCGGGGCTTCTAAAATGCTTCCATTGGGCCACCCTTTATAGTTTAAGTACGTAGTATGTGGTGAACACTCTCTTAGGTATAAAAGACGTGAACTCTTTCCTTCACAGACTTTCTAATTTAACAGGAGTAAAGTAACCCAGAACCAAAAGGGTCCTTTGTGAATCTCTGGTCCTAAAACTGTAGTTCGTGAGCTTCCAGCTCTGTGTTTACCTTCATTAGCCAGGCAGAGGGCACAAAGCAAAGGCATTTACTGGAACAGCAGAGTAAGATTTACAATAAAATATCCATGCTGCATCCCTCCCTGTAAGTTTAGGGTGCACTCGCCCACAAACATGCATGCCACGCATGAGGAGAGAATGAACAAAAGAGAGATCTCCCATTAGAATACAAACTCCAGGAGAATAGGGGTTGTTTCATTGTTTGTATTTGTGTCCCCCGCATGTGCACAGCTCCTGGCCCATGGTAAGCCCTTACTTGGTTCTTATTGGTTGGCACATGAGGGGCCCACAACAGAGGAGTTTGTATTTCTAATGCTATAGGGTCCCTGACACTCCCTCACTGCTCCTCACTTGGGTGAGCCATCGAGTTTAGGAACCTAGTTCTTCTGGCTTTGCTGGGACTGGTCTTTGTAGGGCATACTGCTCTCTTGGTTGGTTTCAGTGTCTTCAGCCTCCAGCCTCCCACTAAGTTAAAATACTTGGCCAGGGTACCACTAGAGTCCTTCTGAAAGAACTAGAGCCTTTCCACTACACTAGCAGAACCCGCTCCTCCCCACCACCACCAGCAAGACCCTTGTAGGCTCAGCTCTGAGGCTTGTCATCACCCCAGCTGCAGAATTATTCTTCAAGGTGCCAAACTCACTCCTTTCAAAACCTTCTTAGTATTATTCCTGCTTTGAAATTCTCACCAAGGTTATTGATATCCATGGCCAGGAACAAGTCCATTATGTCAGCCAATCACTGATGAGTGCTTTCTGTGTCTTTCATATACACATAGGCCACTCAAGGTCTAACCTCTTTCATGCTATAAATAAGCTGCTCAAAATCTAACACTCCTACATATGCACTATTGTACAATAGCTATGATGCATTTTGAGGCTAAGGGGAGCGCCAAGACCAATGTAAGTCTGAAGAAAGATCATTTCTGTCTTGAGGGGGGGATGGGGTGCAGTTCAGGGAAGGCTCCATGGAAAAGGTGACGTTTGATCTGTGACTGGCTAGGAATTTAAAAGGCAAAAAGTTGAGGTTTTTAAAGGCTTGGGGAAAGGTAAAGTATACATATATATTTGTGTATGTATGTAAAAAATATATATACATACATGTACATATATGTGTGTGTGTCCTTTTATTAAGGGGATTTGTTCTGTGCAGTTTGAATTCAGTCAAAGGGTTGCACTTGAGGACCTAGAGGGCCACATGTGGCCTCAAGGCCACAGGTTCCCCACCCCTGGATTGATAAAAGCACAAACACAGGAAGCATATGGACATATGCTAAGGTAATGAATAGTCCAATTACTCAAAAGTCAGACCAAGTCAAGCAGCATTTATTAAAGACCTACTGTGTACCAGAAATTTTACTAAGCTCTAGAGATTTTGTTAAAAGGGGGGGGTGTGCAAAAAAACAGCTCCTTCTCTCAAGGAGCTCACAGTCTGATGGGAGAGATACCATGCAAACATCTATGTTCAAACAAGATGGTAGATGTCCCCAAAGTGTTAGTTGAAGGCAAGATACCCTAAGATACACTATATATACATGATAAACTGAAAATAAGGATGAAGGAAAGACACTAGCTTTGAGAGGGATCAGGGAAAAAAATCCTGATTTTGTGTAAATGGTAGAATTTTACCTGGAACTTGAAGGAATCTAGGAAATAAAGGAGAGAAGAGAGAGAATTCTAAGCATGGGGGGCAGCCAGTGAAAATGCACTGGGTTGGGAGATGGAGTGCCACATGCAAGGAGCAGCAAGGAAGCCAGTAGTATCATTGTACATGGAGGGGAGCTGTTTGTAAGAGGACAGGAAGGGCAGGAAAGGGCTAGGTAGTGAAGTGCCTAGAGGGAAAAGGGTGATTACTGAGTGGGGTGGAGTGGGGGCAGTTATATGATAAGACCTGTATTTTTGGAAGATCAGTTTGACACTGGGAGGAGGAAGGGCTAGAATGGGTTGAGATTTAAGACCGGGAGACCAACCAGCAGGCTACTTCAGTAGTCCCTGAGTGAAGAGAGGAAAGTTTACCAGAGTCAAAGGAGAGATCAGTCTGTAAACATGTATTAAGCACTTATACAAAGGTAGAATTGGAAGAACTTGATAACTTTGGATGTGAAGGATGAAAGGGACTGAGAAGTCAAGGATGACACCCTGGGTCACTGGGAAGGTGGTGATGCCCTTGACAGTAACAGAAGAATCAGAAAGAGGAAAAGGTAATTTCAGTTTGGGATATATTAAGTTTACGATTGTCACTGGCCTGTCTAGCAATTGGAGCTTTGAGAATGGAGGTCAGGAACGAGATTTGAGCTAAACGAATAGATCTGAGGATCATCTCCATAGTGAGGGTAATTGAATCCATGGTATCAGATGAGATCAACAAGCAAAATTGTATGGGGCGGCTAGATGGCGCAGTGAGTAGAGCACTGGCCCTGGAGTCAGAAGGACCTGAGTTCGGTTCCAGCCTCAAGACACTTAACGCAAACAAAAACCTAGCCGTGTGACCTTGGGCAAGTTACTTAACCCCAATTGCCCTCCAAAAAGCAAAAAACAAACAAACAAGCAAAAAAAAAAAAACAAGCAAAATTGTATTGGGAGAAGAATTCCCAGGTCAGAGTCCTGGTTATGGGTATAACCTGGCTGAAGGCCCAGCAAAGGGGTCTGAGAAGGAACAATCAGAAAGTAGAAGGAAAACCAGGAGGAAGCAGTGTCACAAAATCCTAAGAGAGAAGAGAGAATCAGAGAGTGATCAGCAATGTCTAAGGCTACTGAGTGGTCAAGAAGGATGGGAACTGAGAAAAGACCATTAGATTTGGGGATTAAGAGATCTTTGGTCACTGGAGAGAGCAGTTTCACTTGAATGATAAGGTCAGATAAAGAATGAAAGGAAAAAGGTATAATAGCTGGAGGAGCGTGGTATTTTTGACACAGAAGAGAAAAGACATATAGGTACAAGAGAGTTGCCTTCAACTATCTGAAAGGCTGTCAAGCAGAAGGATTAGATCGGTTCTTCCAAACCCATAGGGCAGAATTAGAAGCAGGGGAGACAAATTAAAAAGAAAGAAAATGGAGCTCCCAACATCTAATGGGCTATGGGGAGAAGTCAGGGGCTTTTGGGCCCTGGAGGTTTTCAGGAGGAGTCTAAATGACCCCTTTCTGATGATGTCATTTCCCCCTCTGTCTGGGTTGGACTCAGTGACCCCTGAGACTGTTTTCAGCTCAGAGATTATTTGAAGCTCCAGGACATGGTGGCCTTTGTATATCAGGCTAAGGAATTCCTACTGGATTCTGGAGGCAAGAGAGCCATTGAAAGGGTTTTAAGCACAATGACATGAAATCATCTATGCATAAAGAAGTTTGACATGGCAGAGGGTGCTGGAGAGATTGAGAGAGGGGGCGCTTGGAAGCCAGGAAACCAGTTAGGAAGCTGGTGGAGACATCCAGGTGAAAGGTAAAGAGGGCTGATACTAAGGGAGTGGCCCTGGGGAATGGAGAGGAGGTAGTAGATAAGAAAAATCTAATGGAGGAAGCATTGATTGGGCTTGATAATTTATTAGGTGTGGGAGAGGGAAAAGTCATCTATAGCTCTGAAGTCTCATGCCCAGGTCAGGAAGAGGAGTTGGGAAGAAGGGGGAGCAAAGATAAGTTCTATTTTGAACATGTTGGTGACAAACTGGTTTGGGTTTAAATCCCAAGTTTCTGGTAGATCTGACTTTTAGCTTGCTGCCCATGACCTGTTATGTCTACAGACATGGGGAGACAGACTGTCTGGGGCAGAGAGTGCTGAACGAAACCCAGAACCCTCCAAACTTCCCCCTTTATAAAGTCTCTCTCCTAGTCCTCATCAGCTTGGCCTACAATGATGGATTGCCTCAGGGCTTTGGGGGAAAGGGAAGGGGGAAGGAAGTTCACAGATCTTGAGCTGGTGTACAAAATGGCTAGCCTGCCCAGCTCAGGCCTCAACCATTTCTTGCTTTGTCTCCTAATTCTCATGGCTCAGTCACCAGAAAGGAAGGGCTAACCTGAGGGGGTGACAGCCCAATTAAGACTGGAACTGGACTCCTTTCTAGACAGGAAGTATAGAGGGAAACCCTGTGAATTTGGTTCAACCAATGATTATTGAGAAAGACTGTGTGTCCAATTCTGTGCTTAATGCTGTGGTGGATACAAGAGGAGTACAAGATGGAATCATTGATCTTAAGGAGCTTCCAGTTGGGTAGACTCCAACATAGTGGGGTTTATCCATTCCAATCTACCCTACATGGTATGGCCTGATTCATTTTCTCAAATGAGCAGCTCTCAGGTTACATCTCCCCTCTGCAAAAGACCCTTCAATGGCTCCCTATTGTCTATAAATTAAATTCAACAAACCTTTATTAAACACCTAGTATGTAGGAGGCTCTTGAGACACAAAGATTAAAAAAAATGTAAATGTCCTAGGCCCTTTCCTTCAAGGAAGTCACACTTTTTTTGGACAACTGGGGGTGGAACAGAGAGCAGTCACAATGATGTGTGAGTAAGGGTAATTCAAGATAGGACTTGTCAGAGCAATATTGTTAAGTCTGATAGGATTCAGGATTTGGAATCAGGCAAGCTTGGGTTCAGATCCTAACCCTGACACTTAACCAGCTGCATGACCATGGTGAGTCACCCATTTTGAGCTGCACTTTCTTCATCTGTCAAACAAGGCAGTATCAGCTTCACAGGCTTGGCTGCCATCTACTCCACAAAATATACATTGTATCTGTTTCATATCTTTATTACGTACATGTTCTCTCCCAGTAGCAAGTGAGCACTCAGTCAAACTGAGACCTGTTAAAGACTTTAGCTTGAAAAGGCCAAGGTCCCCCATTGCATCCTGGGCTATCTTCAGTTGTCCTGATCTATATCTGGCCACTGGACCCAGATGGCTCTAGAGGAGAAAGTGAGGCTGGTGACTTTTCACAGCCCTGCCTCACTTAAATCTAATTCCCTTGCAAGTCACCTTCCTGATGTTATGGTCCTCTTTGAGAATGAAGGACAAACAGCAGTATCAAATAAATAGGTGTCACCTTGAGAACACAGACCATTCTGTTTTCCATCTTTGTGCCCCCTAGAACCGATGCACAGTACCTGGAATATCATGGGTGCTTAATAAATGCTTGAAGCGTGATTGATTGGCACCACCTGCCACCCTGCATTCTCCAGGAAGTGCCCCCTGAGGATGCAGCCCACTGACAAGGCTATATTACCCCGTAAGCACACTAGGGATGTGCTCAGGGGCCATCAAACTTAGCAGAAGCAAAGTGGTGAGCTAAGCAGAAACTGAACCAACAAAAGCCCTTTGAGTATCCACACAACATTAATTTATTCAACAAACATTGACCGAGCTCCTGCTGTGTTGCTAGGAACTGAGGGAAATACAAAGATAACTGAGTCCACTGTGTCAGCCCTGGTTTGCAGTCTAGCTATCAGAGGGGGTTGGGCAGTGGGATTGGGGGAGAGCAGAAAGATAAGACACGTAAACAAATTTATGATACAAGGTAGGAGAAAGAAAACAATTTTAATAGTTTAGAAGAAAGACTTCATGGAAATTGGGCCCCTGAGCTGGACGGTGAAGGCCGGTAGGGAGATAGTGGGCTGGGAGGAGCATTTTTCAGGCAAAGACATGAATGTAGGGAAATTCCCCTGCATATAATCAGGGACTGGTTTTTAGTACAGGTTTTGGGTTGTGTTTGGTTTTTTTTTTTTTAGTACAGTTGGGTTTGTTGGTTTTTGTTTTTTGGTTTTGTTTTTTGTTTTTTTTTGTTTTTTAGTATAGTTTTGTTGAACTGTCTAGAGCAAGGGGGAGAGAAAGCTGGAAAAAATATGTTGAGGCCTGAGCTTGATGAGGGCAGTCAACCACATGAGTAGGCTGTTAAGCCCTTGCCATCTATGGGACAAAGCATAAATGTCTCTTCCTTCCAATGACTGCTTTCTTTCTCCCTCTATAACCCCTGCATTCAATATTTGGCCTGCTCTTCCAGGGAGTGGGATGGAGAAGGAACCCCATGATGTAACTGCTGCCATTTGCCATGGTCCAGAGGAATTGGGAACCTTCCCCAAATTGCAAACCTGCAGGGGTCTGAACAGTGCCTGTAAGGTCTGACAAGAGAAGGAAGCAGCTGACGTTTCACTCACTAAGACTGTAGCAGGATGGAGGGAGAGAAGCTACAAAAAGAGAGAAGGCAACACATTTGGCAAGCTTCCAGAGAACCGATGGAAGGAAAGGTCCAGCCATCCAGAAGGGGGAGCAAGAGAGAGGACAAGAAGAGAGGAGACAGAAGGCCTGAGGGAAAAGCTCAGTGTGCTCTACCTGGGGCCTACACCAGGCTCCAATATTTTATTTTATTTTGGCTTTTTTTTTTTTTTTTGCTTTTTGGAGGAGGGAATGAAGGGCAATTGGGGTTAAGTGACTTGC